>JACGDI010004487.1:225997-249648 GCA_014898725.1 Jacaranda copaia
CCTTTTTTGTTTTTTTCCCCTCTTATTTTCCTTTAGTTTGGCAGCCATGGAAGAAAAATTCGGTGGAAAAAGAATCAAACGTGTAAAATATTATGTCAATTGCCATAAAATCTAAACATGGCTACATTAGTTAGATGAATCTTTGACTAGTGGATACGAAAATCTCGTAACATGTGAAAATTTTGATGTTACCGACTATAAAATCAGGTATACGTCAACTCAATCACGACATTTAAAGTGGTTTAAATAAAAAAAACGTTGTTTCAATTCATCCCTCTTATCAAAAACACAGAGAATCAAGAACCTATTCATGAATTGACGTATACCAAGATCATGCATTGTAATCATGAATGTTTTGGCCTAATTTCTTTAAAGAAGATACATTTAAAGACAGAGATGATTTCATACTTTGAATTTACATTCTTTTTGGACAAGGAAAAATAGGAGAAAGCTGATACTATAGAAAGAATGGACTATTTATCAGCAGTTGTATTTTCCTGAAAGTCACCATCCTGGTGGGCTTCAAAGTGCTCAAGAGTTAACTCAAGTTGTCTGCTGCAATGACTACTTATACCTCTTTGCAATATTGGAACAAATGCAGTTCCAAGAAAGTATCCATTGCCAATGGGAAAAAGAATTTTGGCTGCTCCTAACTGAAGATCTCAATTAATGTAACTGCAGCAAAGATGAGGAAAAGGGTACCTCCAATGTATGCAATAGCCTGAATATTTAACAGATCGAATAAGATAATTTTATCAACATAAATCGGACAAGATAAATCAAGGGCTGCGTGTGCTGAAGAAAGCAAGATGCGTTCTTAGTTTGATATCAAGAAAAGAAATGGTATATTTGTGGGAGTTTTTCAAGATTAGGAAACCTAACCTTCTCAGAGAGGAAGGTTCCCAGAAAAGAGCCCCCGAGAACAGCAAGCTGCAAAAGAACTGGTAGTTTGAGAACCAAATAGTCTGTAGGTTTTTCTTGCTGCATATGGAATGAAATTTTCTGACAAAGACTGGCCATATTAAAGTTTGAATAATTAGAAATGTCCGAATAAGAGAATGAGGCCTGGATTTACTAATGTTGCTGCTCCATGACCAGCGAGTGCGCCTGCAATGACTCCAAGAGGTGATGAGGCCGCAGCAAGTGCTGAAACAATGGTATAAATCCCATTAGCACTGTGCTATAAAGTACTTGAAGTTGCACAGCAATAAAACAAGCTGCCTATGATGCAATATTTAATGTGGATTCTATTATCCCGTAGGAAAAATGTGTTCATGTGTCTGCTATTAGGTAAAATGATGAAGATGAATTGTTAATTTGTTAGATAGTTGCTTCTTGGACTGCTGCTTTTGGCGTATTGTATTGATCTTGAAGATGGATTTTTGCCTTCTTAGCCCACGTAAATTTAAGTAACAAGTGACAGTTAATCACTATGTCCATAAAATAAACAGTACTTTACAAAGTATTCATCTCACCTATTGTGGAGAAAAAAGATTTATCACCCCATTCAGCAACAAAGACTAACAGGAAAGTGCTAAAGACAGTGTTGGCAGCAGCCAAAATGCCCGCCCCAGATCCTGAAAGTTCTGAAACTGCCAGCTCTGCCTGGAAAAAGCAACAAATTTCTAAGTTTCAAGTATATTTTTTGCTCTTTCTCCACTGAAATATTCAAATATGAAAGAGGAAGGTGCAGCAATAAAGAACAGAAATTATACCTCTTTTTGCTCTTCTTCTGCTTTTAGACCGTCACTTGAGGAGGCTTCGAGCAAGGATGAAACACCAAAATATACCTGTAATGAATTCAAGTTGCTGTAAAAGTGAGCAAGTGACAATCAAAAAGGAAATGTCAATTGGTGCATGACTATATTCCTGGTTTTGTCCTAGCTAAATTCGACGATTCCTTACCAGTAGGCAAACTGCAGCAAGATCATCAATAGGCAAATCTGCATTCCCATACCTGATGAAACCATATTAAAGATTTGGAGTGTAAGTCAGTTTCCAAATGAATCTACAGATAGCATCTGCTTCTTATTTTGTGTATGCTATGAGGGAAGCAAAACCTGAAGGGAAGGAGATCGTCAATATAGTGAAAAGTTCGTCCAAGAACAACAGATATAATTGTCATCACCCTGTTCATATTTCAGGACAACATCAGCAAGTTGATGGAAGCGATGCTGTCTCAATTCAGGATGAGTCGACTATGATAATTACTTCCTCAATGAAGCTGTGGGAATTGAGGATTGAGCTTATATTAAAATCTCAGTTGAAAGTTCAAATCAAATAACTTACGCTAGCGCCCCAAAAGTTCCGATGAAAGTGACAGCAGCAGAGTTCCTAGCTGCTAGAAGTGCCTGCTCAGAGGATCAACTAGGCTAATCTTAATCTTACAACACAATAGATTGTAAAAACATAATATCTACCAAAAGTAGCATGTGTCTTCAATCATTGTACGTGTTAATTTCAAAAAATTAAAAACGCAGAGAGTTGATAGCACTTCCAATCAAGCAGTAACAAGTTATCACTTCACCTGATAACTTCATTCTAAAAGACTAATGGTTCATTTCTCAATAAAAAACGGACAGATTTTTTTTTGTGCAAGAGAAAACACAAAATCACCTCAAACTGCTCATTGTCTTACCGCAATAAAGAAGGTTTTATCTCCAAGTTCGGAGAAAAATATCAACAAGAATGCCTGCAAGTAAGCATTGCATTCATGAAGTTAATTTAGGGAATATTCATTGGTGAAATCTCAGGGTTACTGTTAAAAGAAAGATGATTTGGGTTCACAATTAAAGAGTTTGAGTGGCATACACAAACTAGGCAGCAACAGTATATATGTGCTTAGAGCATGTTAGAGAACTACCACTTGCTCACTTAGTCTTTGATAAATAAAGAGGAAAGACAAAGATTGCTGAAGATGAAGAACTAGGATAGAGCAAAATATGCTTCAAGCATAGATTAACAGAAGTTACAGGGAGAATTTCCTAACTGAAGCAAAACCTGTGCTAATATCGCCGAGATCCCCTAAAAACGAAAAGGATTGCAGGTTGCTAGCAACATCTGAACCAGCAAATGCTTGTTGAGTGCTTTGAAGAGTGAAAAATCCAGACATCAGCAAAAGTTTCAGATAACTAAGTGACTGAGCATTTAGAACTCTGTGAGCTATTGATGTCACATATTTATTCCTTGGCTTATTCAACAAATTAAGTTTTCCAGGAGAGCTGCAAATTCCCCTCGTATGTGTAAAACTGAAAGATTTCTCCTTTGTAGTTGCAAGTTCCTGAGAAAGAACATAGCATTTTGAATACCTAGAAAAACAGTTTTTAAATGATGGAAGCATATAGATTTTGTCAAGAATCTTTATTATAAAAATGCATGTGTAAGTTAATGTATATGCAGGAGATACTAAAAAATCAGTTTATAGTGAATTTACTGTGTGGATAAGGATTCAGTCAACCTTCTCTGATGTAATGACTGCAAAGGATGGGATTTTAGAACCATATGAAGACTTTCCAGCAAAAATCTTCCCTACATACAAGAAAAAAGTTGGTTAAACGGATCACCATCCAAGAAAAGTATGCTTTATAAGAAAATTTTATCTAATATAAGTTCATCTTAACTGGGAAAAAGAAAAGTGGATTCCTTAGGCTATATATGGTCCTTGAATTTTAGAAAGGAGAACATGAGGAAAATGCTAAGGAAAAATGTTTACTTCACTTCAAATTATAGTATGAAAGTATTTTGTACTCTTTTACTTTAAACCCAATCCACTGATTACATGCCCTTCCAGACATAGCATTGCTGATAGCAGAAATCAAGTAATTGAACAACTAAATTCATCTACTGTTCAAGATACCCAACAGTTTCATCATTTTATCCGGTACAAGCATACAAGGCATTTCATTTTTCACAACGGGAACAGCTACAAAGAATTTAGTTGTTGTCAAAATGCATTCTTGTGTCTTTTTCAACTGTGCAATTAAAATCTCATCTGAGACCGAAAACTCATAACCTATAAAGATTGAATTCTTGTATCCTAGGACTAAATGATGACGCTTGAATGTGAACGTTGACAGGTTTTTCTAAGTTCATGAGCTGATACTTTAGTTTCCAGACAGTTCTGTTGATGATTGAAAAAGCAACTAAACTACAATTAGTAATCATTATTACAAACTCCTGAGAATCTAATTATTTTAGCATTATCAAGAATCTCAAGTTTTGCCAACAAACCAACTTAAAATAGAAGATAAAAAATATGCAGTTCAGCTGGAATAACAAAAAGGACACCAAGTCCTCTGTTTATCCCATTTCAGACAGCATGTCACTGATAGAGTACCAAGCAAATACCAATGCAGCCCGCTTACGTAAGCCTCATCAACCGCATCAATTCCGAAAAAGCAGGAAAAGAACAAGAAAATCCTTACTGAATTTCTCCATTCTCTAAAGCATAAAATCTCAGTTTACAGAACAATCAATGCAGAAATTACAAGAACACTACATGCACAAATTCCAAATAAAAAATGAAAAAAATAAAAGCTTGGCATCCAAAGAGAAAAACAAGAAAGGATCAGCAAAATTACTGGACAAACGGAACTGTGGGGTGAAGAAGAAAGATAAACTGGGATTGTTCCTGTGATCAGCATGAGAGCTCCAGGGTATGGTAGTGAAGCGAGCCCCCGAGAGAGTATAAACCATTATTTCTTTATCAAATCAAGAAATGGCTTCAGTCTAAACTTTTACTATCTTGGGAAGAATAAGAAAGAGAAGAGAAAGTTTCTTGAACATGAAGGAGATGTACTCTCCGCGGATTATAGGATGCAAAGTGGTGGTTATGAACTAGTAAATTTGTGAATGTAAGAGTGATAACACTGATATGGCAGTTGATATGTACGTGTGGTTGAAAGAGCTGAATATCATGCTGATTTGGCATGTGGGGTTCAGTGCACAGTAAAGAGCTTTTGGGCTTGGTCCGCTTGGGAAATGAACTTTTTGTTTTTGCTTAGTTACCGGGCCATATTTTTTGTAGGCTGGTTTATCAACACTTATATTTGGATCTTGTTTTAGAGAAAGCGAGGATATAAAATAACTTTATGTTAAGAAAGAATTGGTGAAAAGAGTGTTGGCGAATGGCGATTGTCCAATTCAGAAAACCCTGTTGGAGGCAGCTCAACTGGAAGTTAAAGCTGCAACAAGTGCGTTCCATAGAATCAAAGAAATGAGTCCAGAGCTTATGGATGAAGCGGGTTTAAGCTTTCTTCGATATATTTATTTGCACGAATTAAGTTTCTGGTTGAATTATTTATTCTGAAATTTATTTGCATTTCTGCTGCTTGTTCGACATAATGAATCTTTGCAGGAGAATTTCTTGTCATCTTCTTTCTCTTTTTGGGGTGGCCTTAATTTTATCCTAAACCACAATTTAACATACTGCTTGTGCTTGTGGGATCTTAGCAGGAGCTGTAATCTGGCATTGGACTGAATTGCCAAAGGAGCATATTGTTAGCCATAATGATTCCGGGTTGTTACCATCGCTTTTCCTTTAGAAACTTGAATTTGGTTTAAAGGTTGCATGTAAATTAGGCACATATCCTCCTGTTTCATTTCCATATGCACTTTCATCTACTGATGAATATTAACGCTTGTGGAATGTACTCGGGAGGAATAAGCAATTTCTTAATATCTTTTGATGCCTTTTTTGTTGGATGCAATCGTTGCAGCTTTTGAGGATTGTTACCTCCATGAAAATTCAATTGTTCTCTGAATCATCAAGACATAATGGGTAGCCCCATTGATATATCCATCCAACTCCAACTAATTTAGTCAATAGACAGGCTCTGTGCTCCGCATCAGAATACGGACAACCTTAACCGATAATATTACCAGATTTCTGCAGTAAGTTATGGTTCTTCCCAGTATATTGAGGATCTTAAGATAAATGTTATCATTTCTACAGCAAATGTTCTAAACTGCATTGGTTAACCTAACACACCACACACATCAGCAAGAAGAAAATCAGCACAACAACTCCCATGCTTAACAAAAGATTATTAAGAGTCAACACATTGCAATTCAATGACAAGGCTGCATTAAGGGAGAAGGGGAAGAGCATTGGAGCAGTCCATTCTTTCAATTCAGCCATAACTAACCCTGCATCTCCTTTTGTCTTTCCCTATCTGTTGGGTCCTCCTACTTTTGGACCAGATAATAGATATGAACTATGAAATGTTGCAAAAGAAATCAGCCTATGATGAGGCATCAATAAATATGGTATGAAATCTAAGAGTGTTCCACGTTTTATCATTCAGTAATTATACAGCAGTCTTGAACATCATTTTGAATTGATGAAAACCCAAGGAAGAAACTGAAAATGGGAGCTCAATTAACTACAAATCCAAATGGATACATAACTTACTACCCCAGAACCAAGATTCCCTTTTTTTCCATCAAGAAACTGGGAGCACCTTCTTCACAATCTCCTCACTAAGGGCGGCAATCTGCGAATCAAGTGCTTTCACAGTCTCCTCCTTCTGCTTCTCCAAACTAGCCAATGCCTCCTGCAGCTCAGCCTCCACCTTCTTCCTCCCCTCCGCCAGCTGCTGCTCCACCTCAAGCTGCGTCTCCTTCTTCATCTTGTTCAGCGCAGCCGATATCTCGGCCCTTGCCGCCTTCATCACGGCGGCAGCCTGTTCTTCCAGCTGCTTCACCTCCTGCGAAGTGTCCTTGACGCTGCTAAGCTTCTCTCTAATGGCTGCATCTCTCTCATCCATGAATTTTCCTAGTGGGGAGTAGTAAATCTTGTCCAAGGCAAACATGAGGAACAAGAATTCCAATGCTATGATTGGAAGGGTGAGGTTGAAGTCGAAAAGTGCCGCCTTTTCGATTTCTTCAGCAAGGGACGGCGGAGCGTGGGCGAGGGAGAAGGTGGTAGCGGCGGCGAGGAGGGAGGGGAGTTGGTAGTGAAGTTTTGCGAATTTGGGCATAGGTATTTTGGGGAGAGAAAGTTGGGGTAGGGGATAAGGCTGCTGGGGTTTGAGTTTTGGAGTGGGAGGGGAATTTGAAGAGGTGATTAAAGCTCTGGAAGAGGCCATGATCATGTTAGCCATGGCTGCTCTGCTGATTCTTGATTTCTTTTGATGGATTTGTCGTTTCAGTATTCTTGTGTAGGACTGGTCAGTGGTTGGAAGGAGGAGGACTGGAGGAAAGAAGGAAGATCTTACAAAAGCTATCTCTTTCTGTGCCACACAATATGCTGAGGTTATGATTCAACAGAAAAATCAAGTTCACAGTCTAATTTTCTTTTTAAAATTTAACCTCAAATTTCAACAAAATTCCATGAAGTACACAGCCACACTTAAATTACAACAGATGCTGAATTGATAAACGTATCCCAATCTTTAATTTTCCAATATTTCATAATTGTAGTTGACATGTTTATAAAATGTAATAACAGATGTGGCCACAGAGATTGTTAGATCATCCCACACTGATTAGACTTTACTGTTCAAGTTAGGAGAGAGACCAATGGAGTCTTCGTAAGAAGAAGAAGAAGTTACCGCTCCTTACAAGTTCCCATTACCTACTCAACTAGGAGGAATTTTATGGAGAGGCCAGCAAATTTACTATGGGTACGAAGGCAACGGAAAACTGAAGTCTCTTCCTAGTTTACTGGTGGCTAGGCCTTTTGGATGTTAGTAGTCAAAATGAAGTGAAAGATACTACAATAAAAATAATGTCCATGTATAAAAAAGTAATTGGTTTATTTTATATATAGAAAAGGAGTTGAAATAGTTTTATTGGGGCACGATTTCCTCTTTTGGCCCTGCTCCTAATGTCTCGATGTTCTCTTTTTCTTTAAGTGTGTATGTTTACTGGTCTTAACATGTCTCAACCCTCACGCTTTATTGGCTTACGGAATGAGTTTGATTGGCCCTATTGCAAGCACCCTTATTATAAATTTACTTTAGTCTGTTATCTAAGTAATCGATTGTTATTTTACTATTAATACTTCATTATAACTTCGCTGTTGACGCAAAAAAAAGCAAGAAAACCAATAAATCATTCCATAATGGTGTCACAAAAAGTCTTGTTAATTAAAATTGTTAAAGAAGACTGAATCTTCTCATACAAATCATCAACTTAACCACGGAGCACTTTATCATTAAATAAATCCATGGTATCAAAGAGGAATTTCAATTCCGAAAGGGTTCACTCATGCTAGAGGGAGCATCCTCACTTAGTGATCGGTCCACTAGTTCATACAAACCTAAAGAAATTATCACGGACGAGCCACATGCAAGGAAACTTGCACGTCCCGACTTTACCTACCCACCACCTTCCTTCCCATCTCTCTAGGGCTTCACCGGATAAAAGCACCATTCTACCACTTTCAATACAATGACACTTCGCCTATTGAGAATATACAAAAGCATTTCGATTCTCTTTCTAGCTCCAAGTCATGTCTCCATGGGAAATAATAATCAAATAGACCATTTTTAGGAGTATTCTTGCACTATAAGTCATTGACATAGTTTTGTTTATATGCCACACGAGTTGAAATCCAAGTGCAAGGCCTAAACGAGCAAGCTTCCACCTCTTTCTCTGCCACACGATTAGTCAGTTTCAAACTCCATGTATAAGCAGAAGCAGCAAAAGAAGACACAAGAGAGACAACACCAACCAATTAACTTTCCCTTCATTGTAAGCAAGAAAGACTTTTGTTACATGCACCCCCATATCATCTGTAGTCAAATAGATATGCTCTACAGGAACTAGGGAGGAAATGAATATCATTAAATTCTCCACCAAGTGGAAGAAAAATGCAGCATCAAGCTGTCGCCGCTGCAAAATCTACAGTGTTATCCTGGTTCTGAAAGCCAGTACCATAATGGAGTCCTCATCACCGGGGATAGCAGCTTAGTGTCTCGAGGAAGTCAGATAAGTTAATAGCTCTCTGCTGAGAATTAGAATCTCCTTTGCCCATAAAGATGGGGTATATAATTCTTGAGTAACGGATCAGTTATAGTCATTTCCCAATAAGCTTATAATAGGCATACATTCCAGAGCCAATGAAGCCGAGAAGTTGCCCAATCACATTCAACTGCAAGCAAAATAGATACTAGGGTTATTACATGGAGAATGTAGGGATACCGGATGTATGAGAATAAGTAGAAAATTGTATATACTGCGAAAGAAGATAACAGAATGGAGATGGCACTTACTAAATCAAATGGCAGCCCACCAAAGATTACCCAGCCAAGTGTAATTGTGAAAAGATCCTACACAAACAGGAAGACAGTCAAATATGAGAAAATACAAAGTTGCAGTACCATTCAGTGTGAGACAGAAGCATTTGGAGAAAAGTTAAAGCTGGCAGATCTAAACAAACCTTCAAATTACCACAGATTGTCTGTGTGAGTGCAGAATTCAGAGTTGTGTTGAGGAATATACTATAGTTCAGGAAAAAAGCCAGTATACAGGAGAAGAGCAACACCACCTGAGACCAGAAAAGCAGTAAATAGTAAATGTGTAAGACACAAGTCTAAGCATGAGGGGATACAGATATAGTCCTTCAGTAACAAAGATGGTTTGATCAATTTAGAAACTGAAGAACAAAAGATAGCCTGATAATGCATCCCCTTTTCTATGTGTAATATTGAATTTAGATGCAAGAAAATTTGATTGGCTTGCCTATGAGAATTCCCTAGTCAAACAACACCAGGCAGATATATAGAATGCAGCTTCACCAAGAAAATATGATGTCTGCTGGAAGACCAGTTTCCAGAAAAAACAGAAAGAAAGGCTACACGTTACCAGCAACACTTGAAGTTTAGATTAGATATAAAATATTTATCGGATGAACTAGGTATAAGATGGTAGCAATAAAAAGAGAAAGGTGAAGTGAATCACCATGAAGAATATAACAAAAGTGGCTGGAAAGCTGAGAAGAGAGGCACAGGGGATGTTTTCAGTGCTTGGTGTCATTAATAGGGAAAAAGGTCTTATGTTTTAACATCCAATCGAATTCAAAAAAATCAACAGACAAAGGAAATTACAAAGAAAAAAATTACGATCAATGCACATCAAGTGCAAATCAAGCATCAAGCTTCAGTAGTCACCAAATATTACCAGGAAACCAGGAGAAAGCAAATATGGAAAATTCATTGTCATCTCCAAGTCACCTCGGAAAAGAGTCCATAGCAGCAAAACAGGTCCACACAAAATTCCTACAATAAAAAAAAGCAGACATAAGATTTTTAATTGAAAGAAGTTGACTATAAATATATGGAAGAGCTAAAGTGTATAGGTCTGGTTACTACCATTGCACCACATGAGGCCAAAGCTATTGAGCCCACTGGATTTTCCTGGGAAAAAAAGATATCAGAAAGGAGAATGATAGCATGAAGCTGCAAAGAAAACAGGGCGAACAGAGGCTGAAGAGCAGGTACCAATGCGGGCTATGGTTGCAAGGTATATTGCAGTGGTGATGTTGGACAGAAAAACAACTAGATAGCCATAGGAGGCAAATGACAAGTCCCGGGCTCCAGCAATGAAAGCACCCAGCACTATCAATGCCACACTGGCAAAACCATAATTATTCAGTTGTTAATTGAAGGAATATCAAACATGTAAATTCAAGCACTTCAATGTGAGGTCCAAACAAAGAGCTTCAAATAAGAATGTGCACTAGATAAAGGGTAGTGAGAAAAATAAGCCACAAATCAACGTTTTCCATTCATCAATATGATTATATGTTTCCTTAGTCACGACACATGTAAAATTTAGCATCTGTCAATTAATTTTTCCACAACTTCATTTTGAATAATTAAAGCAAATATATTTAGCTCAATGGCCTGTTCGCACAATAATCAACGTCCAACGCAGTTTTCATTGGTGTATGCACCTAATGGTCTTAGATATATTGCAACCTGTTTAAGTTCATCATCCATATATGGCAGCCTGTTCATTTCATCATCCAGGTACTTGTCAAAACAAAGCTTTCACTACAAATGTTTGATTCACTCATCTTGCTGGACTGATTGTAATACAAGTGCGACAACTCAATATTACAACCAAAAATGTTCTCCCTACAAACAAAAGCAAAGGCTACTCATTGTCTTTGTGAGCGCATGCATGTCCAGAAAGGACTCCTGAATTTTGGAGGTCGATTGTCAGTGACCTATTGTGCGAATCATTGACACTAGGGGGTGGAAGTGCTTTGCGCACGTCAATCAAAATTTGGTAAGCTAACCTCACTCATTTACCATATTGTTCCTATTCATTTTAATATCTCAGTGAATTGGTATTATTGTGAATTACTTTTAATATTTCCAACCGAAGGATCCTTTCATTTTAACGTGTCTCGCTGTTTGGTGAAAGCAACATGCTCATCTATGAAAAATCTGGTAGAACAAGCGGGATGCTTACCTTCCAAGAATAGGACGTGTATGCCTCTGCCTCACAAGGATGTACTCGACAATCATCGTAAATACAACAGTAGTTCTTCTCAAGGTTGTATACATAGGAACATTTACGCCTCGAACAGACTCCATGGTGGCTAGCTTTCAAGGTAACAAGATAATTTGTAAGTACTTTCTTATGAGGAGAGAGATTATTGGCTGTGACAGGAGAATGCTAAATAAATAAGTGGAAAAAATTATTACCATGTAAAGTAAATAGGTTAAAGCAAGAGGTGAAGTGTCGACCAATGTCTTTATTGATACCAATGTTTTGGAACTATCACTGATGGCTATGGACTCATTTGCATTAAAAGAGATGAGCTTTAAGCGTCGCAGAGCATAAAGAAAACAACAAGAACATACCATCTGCAGTAGACACAATCAATGAAAATTATGAAATATTTGAGGTCCCAAGAAATGAAGTATGTACTCAAAAAATTGAAGCACAAAATCACTGGACACGGGGTAATTTCAGTCTTCTTTTCTCTTATTTTTTCATTTAGATACCACAGAGGCACCAGCAACACTGTAAACCTCACTGGGTCATAGAATACTCTTGCCATGGTGGCATTATTGGCTTAGGTAATAGCTACTCACGGACAATTATTTGGATTAAGCAAGCTCGTCACCAAATTTCTACCAAGACATGGTCTGGCCACTATCCTCCACCATTGAGGCGTTTGGCGTACGGACTTCTATTACAGGCAGATTCATACACGTGACCTCCTTGTGGGCAAAATTATGGGGCATTAATTGTCATTGGTAAGAAGAACCTATCAAAGACTTGTTCAACACTTGATTGAAAACAGTCATAATCCACCTGTGCAAAACTTGACATCCAAGATAAACAGGAGATAAGACAATGCATCATGTCCTTTCATTCCATAGCCTTGTTTTATTTATGTCCAATACATATCCAGCAATACTGACAAACACCTTAAACTTAACTTATGAGTGAAATTGATTTTTCGTCCTAAGGAACCAAGAACGAATTAATTTTAAATCATAATCACTAAAATCAATATAACCATTATACCTGGCAAAGTGTGATGACATTGGCACATGGGAAGCTGTACGAAGAAAGAGCTGCCTTATTGAACATTACCAGGAGCACTACAAAATCAAAGTCAACTTATTTTTTCAGAAAACATCAATGAGAAGATTGAAGAGTTTAATCAACTCCGGACAATAAAACTCTGAATGAACTGCAACTAGCACGTGTGACTAAATAGTCTGAACTTGTAAGCTAATGCCAACTATAGTAGTATCATATTTATCATGACACGAGTTGACCTCAGAGTTCTAGAATTTAATCCATATGTCACAGTAAAGTGACTAACAAGTACCACGAAAAACAATTTTTGGAGAATTTCAGGAGTTATTGCTTGCAATTACTCCATCAAGAAGCAGGGAGGAGAGAACAGCTTGAAGCAAAATTTCGGCCATCCAAATATACTCAAGACTATCGCAGTCAATCCTCAGGTTCCACAATTCTATAATGTGAGTATTTTAGCTCCCAAATTTGATCCCCTAACAGACATAAGACCATGCAAAGCCCTATATCATATACAGTTAGCAATTACATACGAGTAGAATGAAGCGCCCCAGATAATGAAAAATGTTTTGCATTTTCATCATTCTCCACCACACCCTAGGGAAATTCAATCTTTTATTAGAACTAATATTTTCCTTTATTAACCTAGACGGGGCTAAAGTCATATTAAACCTATGCCTGGCAAGATTTAAGCTTGCTGTCCCAAGACTCATTTTCCACAGCAAAACATTAATTAGACAAGGCAGAATTCAAAACATTCAACTTTACTAAACTTAATATTTAAGGAAACCAAATGTGGAAAAACATTCTCTTGATCTTCACCATCCAATCCTTTCAAGAAAGGCCCAAATTATCATCAAGAAAGAAAAATATTACACTGAACAAAAGAAAGGCATCTGGAATGACATCCCTTAATGAAGTCAACGCAAATTTCCTACTGACTTCCAACAAAATCACACAAAATTAAATTCTGGGTTACACACATCATCACCAACTAAATCAAACCAAACCCACCAATTCTGATCAAAGAAGTTTAAAATAAGAAAAGTACCAGCACAAGCCATGTACGAGATGGCAGCATATGCACCGCGTTTAGTCATGGCGGATCCTTTGAAGAGCTTCTCTTCCACTCTCGGCGGAGGATCGGTCGACGCCATAGGTAGAATCAAACTGCTCTTCGAAGTCGCAGCCATCTATTCTGTTCGTTTGTTTGTTAAATTTCGATTCTTGAATGGAAACGATTTAAAAGTTCAATAGATTCTGATTTTTACAACGAATGAAAGACTTGACTTTCTCTTTATTTATAGAAACTTTTAACAGCTCCAAGACTTTTTTATCATTATTTATACGGATGTAGGATTGTACAATCACTGTAGTTCCCCAAGTACAATTTCAGTGATATTTGATACTGTGTGCCCTAATTTTTCTTCAAAATTTGAAAATTATAAAAATGACTCTTGTTTATTATTGTGCTAATTAAATATTCCATTTAATTAATTATCTATAAGAATTGTGAAACTATCACTAGCTCTTAATTTTTGACTCATTATGTGAAATTTTTATTTTTAAATAATTATTTTAATTTTTCAAGATTTAAACTCAAATTCAACTGAAAGTTAAAATTCCACCGACACTTAAGTTCTAATAATATCATCAAAACACTCCTTAAAATTATTATGAGAATTGTGTCAAAAAGTCCCAACCGAATAGTGATGGTGGATTAGAATGAATTTACTATCATATTATTGTAAAAATATTTCAAATTTTATGATTAGCTATCTACCCTTCATTCAATAAGAAGAATTATATTAAAATTTTAAATGTTAATAAAGTAAATCATTTGAATTAGATTCACATCCAATAAATTTTCTATAGTACCTCCACCTTTATTTTAGGCAAAACACCATCACAAAATATCTACTTTTTTTTAAATATTGGACCGCGTTTGTTAGTAAGTCAATTATGTCCAAAGTGTTGACTTATCAATGGTAGCAACATTGATTTATAATATAAACAAGTGATAATTGTATTAAATTCTTTAATTTATAGCCCTCATTGCACATTGTTCCTCAATCATTGTCGATGTGCAATTTCACGTTCTAAATTAATAAAAATATTCGTCAACACCATATTTTCACTATCCTAGTGGAATGTGATCAATGAGCATTGAACATGTAGATTGAAGGCAATAGAATATTCTTGTTAGATTTCATCGGAATAATGCAAAATGTGGTGTTGACGAACATTTTAATTAGTTCAGAAAGTGAAATTACACATTTTAATTAGTTCAAGAGGTAAAATTACACATTGACAATGGTTATGGGGTAATGTGCAATGAGGGTCATAAGTTGGGAGGTTTAATGCAATTAACCCTATAAATAAATATACAATTTATTGTCTACACTTAATCTATATTCATTTTATGGCTTATTCATTTGTAAATTATCAACATGTTTTTCAATTTCTAAAATAAAAACAAGCAACTCGTTATTCTACTATCCTAAAAAAGCCCAAAATACCTTTGCAATTCATTTCCTACACATTTCCAAATGTTTAATCCTCTTAGTTTTTGTCCCCCTACCCAATTTATGTATACATATATATAAATAATTTTTAAATATCAATTTCATCTTGCCAATCCAATCATAAAGTTACATCTTATCCATTCTCAAAATATAAATAAACAAATAATTTTCTCTTAATTCTTTATCCACTTATCATCCAAATCACAAACAAACAACCATCACATTCCCTAATATTACTTTCCAAAAACTATTTTGCCAAAATATTTTGGCAAATTACTTCAACTCATAAACAACAAGTCCTTAGTAATTGAAATTAGACTAAATTGTCAAGTTGGATGTTGAACTTAGAAAAGTATAAAAAGTTGATTCTTCTATCTTTGTTCCACCAGTCTCTCCTCTTTCTTTCCTTCCTTTTTGGAGGCTAAAGCACCTATAATAAAATGAGGGAGAACTGGTCAAAATTAACACAAATTAATTCAACCACAATTTTCTTTTTCTTTATTTTGTTTTATTTTATTTTATTTTATTTTTTTGGGTTCAAATTTGGACTTTGGCTTACTAGATGGGCTTTAGTTGGGCCAAGAAGCCCAAGCAAGCCCACTAAATTTCATTCTTGTGACTTGGGCTCTCTAGTTGGCCCACAAGATTGAAGTCTAGCGACTAATTAATTTGAAAATGAAGTTATACGATTTAAATATACTGTTTTTTGTAAAATCATTGGAAAAATCAAATTATAAATTTAAAAAGTAGATTAACATATGGTTCTTGGGCTTGATCATCTGAGTTGGATCTCATTTACATCAATAATTTACAATTATAAAAAATTAAACAACAAAATTTTGGTTGGTTATACGAAATTAACTAAACGGGCATCAATAATTCAAAGAAATCAGCTATCCACTTTGGTGCATGAACGATGCAAACGAGTTGAATGAAGTCGAGTTTTGACTATTTTTTCGGACTTGAATTAGAGCTTGAGCTCAAGCTCGAAAAGCTTAGAAAATTGAGGATCAAGCTCCATGTTTGGACTTGACTTGATTCGTTAAGTTCGACATTATAATAAAGTTATAGGCTAGAGTTCGGGTTTGGGCTGGGGCTCGAAACGTGAAATTATTTTATAATATATAAAAATTAATGTATTATTATAATTTTTGTAATATATAAATATTATTTTTTTTTAAAAAAAATACAAGCTTGCAAACCTATGAACAAAAATTATTTGGCTCGAGTTCGGTTCACTAAAATACTTTTTGGGCCAATTCATCGGCTTGCGAGTTGGCTCAATTCATTTGCATTCTGGATGAATCTTAAGTCTAATATTTTTATTAATTCAAAGATATATAATTAAATAATATTTTGGTAACATTTTTAACACTCATTCTACATAAGAAAAGATCTACAAGTATTATGAAGAAAATTTTGGGAAAAAATAAATAAATTTAAGTGCATGGTTCATGCATGAATCTCCTCCTTTTTCTATATTTGGAAAGAAACTAAGGAAAGATCAAATCAAAGTGATCGAATATCATGACCGGATTCATGATGTGAGTGGCAACATCCCCCGGCCATGAGACACCTAGTGTGCTACATAAGTTCTCTAGGGAGGCATCGACTATGATGGTTTGTTTTCTTATGGAATTGTGAAAGCTAAGATGCATCGTCAGATTAAATGTTAATATCAAATTACATTAAAATATTATTCGTGTACAAAAAAGAAAAAATGTTATGAAAATTATGATTATTTGCTTCGAATAGGTCATATATCAATTCTTGTTTTCAAAAATATAAAAGAAAAGGGTTTGTGCCCCAGTATCTGCCATAACAGCTCTGATATAGCTAGCTAGCCCTTTTAGGTACTTGAATATTGCTTAATCCTCTGAGTTACAGGTCCCATCCCGTCTCCACTAGATTTGTTCCTGAGAGTACCCTAAAAAAAAGGAACCTTTTCTCTCCCCAGCCATTTTGGGTTAAGAAGATGTGAAATCTCTATAAGAACAATGCGTTTCAAAGTGTGAAGTAGGAGATTGCTTTACAATTGAGTTTCAAAGGAACAACGGGAGATTAGATCTCATAGAGAGTTCAATTCTCACTGTCAACCCATAACCAATATGAGCTCAAACCTTCCTTCGTAACTCCCTGAATTTCTTCATAGTGACTCTCTTCCATGCCTCATTTTAAAGGGAATCTTAAAGTCGCTCTATTTTATTATATTCAAAAATATTAAAAACGTAATATTTTCTGATAAACTAAATATATGATACACTCTATATGGTGGAACCTCTTGCCTTTATGCTCGTAAAATATTGGTAAATCAGGTTTTATTTAAATACCTAAGTTTTTTAAAAAATTTGAGTTGCGTGGAGTCTCTTGAGCACTACAAAAAAAAATAGTATTAGTGATAAAATAATAAGTGATACAGTAAAAATTTTCACTAATAATATATATTAAGTAATAATAACTTTTATCTTATCACTAATAATATTTTTTTAAGTAACAATAATTTTTATTTTGTTACAATATGACTTAATGGTGACAAAAAAATAATGTTTTAAATTGTCACTATTAACAATTAGTGACACCTCTATAATGACAATCTAGTAAGAATGCAAATTGTCACTATAATTAGTGACAAAATTTTCATTGTCATCATAAGTGTGCCACAGATGTCTAAGCTAGCAACTTAAATACTATTTTTGTTACAATTTAGTTTGTAAAAATCATTAACGTAATAAAATTAAATCTTTTGTCACTTAATATAAATAATTAGTGACAACTTTTGTATTGCCACTTACTATTTTGTCACCAATTTATCTTTTTCTTATACTATTACATAGTGTGAATTGAGATTGAGAAAAAAACTTATAAACTATCAAAATTCTCGATCCTTCAACATACGACGAACCAATACATCATTCAGAAATATTATTTCCTTCATTATCTACAAACCCCACGATGGAGTGCCTCATTGAACATGTCAAGCAGGTTCTTACCTTGAAAGCCAGCATGGTTATGGTTCTTTCAATGGATACATGCATACACACATCTATCATGCATCCAACACTTTGGCTTTCCAGGATGGGGACCTCTCTCTCTCTATGTATGCATAGTGATAACATACCTTAGATGCTCTTTGCTTTAGTGCATCACACTCAACAATTCCGAGCCCCATGGGACCTGTCCTTTTTGCAGAGGGTTATGGGCATGATAAGGTTGCATTAATCAAGTTGGAAAACGGAGACAATGACTAAGTTAACTTCTTACCATGGCTGAAACTTAGGACCCCCATTTAAGCTGATCACTTCTGGCAATAACACGATCAGTTCTGACAAAACGGATATGCGTATATCATTTGTTGGTGCATAAAAAGAAAATGGGCTGAACTATGAAGGTGGCAAAGAACAGTGAATTTACCTGATCAACTTTTCTTTGTTCTCCCTCGTGAATTATATATTCTGGACCACTTTTTTGACTCGTTGTGAAAACAACAACTCACTTGGACAGCATGGGGCAGGATAAGTAGGGGACCTTGATGATCTCTTTTATCGTCATATCCCGACCAGTAGAATGAATTCCAACCGGTTCAAATCTGGTAAGAACTTAGATTAGTTGACCCCATCTCAATAAAGTTTTTCGCCCTGTTCCAGCTACTAACATACAGGTGGAAGTCGACATACTTACATACATATATATATATATATATATATATAGATATTCGAATAATTATGAACTTCAAGATTTGGGTAGCTCCAAGAATGTTAGAAAAAGAATATCATTTTCGATTAAGTTTGATGATGAAAGATTTGGTCATCATCTTTGCCCTATTCCACATTTTCCCAAGCCTCACGGTTAAGGGCTATTGAAATATGTGGAATTTTACTAAGTGTGTGGAAGTGCGGTGAGAGTTTTAAGGATGATAAGAACAATGATAGAAATTTTTAGTAAGTAAATAAATGCAAAAAAAATTATAAGAAAGAGAGATGTTTTATTGCAAGAGAAAAATAAGTTTTACCAAAGTTTTTATTTGCTTCCTACTTTGTTACAAATCTGGTGCAATGCGAAACATTTTTATAGTCGTATTTAGATATAGGTTATTGTGCTGTTGCGTTTTCCACATTGTTGGAAAACTAAAAGGATTCCTTGTAACACACAAAGAATGCTGTGTAATAACTCGAACAAAGTTGGCTTGTCATATTTCATGGTTTCTTTAAATCTTCTTGTCTATGGTTGTTAATGAATCAAACATATATCAAACAATTCGACATTCGAATTTAAAATTTAACAAATTCGAATTCGAATTCGTGTATAGTATAATATTTGATTTATAATTGAATGTGAATCGAATCCAATAATATTCGAGTTCGATATTCGATAAAACATTCGAATATTATTTTTATTATATATTAATATTTTAATTTCTCAAAATTTAAATTTTTTATGATTTATAGTAATAAAACCATTGAATATTATGTCTACTATTACATGTATTTGATATTTGCCTTTTGGGTAAATTAAGTATTTTCATTTGGTGATCATAGTAAAAGGTGAAAAATCAATAAATAATTCAAAATTCAAGTAAAAAATTGAGTTAATTGAACATTCGAATCAAATTCAAATATATCAAAGAGTTACTCCAATTTAATTCAAGCCCAATTGAAAATTCAAGTCGAATTCGAATATGAATAAAATAAATCGAATCGAATCCAAATTCTCAGATATTCAGTTCGATTCGATTCGTTAACAACCATATTCTTGCCTTTTCAAGAATATAAAAAATTACTAATTAACTTTCAGCAAAATATATTTGATTTTTATTCAGAAGTCGAGAGTTTTAAAAGAACGTATAAGTGGTCCCTTCTTTCACCTCCGAGACGCTTTTTTATAGGAATAAAATTCTTGCTGATGCGTATTAACTAATAACTAGACAATAATTAGAGAAGACTTTCTTCATTTGCAATTAGAATTATAAATCAAGTACTCGAACATAACTGATGAACAAAAATTAAGGTTTTAGTGTCCACTTGATCATCTACCTGTGAGCTAGCTAGCATTTATTGAGCTGTAACATATAGTTAATTTTGGTCACATTCAAAAGACTGAAACTATAGGGCTGGCTGGCTAGCTAGCTGGACTACATGTGCTGGGGGAAATATATATATATATATATATATATGGATGGGTGGCTTCAACTGCAAGTGAAATTTGAGAAGAGGGACATTGTATGTGTCCTTTGGTTTGGGATGTTCCAACACACGTGCAACCGATTACGGGTGGGCACTGATTCGACGAGTCGTTTGATCGTGTTGAGTACTTTGCAAGAATTGTCTGTACTTGTTTTGTATGTATATGTTCGGCACCCCAACAATGGTGGAAGTCCTGGGACTCGCTTGTCGTGCCGCCATGCAGCGCCACCACGTGAACTTCACAAGGGCATGGCCACCCCCAACCACCCCTTTGAATTAATTTCTTCAATAGTACTCACTCTTGTTGGAGGAATAATTTTACTTTCAGTGCCACCTTTGATCTCAATTATTCATATTTATATATATATATATATATATATTCAATCACATCTACGCACGTCAAGTTAATATAGGAGATGAAATAAAAAGTAAAATAGATAATCAAAAGTGCGTCCTAGAACCTAAAAACAGTACATGATGTAAGAAGTTTATAAAAGAGAATTTAAAATAGTATTCATGATAATGTACAAGATTATAAATTAGGTCAGTCCAAATCATATAAAAAAAGACACGAATTTTGAGAAATTATTGAAATACTTAATTTTTAAATTAAAAGTATATATATATATCTCTATATATATAATTACCCGGGTTGCATTCTTTTTTCTTTAGAATTGGACATGAAAATGTCTTGTTTCTTCGGATTTGGAGTGTTCAATGAATTCAATTCAAGGTTAATGTCCTAAACATGTCCAATCAATATGTACCCCATGAAAAACATGTTGCTTGAGAACTAATTTGGATTGGTCCCTTGGAGTCTATTTAATTGTATAGTTCTTAATTGTTTATGCACATGCATCTTGTGTGAGAAAAATACTACAAAGTTGGCTAAAATTGATAATCTTTGCCTTTATTTATTTATTTTTACAATCAGCACTTACTTATCAAGAGTTTATTAAGATGAATTTTATATTATTATATATTTGTTATTATATTTGTAATAAATTAGTTGTTGTAACACACAGTCTCTGTATGCATGAAATTAGCATATGTAGATTTTAGGAGTATGTGTGGAAAGTTAGTGAAGAGAAGGGAGTTACATATAGTGAATTAAGGACGCTTCAGTGGGAGAAAGGAATTACAAACTACTCACATAGTATTTTTGGTAAAAGTAAAATTTAATGCAACGCTATATATAAATACCTGTAAAAAGACTTTTCTTTTTGTACATAATATAAATATAGATATGTTATTTAACAACTAATTACGGTTATTAAGAATGACATTAATTTATTTACTAAATCCCTCTTTCTTCAAAAATTTCTCCAAAAATATCATGAAATGATTCTTAAATTAGAAAGACCCTACAATTCCAATCATGTTTTTTTTATTACAAGTAAGAAGTACTAAACATATACCAAATGTATATGCGTACGTTGTTGTTGGTTGTCTTGTCTAGGGTCATTCCCCCCACCTCACATCTTCATATCATTGGTTTAATATTCTTGAACTAAGATCAAACCGACAAAAGGAATCCTATTAATCTAATTAAGAAAAAGAATCAAGAGCGTGCTTTAGTTTCCATCGTATCATTTTAATCCACTAGATAACAAAAAATTAACAATTTCCCAAGAGTCATGATCATGTTCGCACTTAGCCCATGAGTTGTCGACACGTTGAAAATTAACATTTACCAAGGAATTAATTATCATATCAAGACAATAGTAATATTCTTACAAAATTAACTTGATGTAATTAAGGAAAAGGGTGTTCAAAAAGAATGCTAATACTCATGATTAGGCTAAAGATTTTTTAGACATATTGTTAGTGGAAACGTGTTAGGACTTAATTTTTGTTAATCTAGAAAGGATTAAGCTTTGTCTCACTTTGTCAAACATGGACATGAGGTGACCAATTAAAGTCGTGCATCCACTTGAATTGCACTTCTCATCTATGGTGAAAGTTTGGCTTTAATTCTCTGATTAGACATGTTGAACTTCACGTTCACACATTAATCTTGAATTCTTGGAAAGTTAATGCATCTTTTTAATTTACATTCCCTATTTGCCATTGATTGCACATGTTGGCTACAATGTGAATGCACGAATCCAATTTAGATTCTTTGTTTCAAAATTAAGTAACGTTTGTTTACAAATTATGTATTTTGAAAGAATAAATTTTAAAAGTGGGTTGGGAAATGTGAAATTTATATTGAAAAATATGATGCATATTTATTTATGATTTGGGAATAGTAAGAAAATTATTTTGGGAAAATTTGATATGTGTGTTTATGTTTTGGGGGGAGACAAATTCGATTGTAGCAGTTAAATCAATGCATTTTTGTTGTTTTGAGAGAAGACAAATTCTACTGTAGTTGTCAAATCAATGTCTTTTTATTGGATTTTGCGAGTGTAAATGAATTTTAATAGTATTTTTTATTATGATATAGTAATAAATATTGTGATATGTAAATATATGCAGATGTGATGGTAATGATTGTGATATAAATAATATGGGGTTTTTGGTCATTTGTCAGTTAAATTGCAAAAATAATTTGGTCATTTTAAAAACCCATTTTGAAAGAAAAGACAGGCAGATGTTTGGTTACATTCTCCTAGAACAATTTTGTTTTAGGAGAATCTAACCAAACATAGCCTAAGCAATTATTTAAAAAAAAAGAAAAGAAAAAGAAAAACTTCTCCAATCCTTATAAAAAGATTATTTTTTGGGTGTAGGGAATGAATAATTTATAATTTATTTTCAGATTCTTGACTCCTTTAATATGAAGTAAAAGATTCTTTTTTTTATAGTTATCGCTTTATTCCCGCCAAAATGTTATTATTGATGTGTTTTTTTTTGGTGAATTGTCGTTTCAAGTTTCGCTCTCATTGGACTTCTTATGCTGAGATGTAACTTAAATAATAAATATTCTTTTTTAGCTGGATTAAGGTTGCTGCTCAATTAATTAGTTATGAAGTTTCATTTATAAAAGTATTAACTCAAATTGGGGCTAGTTTTAAGTTGGTAGAAATGATTAAAAGTATGTTCCTATCACCGTATTAAATAAATAATTATCAAGAATGAAGAAATCTTTTACTTTGGGCAGTATCCTTTTTTTGAGAAAGGAAGCACTGCTTAGTGTATATGGGTTGGACTTATTAGGGTTAAATCCATCTCATCGCTCAATTATATATATTTTGAAAACTCAAACTTGCATTTACTCAAGAAATAATATCGCAAACACAAATTGTTAGCCAAAATAAACTTCACACTTATTCAGTATATTTAACAATAATGATATTTAAATTTATTATCAATACAAAATACTCATACTCTCAAAATATCGTCCCTCTATCCTGTTCATAAAACCTCTCAACAGCTAAGAAAAGAAAATAATTTATTGATTTAAATCCCTTGACATTTTTAATTATATGAT
>JACGDI010004487.1:249748-276169 GCA_014898725.1 Jacaranda copaia
GATCATACATACATAGGGGTAGAAAATTTTATTAACTGATGGAGCTTGAATTAGGCCTAGCTCTTCCAAACCAGACTCCCATGATGGTGAAAGGCCTGGACCTGAATTCTACTTACAATGGGGCACTGGAAATGGAAAAGAACAAGTGCTATATAAATTATGATAACTATCAAAATCTTGATCTCGATCATGATCACGAGCATAGTTTTGATGAAGTGGAAAGCAGGCCACTGTCTTTGCTGTTATGGAGTGGCCAGCCAAACGAGGAAGATGATCAAAGCCCGGAGAAATGGAGAAAGCTTCACCAAAACCAAGAGTAAGACTCAGATTAATCTGCTATCTGTAAAATTTTGCTGCATTTTCCCCCATTGTCAATGAATAATTATGCATTTATATTTGGAGTACAGGAACATTGATGAAGAAAATCAAGAAATGGTGGGGTGGCCGCCTATCAGTTCGTTGAGGAAAGAGTTGCTCCACCGCCATCAGGGTGGTTGGATGGCTAACCACCAGGCGGCGGCGGCTGCGGCGGCGGCGAGAAACTCCATGTATGTGAAGGTGAAGATGGAGGGTGTCCTCATTGGAAGGAAAATTGATCTCAGGCTTCATAATTCTTATCAAGCTTTGACAGAAACCTTGATCCATATGTTTGCTAAATGTACAATCACATTTCCCCTCCATTATCAAAGAATTTCTTTCAAAATTTTATGTAATATTGAGACATAGATAAACATGGATTCTTGGATATGTTGTGTTTGCAGATACTAAGAATGGCAGTAGAGGAGATGGGGACTATAAAATCTTGTACCAAGACAAACAAGGGGATTGGATGCTTGCAGGAGATGTTCCTTGGGAGTAAGTACACTTGTTTCAAGACTTAACTTTAATATTGGATAGACTAATTAAAATATTAGATACTTGGATTTCATTAGCTAATAAGATTAATTAATCCACCCTGTCCTGATTATTCTTTAACTGCCTTTAATTGTGTTTATCTTGCTAACATTTGATTGTTTGTAATGATTTTGCAGAACATTTGTTGAATCTGTACGACGTATGGAGATACTAAGGAATGACAACTGAGTGGGATTGCCAATTATTGTCTTGGCTGATGTTGTGGAGAAAATTGTACCCAATGATGCTTGGAAAACAGAACAAGTAGGGGGGAAAGAATGGAAAGGAAAACAAGGAATTGTTCTTGCAATTTATCCTTGTAATGTTTTTTGTATTTGTACAACTATTGTTTCACTTGTCTTGACTTTAGTTTCCATTTGACAAAATTGCTCTTTATTGGGGTGGGCTGCTCCTAAAAGGAAATGGTTTGAATAAGAAGATTTTAGGTGGTTTGTAGGGCTTTAAAATGGCCCAATTGGGGGACTACAAAAAGGTCTAGTCCTTGGTAGGGAAATTGAGAAATCTTGGGCTTGGCAATGAACTTTTATGGGCTCAAGTTTTCTTGCAAAGTTCATCAAGTGAATTGTAACTAGGTTGAAGTTTGAACTACTAGCATTTTAGGATTTGGAGCAGGAATGTAAATGAGACGAAATAATTTGCAAATAATTCAGGCTCAATTCGATGAAAGTTTGTATTCGATTGGATCTTTTTGAGTTTGACCCGACCCAACCCGAGCCTAGCTCCAGTTCGTCAGTCAAATGAATCGAGTCGAACTTAATAATATTCGACTTAAAAAGCTCGCTAGTTTAAACAATTTTTTTTATTATATATACACACATTTATAATTATAATCTACACATATATAATAAAATCTATAAAGATGATGATGATAATCATAATAATAATAATTTACTTTTTTATTCTTAGGAAAATATATAACAAATTATTTAAAAAATTTATAATTATAAATTTTGCTTTGAGTCTAAATAAGTTTGAGTTAATCCAAACAAATATTAGCTCGAGCTTGAGCTCATCCGAGCTTAACAAATTGAGTTTTTCTGCTTCTCTATTATGAGTCTTATCAAATCAAACTCAATAAGACTCGGCGAGCCTTCGCTTCTTCCAATGAGTTGAGTTTGAACTTGATTATTTAGGCTTAAGCTCGAGCTCACGAATTAATAGACGAGCCGAGCTTGAACTTATTAGATTCGGGCTCGGTTCAGCTTGTTTACACCCCTAATATGGAGTAAATGAATAAAAATTTTGTTTTCTCAAAAAAATTTAAAAAAAAACAAAAATTTTGTTAGGGCACATTTGGTTTTATTTTCATTTTCATCATTTTTAAAATTTGAAAAGTTAATTAGAGTAAATAAATTGAAAATAGATTTGTATTTAGATAGTATGTTGGGAAAGTAATAATTATATAAAATTTAGTAGGTTGTAAATGGAGTGACATACGATATATTAATAATGAAGAAGAAAAAAAAGATATATAAGTTATTGGAGAATGTGTTTTGAAAATAAAAATGATGTTAAATGAAACTACATAAAAAGTAACATATTTTATTTTTAAAATATTAAAAAATATAAAAATGAATTTTGAAAATGAAACCAACCAGAAATAGAGAGTATCAACCTCACATCCTCCATTAAAAAAAATAAATTTTAGCTACAAAGTCCAAGTAAATAGAAATTTTTTTGAGGATGAGAAGCAGTCGAATGTCAATACAAATAAATTGTTAAAATTGTCTGTTATGGGTCCGACAGTAACCTTTCAATAATGAAGATTAAAAAAAAGAGAAAATAATTGTAAAAGTACTTTAAAGTCATTTTTTATTTAAAAAAGGCTCAAAATAGAATATTATATAAATGGAGTAAAAAAATCTATTATCACATTACGAGAATCTTATTACTAAAATCCTAAATGGGTGAAAATTCTATTACACTATTGAGAAAGAATACATGCTAACCCACCATAAGGGACATAGGCCAAGCTCCCAAGATTTCAGATCAACGGACACGAATAAACAACCACCCATATCTATTTTATAGAACGTCTCATTCGCCGTAAACCGTACGCGTGGCAGTTGGAATAGAAGGAACACATAAACGATCCCACACATTAAAAGACGGCTCCCCCTCCCCGCACGCTGGAAGGTCCCAACTCATTGTCCTAAAACAGACAACTCCGTTCTGAGTTTCGGACACTCCGTACCGAACTTGGTAAATTCGCCTAAGATCAAATCCAACGGCTCAGATTTTCCGGGGTTCCCAAGCCCCACCTCTTAATTCTTTGTTATCTTTTCTCACGCAAAATTAGCAGCGAATCTAGTGAGAGAGCGAGAAAGAACAGGCCTCCATTAAAATCTCTCCAGCCCAATAACCCAAGTTTCACACAGAAGCCACAGTTGAACTCAGTTCATGATATTTCCCTGTTTTCAGCATAGATCTGAGAATATATTTCCTTTTCTTGGATCAACCCTTGAAATCCCAGTTCCAGTGCCGGATCTAAGTGGTTGATTACTCGGAGGTAAATAATTGCATAACCCTTTTGTACAATCATCGTTTTGACATAAAGTCATAAACTTTCTGCAATTTTCGTTGAGAGAAATGCTACTCCTTCATTGTATTTTTGCTTGATTTGAAAAACTAGCTATTCGTTAAATCCGTACGAGTTCTTTTACAGCAATTTTTTTTTCACCTAGAAATGAAAAAAGTTAAGAAGTAATTGGGTTTTTGGAATTCTTGGTGCAGGGTACTAGATTGACTGAATTCAAGCCATGGCTCCCAGCACAATACGCAAGGCCATCGGGGCTGTGAAGGATCAAACAAGTATCGGGATCGCGAAAGTTGCTAGCAACATGGCGCCGGAGCTGGAAGTGGCCATAGTCAAAGCTACCAGCCACGATGATGATACGGCCTCCGAGAAGTATATAAGGGAAATTCTTCAATTGACTTCGTATTCTCGTGGGTATGTTAGTGCTTGTGTTGTTGCGGTGTCAAAAAGATTGGGAAAAACCCGTGATTGGATTGTTGCCCTCAAGTGTTTGATGCTCATTCATCGATTGCTTAACGAGGGAGATGCTGTTTTTCAGCAGGAAATTATGTATGCTACTAGGAGGGGGACTAGGCTGTTGAATTTGTCTGATTTTCGTGATGAGGCTCATTCAAATTCGTGGGATCATTCAGCTTTTGTCAGGACATTTGCGTTGTACTTGGATCAGAGGCTTGAGTTGATGGTTTATGAACGAAAGCAGAGTGGACAAGGAGGTGAAGTTGAGAGATTTGGGGCTAGAGATGACAGACATAATTATCGATCTCCTTCAGGATCAAACCGGGGTTATGGTTATGATAATGATTATCGATCACCTCCAGGATCAAACCGGGGTTATGATTATGATTACAATGAGTATCGTGATGAGCCAAATTATGGAATGCGCAGATCAAGGTCGTCAGGTGATGTAAGAGAGTCGGCACAAGAGAAGAAAGATGTCACTCCATTGAGGGAAATGAATTCTGAGAGGATTTTGGGCAAGATGGGCCATTTGCAGAGGTTGTTGGATCGGTTTTTGTCATGTCGGCCCACTGGTTTGGCAAAGAATGAGCGGATGATTTTGGTGGCTCTGTATGCTATTGTGAAGGAGAGTTTCAAGTTGTATGCTGATGTGTGTGAGGTTTTGGCAGTTCTTCTGGATAAGTTCTTTGATATGGAGTATCAAGATTGTGTAAAGGCTTTTGATGCATATGCTAGCGCTGCAAAGCAGATTGACGAGCTGGTCAGACTCTACAATTGGTGCAAGGATATTGGTGTGGCAAGATCTTCAGAGTATCCAGAAGTGCAAAAGATTACAAGCAAGCTATTGGAGACTTTGGAGGAGTTTGTGCGGGATAGGGCAAAAGCAATGAAAAGTCCTGAGAGAAAGGTAGAAAGCCAGCCAGCACCACAGCAGGAGGAGCAGACACAGGATATGAATGAGATTAAAGCACTGCCACCTCCTGAGAACTATACTCCCCCACCGCCACCTGAGCCAGAGCCTCCTAAGCCCGCTGTTCAGGGGACTGGAGATTTGGTGGATTTGAGGGATGGAGTGACTACTGATGATCAAGGTAACAAGTTGGCTTTGGCATTGTTTGCTGGACCAGCAGCAAACAATGGAAAAGGTTCATGGGAGGCTTTCCCATTGAATGGAGAGCCAGAGGTGACTTCTGCTTGGCAGAATCCAGCTGCTGAGACTGGCAAGGCTGATTGGGAGTTGGCTCTAGTTGAGTCTGCGAGTCACTTGTCTCAGCAAAAAGCTGCAATGGGTGGTGGATTAGATCCATTATTGTTGAATGGCATGTATGATCAAGGAATGGTCAGGCAGCATGTGAGCACCACCCAATTGAGCGGTGGCAGTGCCAGCAGTGTGGCATTGCCAGGCCCTGGAGCTAGTAAAACCCCTGTGTTAGCGCTTCCTGCACCTGATGGTACAGTCCAGACAGTTGGGCAAGATCCATTTGCTGCTTCTTTGAGCGTTCCCCCGCCTGCATACGTCCAGATGGCTGATATGGAGAAGAAGCAGCATTTGCTGGTGCATGAGCAGGTGGTATGGCAACAGTATTCCAAGGATGGCATGCAAGGCCAAACTAGTTTGGCTAAGATCAGCACAGGTGGATATTATGCTCCAGGTCCACAGCCCATGATGCCGTACGGGATGCCACCTGTAAATGGAACTGGAATACCGCCTGCTGGGTATTCCTATGCTCCTCCTTACTGATTTTTTGGTAACTTTCTATATACATTAGATTACTTCTGTTCTGGTTGTTTTATATTCCATTGTATTTTATGTGGTTTTACTTGCAATTTTGCGTGACCTTGGGACAGACATTGGTTGAGGAAGAGAGAAACTGAGCTGAAGAGATTAGTGATTGTGGGTGATTATGATGCTGGGTATTCTGTAACCCACTTATTATGTTTCTTTCTGTCTTTGTAATCTTGTTTCGGATTTACTTGATGTTAATGCTGATATATGGTGCTCGTTTTAGAAAATTTTTAAGGATCTTTCTCCCTCTGTTGAACCAGTGTCTCAATTTTTCATGATTACATCCTAGTATTCTTTACCAAGGTTTATGTCAATTTGTTCTGAATGCTCTTTTGAGCATGGACAAGAAGCCACTGATCTCATCGAAGGGTGTATTCTATATTTGTTATCCTGTCGTGACTCCCTAGATTATAATGGGATAATCCATCTCAATATTGACAAAAATTCTATGCAGAACTGAAAGCGATGCAGTCTTGCTCGAGTAGTTAAGTACTAAGCTTTTCCATTGGAGTTTTTTGCCAACTTGACCTTAGTTTCATCAAAAATCACTTGTCTTAGTCCAACTTGGTAGCTGTTGCCAAAAAGGATTGATGGAATTATTTGTGGACTGATCAATATTCTTAACCCATATAATCCATTACCTGATATGACTTCCAAGATTGTCCTTTCTGGCTCTTGGTTCATTAGAAGACCTTTTCAAAATTGCTTGATTTATGTTTTAATTTGTGAACAAAAATACTAATTTTCTACTGCAATAAAAAAGTATCCTTATCCTTTCCTCTTTTCCTTGCTGTATAGGAAATCCAAGAATCCAAGGAAGGACCCTTAAAAGTGACGATCCCTTTCTTTTTCATAGTATTCCATTTCCTATTACACATGTAATGATGGAGAAGCTTCCTCCTTGGTTTTCTAGTGGCATCTTTAGGCATTTTCCCTGCTTTCTTTTTTTCATTGGGAGCACCTTTGTTGGATATGGACCTCACGCATTTACAAAGCTGTTTACTTTTGTAAAGTCGTCCATTAATCAAATCATCAACGTTGCTACTGCTTTTTCTATGAACCAAAGTCTTCTAGGGGGTTTTTCAGACAACATGTGACCTTGTAAGGGATTTAAGCGTTTCTTTAGTTTTTCCAAAGTCCTCTGAATCTTGTTTTCATTGGGTTTGTTTGTTTCTTCTCTCCTCGACAATTAAATCAACACAAAGTAGAAAATAGGACTTCCAATCGCGCAACTTTTGACCCGTTCCATTGTTTTTTCCTCAAGAAGTAGATGAATTGTCTGTGTCCGAGTTGGAGACAGGTCAACAGAACAAAGCCGATTATTCTTGGATTAAGATTGTCTTGTATTTTTCTCAAGTCCTGTAAAAGCTGTGCAACTGAAGGCAGAAAGTCGTCCAACCCCCCACCTTAAAAATTGCTGTCCGCCTACTGCACTGCTTAATTATGACATTGGTTGATTAAAAATGAAGCGTCAACAGCAAAAGTAGGAGAAGATGGCAGGTGATCCATCTTTCCCACCTCTTCACGTGCTTGTCTTTAATATAAAATGAACTGCAATAATTTCACAGTTCTATTCCTTTCCCCATTGTCATAATTTGAATTTCTTTCTTGGTGATTAGTGCTGTATAAATTAGATTTGGAGCGTCGTATTTGAATTCGAATTTAATGATCAAAATCTATATTTGAATTCGACCTAAAATTTTATATGATCTTTATTAATTAGTATCATATTTGAATTCAATAGATATTTGAAATCTAATAAAAAAAACACTAAACTCAGTTTATTTTTTTTTATCCTTTTGAATTTTATAAAAATATTGCATTTATAAAGTAAATTTATGTTATATTTGAATTTTTAACAACCTTTTATTATATATTAATTTAAAAGTTAAATATTTGAATACTAAATCATTTCTTCACATTATATTAATGCATAAATAAATTATTATATGTTATTATATTTGATATTTTATCAGTATTACTTTATTTTTTAGGCTAAAGACACAATATTAATAGTATAATATAGATATAAGGTCAATATAATATATAAATTTAATTTTAAAATTTTTATTAATATTATATGTAAGAGTATTAATTTATTTAAAAATATTAAAATTTGGATTTGGATCTTCAATGAATCGGATTGCTTAATTGCATATATAATCTATTTATTTTGAATTACGAATATTTACAATCGTATTTGATCCATCGAATATCTTAATCGAATAAAAGTTTTAAAATTTGAATTAAATTCAGATTGAATTCGAATTAAAATTCAATCCATTGACAACCCTATTGGTAATGTAAGGATTACTATTTATGTTATGTTGATATGTATTTTGTATTTTCACATTAATCTTGCCAAATAAACGATAAGGACATAAAGGATATTTGCATGTATTTGGACTTTCAATTAACATTTGGGCTTAGTATGCACTCGGCAAAATGTCAAACGAAGAAGGCCAACATTGAGATGATCAGTCCACGGTATCCATACGGCTATTAATGGATTGAATTTTAATTTAAATTCGATCTAAATTTTTAAATTTTTATCGAATTAAAATATTCAATTAATCATATACGATTAAAAATATTCAATTGATCAAATACGATTATAAATATTCAAAATTCAAAATAAGTTGGATATGGAACTAAGCAATCTGATCCATTAAAGATTCGAATCCAAAATTTAATATTTTTTATTAAATTAATACTCTTATATATAATATAAATAAAGATATTAAAATAAAATCTATATATTATATTGACTTAATATCTATATTACCGTTTATATTATACTATTAATATTGAATTTTTAATTTAAAAAATAAGATAGATATTAATAAAATATCAAATATAATAGTATATAATAATTCATCTATGCATTAATATAATGTGAAATTGAAATTTAATATTTAAATATTTAACTTTTGGACTAATATATAATAAAAAAATTATTAATAATTCAAATATGACATGTATTTTTTTATAAATACAATATTTTTGTAAAATTCAAAAAGCAAAAAGAAAAAATAAATTGGATTGGATTTTTTAATCGAATTTCGGATATTCATTGAATTCAGATATGGTATTGACTAACCAAAACCTTGTAGGATTTCGGGTCGGATTCGGATTCGGATATAGGTTTTGATAATCGGATTCAAATTCAGATATAGTAGATCCGATTCAAATCCAACCCATTCACAGCCCAGGTGTTCAATTGTGTTCATTGTTTTCATCTTGTTCATCATTTTCGTTTTTATTCTTCTCTTTTGAGATTATTTAAATTCCAATTATATGAAACAAGAAGACAACACAAGACTTAGAGGTACCAACGGGTCAAGTCAACTCGCAAGCTTCAAAAATCGATTTTGAGCTGTTGACGTCCACCCGTAAGCTGGTATATAATAAAATATTTTTTATTTTATTAATAAATATATTATAATAATATTATTTTATTTCTAACTCAAGTCCGTAGTTGTATACAACTACTTGATAATTGAGTTTAATCAAGTCAAACTCAGTCGTACTCGAGTTTCCATGAATTTGAGCTTGAAAAGTTCTATTCGATTGCACTCCACCACAAGATCACTAGTCTTCCAACGAACATTAAATCTCGAACATCGCAGAAAACGGTGAAAATCAGTTTTTGGTTCGAGGTTTGCGTATGTAATGAGAAGAAAGAAAGATGGTAATGGTTTCAAGAACCTCGAAAAACACGACGGGCCGCGAGGGGGTGCGCGGTCCGCCGAAGATCATGAATTTCCTCGCCGTGTTGGTCAATTTTGCGTCCAATTCTTGTAATCAATAATCTGTTGGATGCCCCACATCGTCAGTGTGTACACTGAAATGTTGGACCCATGTTAGCTTATTGAGCCATTGGGGGACATGACAGGGCAAAGACATAAATGTTAGTGGGCCAAAAGTGCCAGCCCTACATTAAATTTGGCTTCAGTATTGATGTCGCAACACGCCTTGCAAAGCACTATTGATGTGGTACCTTAGTCCATTTAGTTCTTACAGCTCGTTTATTTATGTTATCTGAACTCATTTTTATTTTTTGTTATCAAGATTGGACTCAAATTTCTAAAACTAGGGAAGATATTTGCAATTCCCTTCTCAATGTCATGCCAACTGAGGGAATTGTTTACAGACAAGTTACATTTGTTGTGGAACCAATCGAGGCTGATTAAGATTAGTAGGCCAAATTCCTTTGAAAGCCTTCCAATTTGAGTTTCCTTTGTAACTGTAAACCCCGCCGAGCTTGTTGAAGAAACCACTTTGCTTTGCTTGCAGGTGCGAGCTGCAAACCTGATTGAGTTGGGTGGTGTTCGTTGCGATCCTAAACAAGTCTTTTGGGTCTAGTGCCTCCATTGTAGCAAGCTTTAGTAGTAGTTGTTCCTGTGCAATGCACCATCAAACCGAGAACCCCAACATTAAGCACAAAAGGAATAGGTCACTAAAATGAAAATAAAGAGCCATCAACTTCTCTTTCATTTTTACATATATTTCTATTTTTAAAATATTTTTTCAAACAAATTTTTACATTCTCTCTTCATTTTCACTTTTCATTTTCTTTTACTCACATTTGTATGACTTTTAATACAAAAATATTATATTTTCTAAATATATTACATTTTCAACCCTACATAATCATTAAATTTTAAACAAAATATCCAAACAACATTTCATTTTTAAATTCACATTCATAACTAACTTTTTATTATTTATTTTTACCAAAAAATAAAAATGCACCTAGAAAATAAATCCTAACAGCCCCTTAATTTCCCAAAAAAAAAGGTCCAAGAGTTAGAATCCACTTAATAGTAGTTCGTAAACCAATTATTTTTATGGTAGAAAGTTTTGGGTTGATCTTATGTTTAAATAGTAGCTATAACTTAAATCAAACACTCTAGATCTACTGAGGACCCCTATATTCAAAACCAAAAGGGGGGCTTTTGTAGTCATAACAAAGAGTACTACGCTTATTACCTCCCCCCTGCATGTCTTTAGGATGTTTTTTAGGGGTTTCCGAGTCACGGATACTTTCACCTTTTTGAGTTACGAAAAGACGAGGAATCCGTGGAGTTGCGGTGTGCGGCGGTTGTAATAACTAGAGAAGGGCATTTTACACTGTGGAATGGATTGTCTCAAAAGCAAAACAGTTCTTGGTGGAGCCTTATAGGCATCCTGTTTTTATCCTACCGCGTTTTCAGTCATTTATTTGGCCCCAGCTCAAATCTTTCCCATTGGCCATTGTTGCCCTCAACTTCAATATATTAAGTAGAACAGTGCGAGGCTGGGGCCTTGCTCAATTTGCCCACCGACAGTGACAAAGACCATCTTCGTCAAACCCTTGTCCCCCACCTCATAAAATAAATGGTCAGTTTTCACACACATACCCACCTGTGTGTGTGTGTAGGAATTCTTGAATCACTAGGAGGCTGGCATGTGGCTGAGTGGGGGACACATCAGAACTCAGAAAGTCATCAGGGCCGCTTCAATAATTGATCGCCACTACATAAAGAAGTGAAAATTTGGCCATTTTGGCAAGAAAAGCATTGAAAAAGTTACTCCTATAAGCCATGTGGCCAAGGGTACTCATAACCTTCTGTCCTAATCCTCACTGTTAAAAACACTGCATTTCCAAATGTAGGAAAAAAGGAACAGCACTAAAACAACTCCAAATTTAGAAATAGAACACTCTACTTTTGATTTATGTTGAGTTCTTGAAGATGTCAAGACCAGGCACAAGGCATTATGATTGTGTTAGAAGAGCTTGGCACAGTGACAGGCACCACCCCATTAGGGGTTCTCTCATTCAAGAAATTTTCAGGTACTTAGTGTGTGTGTGTTTTTGTATTGGTTACTCTTATTCTTTGTTCTATAAAGTGTGTTGGAATTGGATTGCTTGGGTAGGATTGTGAATGAGTTCCATAGCTTGAGTACTAGAAGGAATAGAGAGTGGCAAGAAACGCTTCCCATTGTTGTCTTGAAAGTTGAAGAAATTATGTATTCTAAAGCCAACTCTGAGGTAATTTTGTGCCAAAACACTGTTAATTTCATCAAAGATGGCTCTTTTTATGTTGTAATATAGTTTACATTTGTTCTCTTTTGTTGTGCCTGGATTGATTTTGTTTGCTTAGGCTGAATATTCGGACCTTAAAACTCTCTGGGATAGAGTAAATGATGCAATTAACACGATAATTCGAAGAGATCAGAGTTCTGAAAGCGGGAAGCTTTTGCAACCTTGTATTGAAGGTATAGTTGTATGTGAATATCTACAGACACAGACACACATAAAGAGGACCTTTTTTGATGATGTCTTTGATTTGTAATTTGAAAATGTAATGACTTAGGATTGGAAATGTTTTCAACTATAGGAAATTAACCAAGAATCATTAACTAATGTTAAAATGCACTTTCTTGTTTCCTCTATGGTTAGCTGCACTGCAGTTGGGATGCACTCCAAGAAGATCATCAAGAAGCCAACAGAACGACCCTCAAAGATATTACCTTAGGCCCGAGACACCAGAGGCCACCTCTGTTCCTCCAGGCAACTCAAGGACTACAATTCATGGAAATCATAGTCCCCTTATGCCCATGAATTCCTTACATTCCTTCTTAAAGTCCGACAGTCATAGTATACAAAACATAAACTACAATGTTAAGAAATTTCCACTCTTGTTAAAGAATTTTGCTTCTAGGGATTACCATAACGCTTCATGGCTGGTTTATCCCTTGTGCTATACTGATCAAATTCAGCCTGAGAACACAGAGTTTTGTTCAACCAAGCTTATGGAGAGTGATGAACTTGGTGTCCCACGAAATCTTTCCACTGATAAACTTGATGGTTCTGAGTTTATTTCTCCATCGGATTTGGAACAGAGTTCGGATAAAGGGCATGAACTAAAGTGTGATTTAACATTGAGGCTGGGCTCATGTGCAAGTTTGGAGAACTGTTGGCCCCTAGAAGTGGAAAACGGTAACTCAAACACGCGCGGACAGACGAGAACATTCAAGAACTGTCTGAACAAATGAACAAAGGTGTCTCCTTCATTTAGGCAAGCTGCAATCAGAATATGTTGTCTAATAGAGATCTGTTGTTATGAGTTATGCTAAAAGTCTGCTGCTATGGGTAGTAAATACATAATTTGTTGAATGAGTAACTCTCAAATTTGCATAAAACTTCATATGCATTTGGGATGATTGATTTGTCACTCCTGAAAAGGATAGAATACAGTATTTCTCTATCTTATCACTGCTTCTCCAGCTTTCCTATCATTCTAACTATGTAGAAAAGGTCACCAAGAAAAGGGCATGGCCATGTAAAGATGATGTTTTCCATCATCTATTTTTGCCTAGAATTTTGCCAACATTACTTATCTTCAAGAGCACATGCGAAGCAAGGGGCTTTTCTTTGAGTTTGTAGGTCCCCTACTGCCTCACCATCTTTTTTTTTTGCTAGTGACAATTCCAATTTTGGTTAATGGGGACTGAACAAATCATAATGAAGTTGAAGATAAGAGGGACACCTTTATGCACTGCATGCTGCATCAAAATTGACCTTTTATTGAAGTGAGATTTTTCAGAGAAGTGGCTGATTAGTGATTGCCAAACAAGGGGACCAGCTTGTGAATATATGCTTGTGGATTATGAGTAATGCCATAGGACCCTACTTGGGATGGATTGTGGCCCAAAATGGCCATTCTTGCTATTGGGCATTTTCTTCTTGTATGCCATCTATGAGTGAACAAAGTGAAACTAGAGAAAGGAAGCCCATTATCTTTTCTTGACTGCCCATTCACATCATATTGAGTATGAAATATGAATTAATCAAAAATGATGATACATGTTTTTGGGGTTTGATACAATTTATTAGTTGTTTTCCTTCTTTCACTTCTCAAAATATTTTCAAAACAATTTCCTCAATTTGTAACTGCACCTGAATTTGGCTGAACCTCATGTTTGACAATGAATTTAATCATTACAGTTGGTGTCGTTTGTGAAATTACAACAATATTTCTCATTTCAAGTTCTTCGATTGTAAGACTATAATGAAATTTGCTCTTATTTCACATTAGAGGAGTTGGAGATTTCAAGATAGTTTATCAAATTTCTTCCATTTATCTCCTTTTCTACTATCTTTTTAGGGTAAAGTTCCAACTAATGCATAAAAATGAAAAATATCTTAAAACAACTCTACTTTTTTATGTATGACAAATCTAATCGTCATAATTGAATAATAGGAATCTGATTTCCACGTCAAAGCAATTTTTACTCTAATGAAAATATCAAACTTTACCGTACCATTAGTTATTAAATCTACATAGACACACCAACTATCGATGTTACCGTTCGCTCTCTTATCATGAAAGAAACTTTGAATTGAAATTTAACTGTCAGTTACCAATTATTATATAAAAATAAAAAAAATAGTTATATAAACATATTAATTGACACTTGCACATATATCAAACATTTAATTGTCAAACCTCAACAAGAATAATCACATTTCAATCCTACTATTCTACTTAATCCCACTGTCCTCAACCAGACAAATAACTTACTTATAATATGCTCAAAAGCAACTTCAAAATCAATATCCAAATGTATCAAAGGATTCATTAGATCCCACTTAGAAATCTCTTCCAATCGAAATCGAAAGCTTTAAGGTTGAAATTAATTTAGATAAAATAAATGGCAAAAAATTTCTAACCTAATACTTAATTTAATGACGGTTTAATTGTGCACTTCAAGGAAAAGAGTGCCGATTAAGCAAAAGTAGCTTTTCAGTTATAATAATATATTTTCCTTCATCTAATGTCGTGTTTTTCAATGCCTAACCCCAATGGACTTTGCCCTCTATCCTTTTCAATGCGCTTTGTAGGGAAATGAAACACGATAATGACTCAGCTTCTTGGATATAAATGTGCATTAACTACTCAAACTTACCATTACAACTGCAGTATTTCTTGAATCTTGACTTTTGATGTATTGTTTTTGACTGATTCGTCTTGCAGTTTTGCTATGTAAGAAGGATTTGTAACAGGGATATTTCCAGAACAATCAATTTGTTTGTTAATAGGTTTTGAATCTCCTAAGGAAAGTAATATTACAACTTCGATTAAATTCGGAATCTTACATTCTCGACCTGATAAATGCATTCGAAGTAATCTTTTTCAAAAGTCCCCCACAAATAATTCCGCATGAGTATTTATAGAGGGCGAAATGTACTATTTCTATCAAATCTTGTCCTCCAACCTTTAGATTTTGCCGCGTGTCTTCAAATCAACGGTCATCTTAGCACCCTCATCTGTGGTCTTTGAATATTATAGCTGCTGAACTAATTGCACCACGTGTCTTTAGATCGACATCTTTACGTGAGGATAGTACATTCGAGCTAATTTCATTCAAGTCGGGTCGTTACTCGAAATGCTAAATTGGATTGTCTTTATCCAAACCTTATTCCCACGGCAAATTCGATCCAATTAAAATATCTGATTAGTTCTTGTGATCATTGAATTTCAATAATGTAGAAAGTTCAAATTAAGCCACCAAAATGTACATTATTTGTCAAATAGCAATACTTTATAAGCACTCCATCATCGATACATTTACAAATATATTTTACCTTAAGCAAATTATGAAACTCCAACTCTTTTCTTATTTTATGGATCATTAATTGAATAAATAAAAAAATTTGTTGTATAATTTTCGTTGATCCTAATTATTAAATCATTTCAAAATGATCCATTTTGAATTGATTCAACTTGAATATCTTCAAGTCGAATGTTTCTAATTTAGTTCAATTAGAGCTCCTCCTACTCAAATCAATATTTAGCTTTATATTGTATAAAAATTACGATTTAAATCATCTATTCTATCTCATATTTCATTTCATAAAAATATGACAAGTGTGTTAAATATTTCTTTATAAAAATAATTAAGTAATAATCAGATACACTTGATATAAATACAACATATCAAAATAAAAGATGAAATATAAAATGAATAAATGATCTAAAATGCTAAAATTGACCATTGTATTAAAGCTTAACGGAAGTAATTAATATCATACAATAATTTCTCCAAAGTTTCATTTTTGAAAAAATCAATGTTGCTAGGTTGCTAGTGGTACGAAATTATAGTTAATTCCTTTGATCTTCACAGCTCAGACAAGTTGGATGACTATTTTATATGTACATAATTAAGTAATAACATTAAAAAATATATATTTTCCTTGTCATTTTTCACTAACCCCGAAGACCAACCCATTGTTGTCACTCCCAAGATACGAGAATACATTGTGCTTAGTTCATCAGTTCTAGAAGGTTTAATTAGTCATTCTAAGCAGATGCTTAGCTAATGTTAATTATTATCATTTATTCTGTCATTTCTATGACAAAAAGTTGCACACCAATTAATGTGCTTAGTTAAATGTTCCTTAATTTGTGGCGTACTAAACCAATGTCCAAAATTTGTTGCAGTTCTAATACCTTAATATTTTTTATATTGGTAGTAGTGTAAAATTAATATATGTGCACAAATCTATAATGTTAATCTCATTTCCAAATAGATATAGTATGTAAAGGAGATTTTTAGTTCGAACATATGTAGGGGTACAAATAAGTTGAACTGCTCGTAAACCTTTACGAATTGAATTCGAGCTAACTCTACTTGAGCTCGTGTTCCAATTCGAGCCAACCTTGAGCCCTTTGTATCTGAGCTCAAGATCGCAAACTAGTATATAATTAAATATTATTTTTTATTTTATTAATAAATATATATTATATTATTATTTTTTATTCCGAATTCAAGCATGCACTCTTTTACAATTCACTTGTCAATTCGAACCTTATCGAGTCAAGCTGAAGCTTAGAAATTTAAGTTTATCGAACTAGGGCTTGAACTCGAGCTACTCGAGCCTAACATATATATATATATCGAGCTCGAGCTCAAAAATTTTACCCAAACTTAATTCGACCAGGCACGATATACATATTGTTACAATATGGCGATGATAACTATTACCAAATTATAAATTAATCACCACAACTCCACATAGATGTGAATAACATTACAGTCTTGATGTAGAAATAAAAACTTTTTAACTATTGGATTGAACACATTTCAATTTGTAACAGTCTTGTAAGAAAGAATAGGTTAGACCAATCATACTATTAATATAATGATATCACATCTTATTTTAAATTAGAGGAATCGAAACTTTTAAAACAATTTATTTATTCACTTATTCTCCTTTTTTATACCATTGAGATATTTTTTTATGAGGACAAGACCCTCATCTTGTATGCGGACAAGAAATTAAATTTTCTATATTATAATAAATTTGAGTATGGTCACAACTTATAATAATAAATAAGAATAAAAAAAAAGCAAGTAGCTCATTAATATTGTAGATCATAAAAACTTATTGTAGACGGCTTAATTTTTGGGCCAATTGAAAAATGACATGTGTAAATAATATATTAGTTATTAATTTAAAATTTTCTATTTATATATTAGAATTTATTAAATTAAATTCTAAATAATAAATAGTTAATCTTAATTAATATTCTAATACTTATTTTATAAATCAAATGTTGATAAATGTTAAGATGGAGATGTATCATGTCAATCAAATCAAATCTGGTGGCCTAGAAATCTCAAGCTAATCAAGTTGGGACACGTGGCACATCCATGTACGTGGACCAATCAAGTCAAGAATATTTGATATTATCTTTTAATATGTGCATCAAAGAGATAATTATCAAATATGTTCAAGTTATTTTGGAGTCTCCTGCTGAACACCTATATAAAGGGATGACTAGAGACTCATATTCGCATACATACATATTCATATATTCTCAAGTCCCAAGACTCAAGTCTTTAAACTTCAAGTTCTTGCTGCGACGACGTATTGCTACTGCAAAGGTCCTATACCTCTTCAAAGCATCAAGTCATCAAGTGCTTTGATCTCGGAGTCAAGGTTCGGGTTTCAAAGAAATTTCGTAGTATCTTTTACCAAGTCAAGGGATACTACACCATATATCCAAGAACAAGCTTTAAGCCCTTGGATCATATATATATCGGGAGAAGAATCAGGGAATTAGTTTTGTTAGGGAATTTATATTTCTTCTCTGATAAATTGTAATTCTCATATATTTTTATTTTTTTTATATAAATTTAATTTGTTCATTATTTTTTCTTTGTCTTGTGATTTAATTTTGCAGACAACGAAATTTGTGTGAACACTTATATATATATATATATATATATATATTACCATGATTGCCCATCATTGCCCATAAAAAAAGAGAAAAATTGGAACTTTCTGTTCATTGGTTGGCATCAAAATTACCACTCGAAATAGCCTCAGAAACGAAGGTCAGCTGGATTAGAACGTGGGGAATTGGGAATGTGAGTGGTAAATGGGATGCAAATCCCGAGATCGAATGAGATGGATGCATGCATCCCCACGACAGCAACAGCAACATTAACATTGGCCAATCAAGATTTTCCCCTCGTAGAATCTCATAAAAAAACATAATAATAACAAAGAAAATTCTGGCATCAGATGTAAAAATCATACCCGGATTGAATTAGTCTGCGGGTGGGTAGGTCCACGGCCCACATGCATGGTGCCCAGTACTTCTAAAATGTCTCCTTTTGAAAATACCACTTTCACACTACTATATATATACACTGCAGCATGTAAATTGTTTGACAATTAATTGGACAATACTGCTGTTGAGTCAACTTGAAATGGAAGAGGAGATGTCTTTTGATGACTTGAATGAATATATCCTAATGATACTATGTGATATCACAAGGAATCACTATAGAAGTGAGCATTTCATTAATTAGTAGGTTTTTGATGAATTGTATCTTTCATCTAAGATATATAAGTGCTGATAAAAGTATAATTACAGTTGTAGTTGAAAAATATCAAACAATTTTTAAACTATGGCGTGGATATTTCACTTTCTTATAAGAATATTTAAATTCACTATAATAGAAATTTGTTACTGGTCTAGTAATAACACTCTTGACTTGTCCCCTCCAGAATACAACAACCCAACAACGTCGTATAACTCAAAACCTTGGACAAGATTTGAGTTCAAAGCTCCAATACAAGAACACCTTTCTTCAACTAATATAACTCGCTTTTAGTGTGTGCAATGTAGTAGTTATAAGAGTTCTTGCAAGGTTGCTAAAAGGAAGAAATGACTCATATTATAGGTGTGGAGGGCTTCTATAAAATAAATGAGAATTAGTGAATAAGTAAATCAAAGGTTACACATAGGAATGTAGAGGGGTGCAAACGAATTGAAGAAAAAGAAAAGGAGTAAAGAAAGGGACTCTTTCTTTGCTAAAGAATACCGAGGGACTCTTCACTTCTCAATTAACCTCCACTGTAATATGACCATATTCGCATCGGTAATGGAGTAATGTGAAAGGACATAAGGATTAATGTAAATATTAAAATGCTCATACACCAACAATAAGTAATTGATGTCTCGAGATTTGAGGAAGATAAAATAAGATATAAGTTTAGTCACTATTTAAATTATAGAAGATATCACATCGCTACACATTTTAAATACTTTCGACATTATTTTTCCTTAAGTTTAATCCAAAATTACGCTGATTCACTAAATTTTATGGTCTTAATGAAATTAAATTATGATTATCACCTATCGAGGATAATCAATTAATGACTACTAATAATGAACAAGCTATCGTAGAAAAGAATTCACAACTAGATGAACACTAAATTCAAGACTTTATAGTTTGGGAACTAGATTTTATTGACATTAACTTTTCTGGGTTGCATTTGATATGGCTTATTATACAAGATTAGCCCATTCAATCTTTGCCAAAAGCATGTAATTGATGCAAGAGATTAAGGTAATGGATTGAGCCAAGATTAACTTCGAGCCCACACTATTTATATTCAATTAGCGTTAATTGACATCTCTAGATTGGGGCAAAAATTATAATATCTCAATGTGAATTAAAACAAAAAAAGATGGGATTGTACTGACATCTAAAATTCAAAACTTGAAAATTTGAGGGCAATAATGAAATTTGACAAAATAACGTTGAACAATTTATTGAATCAAATAAGGATGTAAGATTATGGTTATTATAGCATTAACCTCATTCTCTCATTTCGAGTAGATAGTGTGTTAATCTATTCAAAAAGTCAATAATCTTATTAGATCAAAAATAGGTATAATTATTTGTCGCTCATATCAAACGTAGCCCTGAAGTAAAGATTACAACTTCAAAATAGTAAGAAAAGCAAATTCTTTTTTTTTTTTTGTGATTTCTTTTTTCAATTTCTCCTCTCTTGCATTTCTTGAGTGTTTATTAAATTTTAATTGCTTAAACTATAAACCCTACTTGTGTTGGTTGGAAAAATAAGCACATTACTCCCATCATGTTCACTATTCACACATAAAAATATTCTTGTGGCCCCATTTTGAGTGTGAAAGCTAAAAGGATTGTCCACACAATGAAATCCTAAAGTGCAAATGCACCATTAGTTATTAGTCAATGAATTTGGATAAGCTTCTTAAGGAGAAGATAAGGAAAAAGTGGCCACTGGCCAGCCTAAAATCCACATAAAAACTAAGTCCAAGAAATTACAAAATTAAATGCAAAGTAAACCATAAGCATTAATTTGCTTATACCTTGGACTATTTTTCAAGTCCTACCGACAACCATCCAGCTCCCTATTTAATTGTCCCAACCGGCATTTACTTCACTCTTAACTGGACAACCCCATTGACTATTAATCAAATCAACTTGTGCAAAATGGCATGTACACAAAAACTCTACTATACATATAATAATACATCTTCATGTCTACATCACACACACACACTTGATATGTGTGTGTGTGTATGTATTTATGACATTGATAGTCAAATATGGAATTGTTTATGCTATAAGTGATTGATGCAATGGGACCAAATTCACAAGAAATGAGCGTTCAAGTTGGGGTTCTATCTGTCAAGAACAATGTACACATGAAATTCTTTGCATCAAGCAATAGTCTTTAATAACTTTTAGGTGGGGTTGATGTTTCAATTTGTTGACCAATTTTTCTTCCCACCACACAAAGTATACATACATATGTATACATAACTAAGCAATTTTAATGATCAGATGAAGAAGTTAAACAATGGATCTATCTGCCCCACCACTTAGTTTAATCTGTTTTTAAATTTTTTTGTCATGACCCACAATATATTAATAGCCCACCTGTTTTCTGGACAATCCCTGGGCAATCCCGGTGATAAGAAACCACAAAAAGTTAATGCCCTCCTCAGATCTCTCCAAGACTTTGACATAAGCGAAAACAGATTCATCTAATTCTCTTTGTATTTTCCACCTTCAATTCAGGAGCAATCCCATGTCTTCAGAACCCACTTGTATTTCTTCACCTTTCAGTCTTAGCCAAAGGATCCACTATGTGACTGGTATGTATTATGCATGTGCACAGCTCCCCAACCTCTCTTCTTTGATTAATTAATGGCTTCTTTTGATAAGAATTTGAAAGACATATTCTTTCTCTTTTTTTCCAATTATAGTCCCATTCTTGATATGTGAAAGGTACATTTACATTGTAAAATTTGTGAATACTTCCATCCATCTAAAAGTTCAGCTTTATGTCTGTCATATTTAGTGCTTCCTCACAACATTTGGGTGTCAAAAATTTCACCTGGAGATTCTAAATCTTGGAACTTTTCTGGTTTTTAATGTTTTGTTTATGTGGTTTTGCACTTTCAGAATCGTTGGCTTTCTGGAAATTCTACCAAGATTTACTATTGCCCAAAATTCAGTGGAGGGTTTGAAATTTTCTGGTTCACCAACAGTTGGAGGGGCAAATTTGGTTTTCACTGGGTTTTAGGAGTTAATTCTTTCTGGTTTGGATTCTGGTCATCTTGAATTCAGCTGAATAAATTCTTTATATGGTCATGGGAAATTGGGTTTTCCTGTACACTTCAATTCTGTGTTTGGCTGTTCTATTTTGGCTGGAACCGTGCGCTGCTAGTGTTCAAAAAATTGGGAAATTGGATCCTGGATTCTCAGGATCTCAGATGTACTGGATAGACAATGATGGATTGTTTCTGGTGTCCAACAATTCGAATTTTGCTTTTGGTTTCACCACTACCAAAGATGTCACTTTGTTTCTGCTTGTTGTGATTCACCAGAGCAGCTCAACTATAGTCTGGGCTGCTAATAGAGGCTCACCAGTTCAGAATTCAGACAGCTTTAGATTTGACGATAAGGGAAATGCTTACTTAGAGAAAGGGGGGTCCACAATTTGGTCCACGGATACTGCTAATAAAGGAGTTTCTGTGATGGAATTGCTGGATTCTGGAAATCTGGTTTTGCTTGGGGATGATGGAAGCATAATTTGGCAAAGCTTTGGCCATCCCACAGATACCCTTCTGTCGAACCAGGAATTCTCTGATGGGATGAAACTTACCAGCAATCCTGGCTCCAATAACTTGAGTTATTCCCTTGAGATTAAGTCTGGGGATATGATTCTTTCTGCAGGTTTCCAGCCCCCACAGCCTTATTGGTCCATGGGGAGAGACAACCGAATAACCATCAATAAAGCTGGTGGCCAAGTCACTTCCACGATTCTTAGTGCTAATTCTTGGAAATTTTATGATCCAAATAAGGCATTGCTTTGGCAGTTCATTTTTTCAGAAGTAACCACTGCAAATGCAACTTGGGTGGCAGTGTTAGGGGACGATGGTTACATCACTTTCACCATGCTTCAAGGAGGTTCCCCTAATCCATCGTCGACAAGAATACCTCAAGATGAGTGCAGCAGACCTGCAGCTTGTGACCCCTATTATGTCTGTTATCCCGGCAACATGTGCCAGTGTCCATCAGCCCTCCCATCTTGCAAGTCAGCAACTTTCCCTTCGTGCAATAACTCAACTGGTTCTGTGGATCTTGTAAGCGGTGGTGATGGTCTCAGTTATTTTGCACTGGGATTTGTTCAACCATTCTCTAAAACGACATTAGATGGCTGCAAAGCTTCTTGCCTTGGTAATTGTTCATGTGGTGCTATGTTCTTTGAGAGCAGTTCAGGGAATTGCTTTCTGTTTAATGAGATAGGAAGCATGGAAGGATCCATTAATGGGGCTGACTATACTTCCTACATCAAAATCTCCACCACTGGAGGCAGTGGAGGAAATGCTGGAGGCGGTGGCAATAAAGCATTCCCTGTCGTCATTATCATTGTAGTTGTAACAGTAATTGTTATATTGGCCCTGGTTTTTGCTGGATTTTATTTCTACCGAAAGAGCAAGAGAGTGCCAGAGAATCCAAAAGAGAGTTCGGAAGAGGATAATTTCTTGGAAGGTTTATCTGGGATGCCAATCCGCTTCAGTTACAAAGATCTTGAGACTGCAACAAGTAGCTTCACCGTGAAACTTGGCCAAGGAGGGTTTGGTTCAGTTTATCAGGGTGCGCTTCCTGATGGCACTCGATTGGCTGTGAAAAAATTGGAAGGTATTGGTCAGGGTAAGAAAGAATTTCGCGCTGAAGTTAGCATCATAGGCAGCATCCATCATCTTCACCTGGTGAGGCTCAAAGGCTTCTGTGCCGAAGGAAGCCACCGGCTTCTTGCGTACGAGTACCTGGCAAATGGATCATTAGATAAGTGGCTTTTCAGGAAAGACAGAGGAGAATTCTTGTTGGATTGGAAAACCAGGTACAATATTGCTGTGGGCACGGCCAAAGGCCTAGCTTATCTTCATGAGGACTGTGATGTAAAGATAGTCCATTGTGACATAAAACCTGAAAATGTGCTTCTTGATGATCACTTTATGGCCAAAGTCTCCGATTTTGGCCTAGCAAAGCTCATGACTAGAGAACAAAGCCATGTTTTTACGACGTTAAGAGGCACCAGAGGGTACCTTGCACCAGAATGGATCACAAACTATGCCATATCAGAGAAGAGTGACGTTTATAGCTATGGAATGGTATTGCTTGAACTAATTGGTGGTCGAAAAAACTACGATCCTGCAGAAAGTTCTGAGAAATCCCACTTCCCATCCTATGCTTTCAAAATGCTGGAAGAAGGGAAGCTAAAGGACATCATTGATGCTAAACTGAGGATAGATGAAGATGATGAGAGGATTCCTATAGCAATCAAAGTTGCTTTATGGTGCATACAGGATGATATGCACCTCAGGCCACCGATGACTAAAGTAGTGCAAATGCTTGAAGGGCTCAGCCCTGTTCCTCAACCTCCAACTGCTTCTCAACTCGGCTCCCGGCTTTACTCCAGTTTCTTTAAGTCGATCAGTGAGGAGGGAACTTCATCAGGACCATCGGATTGTAACAGCGATGCATATCTCTCTGCAGTTCGCCTTTCTGGTCCTAGATAACAGTTGCTGATGAATAAGGATTCTTACCAGATCATAGGCCTGTGCAGATGAGTGGTTCAATATAGTTTTATGGGTTCTTTGTGTAAATCTTTTAGGTTGATAGCACAAATTTTGTAACAGTTATCATGAAGCTATATATCATGTCTGCATGTCTGCATCTGTATTTCTTGACTTGTAAATTAATGGTTTGAATCATAATGAGGTTCAATTATTTTTTTTATTGTGAAACTCAGCAATGGTATGCATCATGATTGCACATTTCTAACCAATAATATGGGCAAATATCTTATATTTAAAGTATTTATATATGGAAATGAGTAGGCAATAAGTTTGATACAATTAGGGGTACAAATGACTCGAACAGTCGAGCTTGAGTTGTTTTGAGTGAATCGAGCTTTTTCTCTATTTTAAGTCAATCAATCTTGCGGTGTTTGTATCTAAAATTGAAGTTCACACGTTTGTATATAATTACATATATTTTTTATTTTACTAATAAATATATATTATATTGTTAGTTTTTTTTTTGAGTTAGATTGAAATTAATTACATATTTTGAGTTCGAATTTAAAAATTTTTCAAATTTAATTTGACTCGATTGCATCTCTATATATAATCCATCAATCACATCTTTTGGCTATTCATATTTAATAAAATTTGGAGTGACTTGTTAATTAGAGTTATCAATCAAGCTGACTTAGAAAGTATTTTGTTTGATGTTATAGGTTCCACAAAATATTTTATAAAATTAAAAAAATTTATATAATTTTTTTTAAATAAATTTAACCAAACTTTAATTCAATTTGCTTGCTATAGAGTTGAACTAATACAAGCTTTTTAAGTTCATTAAAATTCTCAGAATTTTTTTTTAAATCCATTAAAATTTTCAGTTTTTTTTGCTTATTTTATTTTATGTTCTTGGTATATTAAAATCAATTTGTACAGTACTGGTAACGGTTAGGAAAAACCAACCGCCAAGCGTTCTCAGCTCTCTATTGAAGATGAGGAGCAACACCGCCGCCGTTGATCCTTCGATGCTCTGTTCAGCCATCTCCTATACCTCAGGCAGCGTGTTTCTCAAATTCGGCCGGAGAAGGCTCTCCGTAGCTTGTTCTTCTGCTGCTTCTGCTTCTCCGTTTGGAAGGAGAGTGCTTATGTATATGGCGGCGACGTCGTTTCTAATGCCCTCCTCCGCCTTTGCCGCTGTTACTGAGTAAGTCTAAAGTACATTCATAAATGTATCACTTTATCATGTACATGGAATTGAAATCGAGTGCTTTTGGCGTTATATATTGCTCAAATTATGATTTTTAGTTAGCTTATTGACCTTGAAGTTTGGGCTTTAGTGAAATATCTGTCTTACAGGAAGAGATCAGGAAAGTGTAATCGAAGGGGAAAACTGCCGGTTTAGTTCGTTTAACAGGCTGTTTGGTTTCATTTTGGGAAGCCCTTCTCACGTTTTGAACTGTGCTAGAAATAAAAATGATTTGGATCAGATTATTTTTGGGGGGCAATAATTCAGTCTTCATTTCCACATTCAGATTTCCAATGTAAATTCCCCACCTGCTCCACCTATCCTAATAAAATTTCTGGCGAAAGCTGCAACCCATCAGTCACTCCGTCCCACGTCAATCGGCCGATTGGGAAAAAAAGAGAAGAAACCAAAGAAAGCAATTTCACTCTTCCTCATGTACCCCCAGGCCCAGACGAAACACTACTCACACAGGCCCCAAAAAAGCAGATCCGAAATTTTCGACGGGCAAAACGATGGAGAGAGAGATCGTATCATCGTCCGACGAGAATAGCCCCATTCCATGTCAACGGAAGCGTCGGAAGGTACTGATTTACGTTCCCCCTATGTAAAGCATCATTTCGTGTGAGTGTACAAGTGCTTTGGGAGGAAGGGATGCAGAAATTGATTTTGTATTCCCCTCGGACCCGTTTTTATACCCAACAATTCCTTGCGTTGTGGCGAAGTTGAGATTTACCTTTCACCATATACGTTTGTCTTTATTGTTTTATTTTAGTTCTACATAATGTCCGTGTATGAACTGTGGATGAGAATAAGGTGGTGGTTTTGGAACAGATCCTCGTATTGTTTGATTCTTTATGACTAACCCTAAACTCTACTGTGGTTGTCTGGGTATGTATGTGTGGATGTTAGCTAGTAGCGGTTAGGTGGTGTAGGTGCTTCTCCTCTTCTTTCACTGTTGCTATAACCATCTTTATCATTGTTATGCTACTTTCGACATTTTTTTTCTTCTGCCAAAGCTCCGCTACATCTACGTAGGCATAGACAA
>JACGDI010004487.1:283151-341603 GCA_014898725.1 Jacaranda copaia
GCAAACCCTACCAAGTGAGGTCGATACCGATCAACCAAACAGATTTTATCGTTGGGCCTCATGGACTGTCTCGTTTGATGTTGGGCCTGTTGGACCAATTGGGCTATCCCATATCAATAACTAATAAGCATTCGACACATGGGCTGAAGGCAATAGAATATTTTTGTTAGATTTTAGCGAAATAATACAAAATATAATGTTGACAAATATTTTAATTAATTTAAAAAATAAAATTATATATCAATAATAATTAAGGGACAATGTGCAATGAGGTTGAGTGTTTAATGAAATGAACCCTAATTTAAATATCAAAAATTTTCAGGTAAAAGAATATGCAAACTCTATTTATGTGTAACATGTAGCAAATCATTTCTTACATAGAAGTACACATTAAATTGGGGGAGTTGACGTTGTCCCATCCAATTTCTACATCACATCACGTTTTAAATATGACCTTATTCATAACTGAAACAAAATAAAAAGATCTCCAAAAAGAAATAGCAAAACCTGAGGTGGTTTAGGTTTATGGTCCTCAGCTGATGGAAAACCAAGTACATTTATAAATCATAAGTAAACTATGTATTTGTTGTTGGAATAATAGAGTAACCCTATGTGCACACGTGAGTGTTTTAGAATGTTGGCTTCTTTTGCTGCAGCAACTACATCAAAATTAAATTTATTGATAAGGCAATATAATAATGATAATTATATAAGTCATGTCGCCTTAATATATTGTTCCATCGATGAATATTTGATGAAAAACTTTATTTTTAAAAAATATCTTAAATGATAATAAGCAATAGGGAACAACTTATTATAAACTGAATTAACATCTTGTAACTTCTTCGATATAGGATAGGACGAGGTATAATTAGCATGGCCATCAACTTAAGTTCATGATGATATATTATATTCTTTTTAAAAATATCTTCTTACAAAAAGAAAACTCCACGAATGTTTATAGACGAAACAATACGTCGAAAAAATTGAATTTTTGTATATCTAACAATGGATTTGATCATTATTAATGGATATATCTCTTGATTTATATTTGGTAATGAAGGATGCTAATGACGAGTAACAAGTACGTCAGCTTTACAGAAATTTTTAGTGATTAATGTTGCATTTTTTAAATTTTATAAGAATAAGAGTGTTAAAGCATCACTACTACATTTTGGACTTGAGAGTAATTATTCAGTATGTTATTTTTTTTATTATTTATATATATATATATGCACATTTTGAGTTCATCAAATTTAAACTCCTAACTTTTCACATTATATATGAAATTTATGTCACCGCGGCCACTCGATTAGCACATACATGCAATGTTAGTATCCGCGAGTATATATAGAGGAGCATTTTGGGTTGGGATATTTTTTTCGTTAGCAGAAAGTGTAGTGCTTGCACAAACCTAAAGCCATCAGAAACAAACACAATTTTGCCTCTCTTTTCTTCTTATTTTAACTTTGACGAGAGAGAGAGAGAGGAGCCTTCCAATTCAATTTTCAATTTCAAGCAGCACCCACAAAAGAAAATAAAAGATATTTTCCAAAACCGAAAGAAAGGAGAGAGAGAGAGTGCACTTCAAAACTTCAAGATCATTTCAGAGTTCAGACAAGAAACTTGACTAGACTGGACCAGACCCAGTTGAGAATTTCTCAGATCTTTTCAATCTTTTGCTGATTTCTTGGCGTTTTGATGTTTTACAAGCAAATGCTTTGAAAGGTAAACAGTTTTTCTTGGAGCATTATGCTTCGTTTCTTTGTCGTTGAGATGCTATTGTATGGGTTGAAATGTGTGAATTTATTTGGATGTGATATTGTGTTGTTCGCAAAGTGAAAATGCTTTTCTGAATCTGAATCTTGGAATGGGTAAAGATTGGATCTTTAGAGGGTTTTGGAGATCTAAAGTGGAGCTTATTCTATTCATCTTTTTCTTTGATTTTTGTTTTGTTTCTCTGGGATTTTGGCTGAACTCTTGTTTTGGAGTTTTATTAATCTGAAGTGATTTGTTTGTGCCTTTGGTAGTAGTGCCAGTTGATTCCTGTATTACTATTGGCACAAGATTTGTTGTTCTTTCTTGTTGGTAACTACTGTTGAAACAGGTTTTTGTTTAGTTTGCTAGGAAACAAATTAGATGGGGGAAAAGTGGGAATGTTGAGCTTTTCAGTTTAGATTTCTTAGGGTCTGTATGAACTTTATGTTGCATTCTTGTTGGTGGACATGTGTTTGTTACTGTAGTATTTTTAAGTTCCTATTGGTGCTGAGCATGCCGCAGTAACGGTTCCATCTATATTTTAAGATTGGCTTTTGCTATATATTACGCTTATTGCTGCTGTTTCCATAGAAGTAGTATGGATGATACTTTCTGCTCTAGTGTTTTTGGGGCAGCATATTGATGTGGGCTTGGTGCATTATTTAAAGAACTTGTCACGCAGACTGTGATTTTCTTGTAGGTAAATAAGCACGATGGCTGCTGATAGTATCATTCCCATGTCTGGATATGTGTCGGAGTTTAAAAATGGTCTTCATGAGCTACTCACTATCTCCGAGAAGGCACATGCGACTTCCAATGGCAGTGTGGCCGCTGAAGAATTAAGTGCTAATCTTGAAGATGCCGTGAAGCTGAGTGATCATTCTTTGGGCTCTGTCAAAGAAATCACAGAAGAAGCTGCTTTGCCACCAGAAAGCCACTCATCCACCATAGCCAAGGTAGGAGATTCCTGATATTTCGTTCAGCTGCATAACTTAAGTAATTCTTCTGAAACTGCACTGTGTAATATTCTTATGTGCGTAGGAAATTGGAGTTAAAGAGTCTAATGATTCCAAACCACTAAAGGGTACTCGGAAGCTCAAGAATGGAAAACCTTTAAGCCCCAGACAAGCTGCATCAACAGGGTTGAGCAAGAACAAAGATGGGAAAGAGGTGCCAAAAGCTTCTGTTGCTTCAAATGGAACCATTGCTTCAGAATCACATCCCAGAATGACTTCCTCCGTCAGAACAAAAAGTAAATCATTCAATCAGAAGCAAGACGTGGTCAGCTCAAAAGTAACATCTGTTCAAAATAATCGAAATATTTCTAAGGTAAAGGTGATATATCCATATAATTACTCATGGATATACCTTTTCTGCATTAATATGGGCACTATCTTTCTGTTGTAAAACATAATTCTTCTATCATCTCAAGCAGCAGCATGGACATCCTGATGCAACATCATCTTCCACCAGTGGAGTGCCATCTGAAGAACTCCTGTATGTTGGTTTTCACTGATGGTTAAATTACGTTGTTGTTTAATTCAACCTCCATGATACCTTAAATTGACAAATTTTACCAATATTTCCTTGTGAGAAAATGCAACGTCCCTACAGATCTGATCGTTGAATGCCTTTGTCTTTGTTATGCATGGAAGTTACGTATTTTCCTGATTATTTCCTCCGACAGTGGGTTGTGAACTGTGATTTCCTGACTACAGGCAGGAGACAAAACTGAAGCCCCTTAAAAAAGGAACTGCCAGTAAAACTGAAGAGGTCTCAGAGTCTTCTCTGTATCCTTTTAGAGGTTGTAACATCATTTTCTCTTCATTTGATATTGAAGGTGGAAGTATATACATATTTTTCTCATCAGCCCAGTGATGTGAAGGTCGTGTGTGGTTTATCCTTAAGTAGTTTATAGAAGTCCTACTGCGGGAGATGCAAAACCCCGTAGAGTGGGTACTCTTCCAACCTATAGTTTCAACTTTAGATGTGATGAAAGGGCTGAGAAAAGAAGAGAGGTTAGTATTTCATTATATCTGCAGAACTGATTTTCCAGTCTTTCTTGCATCATCTGGACCTGAGAGATTTTCTTGTATCTTGTTTGGGAAGTTCTATTCAAAACTTGAGGAAAAGATTCATGCAAAGGAAGTAGAGAAGAGTAATTTGCAAGCCAAGACTAAGGTGTGTTTTTGAGATCATATTATTGCCTTAAAATTTGTGGACTTTTATCTTTAGTTAATATTGTTCTTATTCTATATTTATGCAGGAAACACAGGAAGCTGAGATCAAAATGTTGAGAAAGAGTTTGGGATTCAAAGCAACACCAATGCCAAGCTTCTATCAGGAACCTGCACCTCCAAAGGTGGAATTGAAGAAGGTAACTTGATGCTTACTAAAAGGTGCAAATCTTCTGTTGCTCTAATAATCTAATTTTACAGTGTAATCATGAAATTTATAGAAATAGAATAATCTAATTTTAACTGGTTCATTAATCACAAGAGCAGCAAAATGATATAACCCTTAAAAGAAATGGTGTTTTGCCCATCAGTCCCATGTATTCAAGAAAATTTGATCGGTCAACTGTATTGCCATAGTGACTGGTAAATGGAGTGCCTTAAGTGGGGCCACACATAAGCAAAAGAAAGTATAATGTCAATTGCATCCCCAATTAAAATTGAAAAAGATAAAAAACATCGAGAAAAGGTTTCAAGAGAAAACTACTCTTATTGTGGAATTCTTTTACTCTCTTCTAATGTTGACCGCTTAACTGCTGATCTTGTTTGATTTGATTTAAATAACTTGGTCTATGATCATTTAAAGTGTCAGTTGTTGCGTAAGGTAGAGTTATGCCCTTGTATTTAGAATTCTTCTTGTTATTCTGAATCTGTTGCCCACCTACGTATGCCTTTTGGCTGTGGCTAAAAAAACATTACTTTGCCCTAAATTACGTAGTCGGTGTATTTCAAGCATACCACTGAAATTATGATGAGGTCAAAAACTGATCTCAATCTGATTACTGTATTTGGATCAAAACAGTGTTTGTTCATGCCAAGAAATGATCAGGCTTGTGCACAACCAAAAATTTAACACCCTGTTTGTTTTCATTTTCAAGCCTTCTTTTCATCTTTGTTCATAACTATCAACTTCTACACATTTTTGTTGGAAATACCTCTTATTTTCATTTTCAGTTTTCCCTTAATCTACCCTATTATCCTATTATCACATCAATCAAAAATACCCACTATCATTTCAAAATGATTAAAATATATTGGAAAAACCATGTCTTTTTAGGCATATAGTAATATATAATACCTGAATTTTCATCCCTATATCTACCTTAATCGTTATATTTGGACAAAATATCCAAATGCTTTCTCATTTTCATTTTCAAATATAACTAATTTTTCAACTTCTGAAAATATTGGAAACTAGAAATGGAAATAAAAATAAAACTAAACTGCCCTTAAATAGATGGAATCTGATAAGCATGACTTAAGCTATTCCACCAGCAAAACACTATTCATTCTTATACTTGGAGCCTCCTCTCATGTTCTTGGCACAATACTGGAGGAGTTTCTTGTTTCACTATCTCATAGTATCAGGTTTAGAGAATGTCTTGTTTCCTGATCTGGGGTTGTTCCTCTGAGGTTCTTCCTTAAAGAGATTTCTTTAACTAGGATTCTCTGTGATGATAGGTTTGGAAAATCATATGCACTTCATATGACATCTAATGCTGTCTTAGAATCATTTCTTGATATAGATACCTACTACAAGAGCCAAATCTCCTAAGCTCGGCCGGAAGAAGAGTTCAAATACTGCTGACTCTGAAGAAACTGATTCCCTCAGTGCTCGTTCAGGTAGGCTGAGTTTGGATGAGAAAGCGTCACAAAGTAACCTTGCCAAAGCACCACCTCTTGCCCATGTTAAGAAACCACAAAGGAATTCTCTTCCTAAGTTGCCTTCCGAGAGTACCAGCTTATCCAATGAAAAGAAAAAAGCTACCTCTCATAAGATCACCACTTCAAAGGAAACAAGAGATTCTGCAATCCAACCAAATGAATTATCCAAGGAAGCAAGTGAAGCTGTAGCTGATGCTCAAAAATCAGAGGCTGGAACTACTGCTGCACCAATTGAGGATCATACAGGCATAGCTAACGAACCAGTTCAGGAAGCTCGAGAAGAAACTGCTGTGGTGCAGGAACCTATTACAGTGTGAGTGTTGAATCAATAGCACCAGCGCAGGTTGTATATCTTTTAAGCGCCTTCAATACCATCATCAGCTAAAATATGAAAAATGTCCAAATAAGTCTGTAATTCAACCAACAAAGAAGGCATGGAGGGCATTGTAGTAAGGGTTGGCGTGTCATTCTATCCATAGTCAGCGACAAAGTTTGGCCATTTAATATGCTTTTTAAGCTTGCTGAGTGTGGTGAATTTGTTGTCCTAATTTATGTTTAGGTATGATTGTCACCCGAGTCAGAAGTGAATTTTTGGTAAATTCTGCCTTGAAATGGTTCAAGATCAAAGTTAAGGCTTAGATTTTAGTTTGATGAACACTTTGGGCTGGAATTGCTTATAATTGTTCAGATAAACAGAAGGTATCCATCCTTATTAAGGTGTATTGTATTTGTTTGGACTACTCCATGCTTTATCTTCCTTCCTTTGATGTTCAGTACCTGAGGTTATATGGTCATCAGAGCTTTTTATCCATAATTTCATTCTGTTTTTGTGAACATAGATTTGTGTACTAGACATATATGATCACTCAAGCTGAAAAGTGTTTTTCTTTTTATTATTTTCTTTTTTGTCAGCAAGGATATATCCTAGTATATGTGCAGAAATGGTATTTTATTGTACAAATATATCTGTGCTTGAATGAGGCCTCAATATCAACCTTGTGCAAAACCTTATATTACTCGAAAAGGTTCTATCATATGAAAACGCTCTCTAGAGAATTCCTTTGAGGAGATTTTATCACATGGAAACACTCCCTGGCCAAAATTGCAGTTTCTGCCAAGAAAAGTAGGCTAGTGGAGATTGCTTTTATCAGAAGCACATCAAATCCATCTCACTTTTTGAAAATCTTGCTTCTCGAAAATAGTCATGAACTTCCACACGTATCAGTGAAAGTTACAAGCAACCGCTGTCTTCCTCTGACTACGGCTAAATGCCCAGGAAAGAATCATAACATAAGTCATAGATGCACTCAAGATGAATAAAGATGATCAAGTCACATTTTTCACACACAGCTACAATACAGCGGCTTTTATTCATGAACAAATGGAAAACCAAAGTACAACGCAAAGTGGGACTTCTCATGGAGCATCACAATAACAAGAAGGGTGCACGGGACAGTTCACAACTAGAGAAACCTGCAAAACAAGGGCTTTGGAAAACAAAAAACAACCCCTCCAAGAGTGGAGAGGTTGTCGCAGCAGACCAAAAGAACACACTGCCACGGCCAAAGCCCAAGACGGCAAGGCAACAAACGTAAAACTGCCAAAAGCAACCCGCAAACAACAACCCTAACCGACGACAGCACACAGCCATTCACAATATCGACGACTTGGTAAAACTAAAAAGAAGATCCAACTTAACACCATAACAAGCTTCCACCAGAACAAGATGGAGGCTAAAAACATTATGATAGGAACCACTTGGAAAAGACCTAAAGATCCAGAGCCCAGCCCGTCAAAAGTTCTCAGCTAAGTGTTGGTTTATAGAAAGATGGCTCCCATCATCAGGAACCAACATTCTTGAAACAGCTTTTCTTGATGAAAAGAAAGCCGCAAAAAAAACCAGCACCTGGCCACATTAGCTGGAAAAAAAGTAGACTTGGTGAGCGGACTGATCGAAGACCCATTCTGATGGACCCAAAAAGAAAGGCAACTAACTGCTACATTTAAAAGCTTCACTAAGAAGTGGAGATTCATTATCACCCGTCGTCCGTAGCTTTTGATTCAATTCTTGGACGGGTTTCTTCAATGTATTCCCTGCTTAGGAAAGTATATCGCACCTCCAGATTTGATCCAGAAGTAGATCAACGGTGCGACAGCTGATTCCACGGCAATTTTGGATGTTCAACCCCATCAATGTCTTTCCCAAAACAACCAAGAAAGGCAAGCTTTTGTCAGAAACGAAAAAGCAACCGGCCAGGGACAATATCTGCAAACTGATCTGCTCAGCCCCAGCCAAGATTGCAATCCCAGAATCCGTTATTCCACACCAGGAAACATCCAGCTCATTCAACAGCGAGCAGTTCCTTGCAATTGCCATCAAGCTCATGTCAGTGATGTATCTGCAGCCATCCAGGTTCAGAAGTTCAATAGTTTCCCCGTGAAGCTTAGCAATGGCTGTGACCACATTGTCTGTCAGCTTAACACATCCACTCAGATTTACCTTCACCAAACCAGCCTCAGAGCTCTGAACAAGAGGTAGAACTCCAGCATCGCTTATACCCTGAAGGCCACTAAGCTCCACTTGAGTCAGTTTGGGGCAGAGTCCAGCCAACTTGCTCAAGCCAGCATCACCAAATCCAGGACAGCTGCGGATGGTTAATGATTGTAGCGAATGGCAAATAGAAGTTAACGGAAATTGAAAGTCCAAGTCCCGGATCCCCAAGCAGTTTGCTAATGCAAGAGCCTTTAATTTCCCACCAGAGTTTGCAAGGATACCAAAAACCCCACATTGTGTGATCCTGTGGCATTCATCTAATTGAAGACTTTCAAGTGAACCAGCAGCTTTGGCAAATGCCACCACCCCATTGTCGGAGACATTTGGACATTTTCGGAGGGCAAAAAGCTTCAGGTCTGAGGAACCTTTGCCCAAAGCTTCAAGCCCTAAATCAGAAACTCCTTTACAAGCAGTTATTGACAAAGATTTTAGCTTCTGCAAACCTTGACCCTTACCCATGATCCAAAAGCCCCTCTCGTTCACATTTTGGAGGCCAACAAGTGCAAGATCAGTCATTGCATTCCCATAGTGCCCAACAACAGCAAGAGACACATCACTGATGTTGAGTCCCTGAAGTTTGGCTTTCTTCAGGATGTGACCAGCTGATGAAAAAAGACCTATAATTCCCTGGTCACCAACAAGTGGGCAATTTTTTATGCTAATGCACTTCAGGTTGGGGCAGTAGCGGCCCAAAGCCAGCAAACTCTCGTTGCCAATCTTTGAGCAAGATTCTATGGTAACAGACATCAGATTTGGACAGTTCATTGCAATAGCAGCTATACCCTTATCCGTAATAGTCGGGCAATGGCAGAGGTCAAGCTTCTCAAGAGAATGAATCCCACTTGCAATTTCACATAACCCTTCATCACCAATTGACGATAAGTTCCACAGAGAAAGAACTCGCAGAGAAGGGCAACCACGTGATATGGCCTTGAGGCCAAGGTTAGTCAGCCCACAAGTAGAAGCATTTCCTCTGATGGAAAGCTTACCCAAGCCTCCGCGGCTTGCAGTCCCAACAGCAATGGCAGCAAGTCTAACATCTGTAGCTTTTTTCCCTTCCAAGCATCTAGAGAGATAACCATGAGAGTCAGTCTCTGGGCATTCTTCATCTTCAGACTTTATTCCATTAGAATCATCAAATTCACACTTCTCTTTGGGCTCAGCGGAATCATCTGCCTTGCGAGGGCTAGATTGGATCTCAGGCTCCACAGATTGAGGAACTTTAGAGGTGCAAATTTCATCCCTCCGGATGCTACTCAGAAGCATGAGCCAACGCTTTGATACACAGGCACAAGCACTCCTCTCCTGGCCTCCAGGAAGACGTCTGAAAACCTCGAAGAGGCACTCATCGGGAAGAACCTCAATCGATGGCTTCTGCTTTGGTTCTTCACAGACAACAAATGGAGCACTGATGCGAGATCTTTTCCGAGGGAGAAAATACACATCCACATGGTTACCAAGTGACAGAAACAGGCTCGAGTCCTTTGTATTTGGGAGAAACCCCCCAGGGCAAAATTTGTCAACATCTGTAAGCAAAGATGTGGAAACAACCTCAGATATACTAATGGCTCATATGTAAGTTCACAAAATTTCAGACATAGTGTCCCACATCATAGATTTGTCTTCATATCATGATTCAGCAGTGCACAAAGAGTGAAAATCTGATTACCTATCCACATAATTATCACATGAACAATTTCTCAGCAACAACATCAAGCCCTGAAATTTTGTTGAGCTGTTGTAACTAACATAATAATTCAGAGAATCAGTTTCTTGCTTCTAACCTCCAATCAATCATAAACAAATTCACCCTAAACCCAGCAAAAATATGAGAAATTGCCGCCAGCTTCAGAAATTAAAGAATTGATACATATGTACAACAAGATATTGCTGAAAAAACAACAAGATGATAAAAGACAGGGGGCATAGAAGACCAAAGATACAAACTTTCAGCATAAACTATAAAAACACTTGAAATCAGAAAACTTTGATGTATGTGTGTGTATGTGTATGTTTCAAGAAAATAACAAGATCTGGTGAAAAAAGAAGGCACCACAGCTAAAGAAATGAACTTTCACAAAAACCCACATAATATTTCACTTGAACAGAAGACTTAAAGCATGATACAAACAAAAGCAGCAGAGAAACGCATATATGCCATGAAAACCACAAGACTTAAAACAAACTCATCAAACCCAAATAAAGGTCAAAACTTTAATCAAAACCCTTAAAAGATCAGAGGTCATACCACTGAAATCAAAGACTTTAGACATGGGAACACTGTGAAAGCCCCAGAGAAGTCAAATCGAGACCGCGGAAACCCGAAAAACCCTCCGGCGAGAGCAAAAATTATCCGATCAAGCAAGAAGAAGACTATCAACAGGGCCTCCAGAAGCACTGAATGCATCAGAGAAAAGAAGATCAAAGACAAGAGACCATAGAAGAAACCCTGTAGAATAGGGCAAAAAGAGGAAGAAGAGATGAAAAGTGTGGTGGGTGTAGTTTACAAAAAATGAATATAGGTGTGGTGTTATATCCTACGCATATCTTTTGTTGTCAGGAAGTGGGGTCTATTTTCTTTTTTCACTATTCTTTTCTTTTTTTGCAAGAGAGAGAAATAGTTACAACTTACATGCAATGAACCAAAACTTTTTGCTTAGGTTCAATGTTTCTTCAATCTACACTGCTAAGCAATCAGAACTGTTCATCATACCACACTTTCAAGGCGTACCAAATCCAACAGGGTGGAACAGCTCCATTCAATTTTGCTTATTATTACAATATATATTGAAATGCAGCTGCTTAAGTTGAGTTTATTTTACATATTACTACTACTACACAGTTTCTCCACAGTTTGTCCAAGTGGAAGCCTTGGATCAGGAAGAAAATTTATTTGTTTAAATGGCTGGAAAAGGTGGAGGATAGATATACATAATCCAAGTGGGTGTATATCTGATTATGAAATCTGGTTGTTGGTGAGCCATTGTCCCCAAATCATCTCATATTCATGAATCATGCATTCCATGAATAAAACCTCTCATTCTTGATAAACAGTCCTACTTTTCATTATGGTAATACATTTTGAATATGTATCTTAGCGTTCATAAGTCGTTAACATCCCCTCAACTAAGTGTAATTTTCTTATTATCATTAATGATTTCTGTCGAAATAAATATCTTATATCATTTAAAACAAAATCATCCAATCGCACTAAATTTTTTTTTAACTCATTGAACATAAATAATTGGAGGCATCATTACACAAATATCGAGTCATAAATTTATCTCTTTGATTTATATATACATGAGTTGGCGCACATTTTACACATACTTCTTCACTCAATTTACACCATTTTTCTCCCAAATGAACTCCAAGGTCAATTTTCACAAAGTATGATTAAATATTACATTTCTCTAGAAGTTCCATTTGCAAAAGAGGGCTCCAAATCCAACAGTATATTATGAGGATAATCATCTTGATAATTAAGGTTGATAATTTATATCCGATTCATAGATATTTATTCTAATTAAAGGTGACAATTTATATTCAGTTTGTGGATACTTATTCCAATCTGTTCTAATTGGGGCAGGTAGAAACTTCGCTCCACATTGGATTGGGGCAAGTTTATGCTTTAATGACTGCAGGACAAGTTGGATTTGGGTTTATAATATATAATTTAGTTTTTATATATATAATTTAGTCCTACCCCATCCCAAAGTAAGTATATATATAATTTAGTTTTTTTACAAAAAATATATATATTAATAAACTCTAAACATAAAATATGTCTTAGTTGAACTTTATATGATATTTAAATTAAAATTATAATGTTTCATTAATTATATAGTGCATAATATTTAAAAAAAATAAAAAATATTAATTAAATATGAGTAGGTTTGAGTTCTACATTTACATTGCGGATAGAATTCAGGTTTTCATTTCTAAAATTCATAGAGTGAATAAAAACGGATTGAGAAACTACAAAACCTTTACAGAACGAACTTGAATTGAATCAAAACCCGTCCCAACTTGTCATATTGATATCCCTATTGACAACTCATGCATTTTGGGATACTTAAATTTTAAAGTATTACGTTTATGTATTAGATATTAATCAACTAATACACCCCCAACCTACACTTAAAACCTAATTAAGTACTTTTCTTGCACAAATTTCTAGACAAAACTGGCAAATCTCAACTTGCATTTACTTTAATGCAAAGTTAATTGACACCCAATTATAAGCCCTAACCCTATAATTTCCCACTCAATAATTAAGATGTGAACCTTAATTCCGAGAAGCAAAGCTCAAGTGGGCAAGCTTTAATAATGCAACCTTGATTTAGGGAAAAAATTATTGCATGTCGTTGTTTAATTATAGTATACCATGTATGTGGCCAAGCTTAATAATGCAATTATCAATTGAAATTATATCAAATATTGTCTCTATTGATTCTAGTGAAAGTTTTGTCTTATGCCACTACTTTACATGCATAATCAAGAATTAAGGACTTTTGCCTTGAAATTTGAGTATGATGATTTATACTTAACCTCCTATAGAAACATATATGTGTGTGTTGGGAGACCAAAAAATGAAAAATAAAATCATATTAATGTAATATTTGATAACATATAAACAAAATTATGAAATTTTATTTAATAATATTTTATTGAAGAGTCGAGGGATATGAAACTAACATATAATCTCTTCTCCTTCACCTACCCTCTTAAGGCATTATTTCAAAACACAATTTCACATCAGCATATTAATAAGATGATATATTTTAATATATGCTTCGATTTTCATATTTAAGAACCTATAAGATGATCACTACTATTTGAAAAGGACAACATAATTTGACATACAAAATTTGACTTTTTTTATTTGTTATTTTATTTTATTTTTTTACAATTTAAGATCAATGTCTCAATAGATTCATATTTATGTGTTGTCCACATTAATACACATGTTCCAAGTCATCCCATATTGCAAGTTGCATGAGGAAGGTTCCTTTGGCCTTTCGTCTATAAAGGACAATTTATGGTGCAAATTGACAGCATAATAAATATCATTGTCATTTCATTTTCTTTTTTCTCTTTTTTTTTTTGAAAAAAAAAATCTTTATTTAATTTTGACATGTTATTCACTGTCACCGGCCACTTTCTATAATTATTAATTTCATTTTCAGTATCCATCAAAAAGAAAAATATGTTTATTTCGTACACACAATTTTCAAATTTCAGCCACGACTAACTTAGTTCATTGATTTTAGTCACTTGAAATTGTCTTGCTTAGGACAAAAAGGGTTGTGGTTCAAACTTTTGTAATTTATAAGAAATTTTCAATGCAAGTTGCATTAATATTGATAATGGTAGTTAATGAAAACAATCAAAAATACCAATTTGCCCTTGAGATTTAGCAAAATACCCAAACAGTATAGAGATTTGCGCCTTTTTATTCGGATCGGTTCAAGACCCGAAAAAACCCAAACTGATTCTGGTCGTGGCCCAAATTACAAATTATTGATTGAAATCGAACGAACAACAATTCGTCATCTTAATTCGTACAGAAAAGGACAACTAATGCTTATAATGTAGAGAAACAACACAGTAGTAGGTTATGTTATCTTAATTTTCGTAATTTTACTTGAGTTTTAACTTTACATTTGAGTTCTCATTTTATTACCTCAATAGTTCACTAACTTAGACATCGAAGGACCTTAATTGAGGACAATCTCAACTAGCCTGACATGTGCTCTTGTGGTTAGATCAGATATCTAAATTATTTGTACGGAGTGCGACCCAATTCAAAATCAAGATCAAAGTAGGGGTTTTTTGAAAATTGACTTCGAGATCTAAATATCTATATCTCGAGCCGCATCAAATATATAGATGATAGACTTTTATAATTACTTATTCTCTATATATAGAATTTCTTCGATTTTCCTAAAAAATATGAGTATGTGATCCGAAAAATATAAAAATCCTTAATTATATTTTTTATTTATTGTATATCTATGTGACAATTTCCTTTCAAATCTATTGATGCATTTATCTTTTTATGACCTATCTTTATCTTTCTGAATATATGTTTATACTCTCGCTTTACAAATATAATAACAATTCTAAACATATAATTTTTTAAATATTATTATCCAAAAATATAAAAACAATAAAAATCATCATGCATGCACATACGAATTCAATTAAATCAAGTTTGCACTAAAATTTTCATATCAACCATTCAAAAATCAGCATGAATTTATTAAAGAAAAGGGCATTTAAAAAGAAAAAAAGAAAAAAGACAAAAGACAAATATTGTCCCATATTTTGTGTGCATGCACTAGAAACCTATGATGGTCCTTCTTACATCAAATTGGCCGACAGTTCACCTCAAGGATTTGGTGGGCAAAGAAAGAAGAGTGGTTTTCCCTTTGACAAATTTGAAGCATAGATGGTCCACTTTTTGGAAAAATTGTCCATTATTTTCAAACCAACCAACAATCAATAAATAATGTATCTTTTTTAATTAATTGTCCTAATACGTCGTTTTTGAATATATAAATTAAACTATTATAATATTAATACCTATGTATTTTATAAATTTTTTGTTATATTTCGACTGTATTATTTATATTTTTTCATTTTATATCAATTGAAGTATTTTTAAAATTAAATTAAGAATTACGAGTATATTTAATAATTTAAAATTTAACATAGTATGACGATATACTCATTGTTTTTAATGTGTGAAAACTTATATATATAATATGAATCAAATTAATGCATCATTAGATGTGAAACCCTAATGACTTGGTCAATTGTGGGAGTAGAAGTCATAGCGGATGTATGATGGGCAAGAGACATTGACGTCATTGGGTTCTTACATTATTCTAAGACTAAATAAGCTCATAGCTATCATGAATTTATTTAATTATGGTTATCATTTTATTTAAAGATTCAATGTAATAATTTATTCTTGTCTGAATTTTGATGGACTAGTTGCAGCCCAACCCAAGTATGCCAGGCCCATTTTATGGTTTTCATCAGGATTATTAATGGAGTGAATTTTAATTCGAATTTAATTTAAATTCAATTCGATTACTTAAGATCTTTAACCAATAAAGATTCAATGAATATGATTCGTAATCCAAAATAAATGGATTGAATATGAATGTGACTCGATTCAATTCATTTATAATCCAAATCCGAATATATTTAGTATTATACATATGTGTCTACATGATTCTACAATAATTCCAAAGTAGATATTTGGGTGAAGATGCAATATATCAAAGCAGGTACTTTTTCATATAAATTGTTAGATTTCGAGTTTATTTACATTATAATTATATTATTTGTTTCTCTATTTTTATAATAGAAAATAATGCTAGAAAAATAATAAGTAGGAACCAAATGCCATGATATGACAAGGATGAAATGCAAATCTTAATTTGATCAAAATGAGTTTCATTTTTTATAAAACTTTGAGTCTATAATTAGCTGATTGAAGAATAAAATATAATTATGTACTTATAATGCAAAATAAGTACTATTGTTAATAATGGGACCTGAAATGCAATGATTTGGTGAATGAATGTGATTAAATTAGATTTTGTTATTGCTTTTAAGTTATCAATAAACTTAAAAATTTATTCATTTTTAAGGATAACTATTTTGAATCTACTAAATATTTAGAAAAATAATAAATATATGATGATTTTGAGAGTATTAGGATTTGGACTTTTTTGGATATCCGACGGATATCTAATTTTTATTTGAACTCAGATATAGTTATATCAACTACAAATTCCATAAAATTTTGAATCAAATTTGAATATGGCATATTACTTTTAAATTCGAATTCAAATTTAACATGATTCGACCCAAATCCTACTCATTGATAGTCTCAGTTTCCACTAATCATCCTTGCAAGAAAGTGATTTTCTTCATTGGAAAAACAGAAAACTAAAAATTCCTTAAAATGAATTTTCATATCTAAAAATTCCATAAATAAAAAATCAATTCCACCAACTTTTTGATTCCAATGATTATAAGCCCAGACATTAACTTCTTCCTTGTTATTAGACAAAATTAGCCTTAAGTAAAAAAGGGTTGGGTCAAAAAATTTGGGGGCCTAATCTTTTGCATTTTGGTCATTTTCTACAAAATTTTTTGGGGAATAGATTTTTGAGTCAAATGTTTTCTTTTATTTTGGAGAAAAATGGAAATTGGTTTAAGAATGAATTGTTTGTTTCTTTATGTTTTGAGAATAGACAAACTTCACTGTAAATATTAAATCAGTTGTTTTTTTGTTGCATTTATAAGGTAAAAGTGATTTTTTTATGTATCATATGTATATATATTTATAGTTGAATGATGTGTGCGTGTGTGTATATATATTTGTAATGCTTGAAATATGAGTTTAATTAATTTAATTGATTATTTATTTTTAAATTTATATTTTTATAAATTAACATTAGTAAATGATGTATTGTTTGAAATAAAATATAAATTAATAAATATTAAATATTCATGAAATTATAATTATATCTTAATTATAAAAAATCGGTTTATATCATAATTATTAATATCGACTTATAAAAAAATTTAATTACAGTATATTAATTATAAAGTAATTATTGTTTATTAATTAAAATATAATTATTCAACTATTTATTACTTACAATTTATGTATAAATAAAACTTAGTTATTTATTTAAATAAAATAACTTTTTATTAATTTATATATATAAGACTTAATAACAATTTATCAAATTAAAAAAATAATATAATATTATATGAAATTACATCATCTTAAATTATTTATTAAATAACTAAATGTAGTATTTAATTATTTGTAAGCTATGAAACATAATTAATATATAAATAACAAGTTATTTAAATAAATTAATTTAATAAGTTATTTCATTACTTTAAATATATCAATATTAATTTATTAAACTTAATATATTATTAAATAAATATCACCCTATAATCAATTTTTTTATAATTTTAAATAAATATGAAGATTAATATTTAATGAAAAATATTTTTTGAAGAGGATTAATTTATTTACTATGTCAAATTAAAACATCTTAAGTTATTTCTTAAATGAACAACTGTAATATTTCATTAAAACATTAAATATTAAATATAACTAATACACTATTTAATTAATAAGTAAATTTAATTAATTTAGTATGTTATTCAATAGATAAATTATTTAGTAACAATATAAATAATATTTAATTAAATTTAATTCATTTTTTTTGATAATTTGTTTAATTAAATTTGTAAAAATAAATGTTAGAATTTTTTAATTAGTAAAATTTTCATATTTTCATATGTGTGTGTGTGTGGATGAGTGAAGTGAGAGAATGATAAATGAGTGAATGATGTGATAAGTAGAATGATAAAATGAGGGGATATGTGTGATTTTAGGATGCAGGGTTTTTTGGGTGAATTGAAAGAAAATTTGAAAAATGTGCTTTCATTGTGAAATTTTTTTAGGAATTAAAAAATATTTTAGGAAAATACAAAAGAACACAGCCCAGGTATTTTGGAGAAAACAATTGATGAAATGACTATTTCATTTTAAAAAGTATCTTGATGGGTTTGTTAAATATAGAAATGTATTCTAAGAAACTTTTAGTAGTTTTCCCCAAAAAATAAAAAATTAATTATATTAAAAATCACAACCAATTATTTTAATAAAAAATATTGATGTAGGAGCATATTATTAAAGAAATTAAGAACATTCAATATATTTTTCTATCAAAATTTTATAAGAAATTAGCCAATTGCAAGTCTATCTAAATCTTTGAATGCAAATTTATGCGTCGAACACTTTTCAAGTCCTCCCTTGAGCAAATTTATAAAGTTCCTAAATTGTATTTTAAGTGATGATGAAGTATAAATACCCCTAAACACAAAAACAAATACGATATCAAAAATTTTAATTTCAAAAGATGAGATTGAATATCTACCAAATGTAAAGGACTATTTCATTATTTTTAGGAGAAATTTTTTAAAAAAAATAATTAAAAATAATATATCGTTATATAAATTTAAGGGAATGGCTGCCCTTATCAACCCCACTTCATATAACAAGCTATACAAATTCCTACCTCAAAAAGAATCATAAGTAAAATAGGATCAACCCTTATGTCTATATGAACACTTGCATGGAATCTGCTCAATTAGCAGCTTTCTTTGTAAGGTTAAGACAACAATGCCACAGTTGAAAATTTTTGTATCCTCTTTCCTAATATTTCAATCATAAAGTCCCTCTTGTTCCCAGACATCAACCAGAAAATCAACCATTTCCTGTTTGTTGAACCCCTTAAAAGTTAAGAAAAGACCAAAGAGAAACTGACATAAATATTCATCAATGGAGCAGAGCAGACACTCACCGCCAACGGGATGGGTTGGGGGAAAGGTTTGTTGGTCCCAAGCAAACTCTCATAAATTGCATCCCAGCTGCAAAATAGACAGCACAAACGTAAATTTCATTCAACACTCAGGGAAAAGTTCTTTGAACGTATCCCGTCAACTCACAAGCCAATCTTGACTCAAGCTTGAGTGCTACTTCAAATTAATCTCAAACTCGTAGCTGTTAAAAGTTCACTTGAAAATTCGAGTTTAATCAATTAATCTGAAAAGTAGACTTGTCGAGGTCAAGGTTGAGCTCGACCCTCATATATGTGTTTTGCTCGAGTTCAAAAATTTACCCCAAGTTTGGCTCAACTCATCATTGAACTCTTGCTATACCAGGCAAGGAATTCTTACCTCAACTTGGGTTCTTGTGCTTGTACATGTGTTTCAGATCCCTTATTTCCTATCCACTGCTGCCTTGTTTGGTTCCAAAGAAGAAGTCCTTCAGCCCCCCAAGAAAAGAAAGAAACTAAGAATAAGTCCCGCCTAACTCCCATCGAATTCAATAAAACATCCCACCTTAGGCAGTTAAGGTAAAAAACTAAACAGCAGGAACAAAGCAACCTAAACATGCTGAATTTCAAGAATGTCTAAAGGCTAATAATTCTCTTACAAAACCGGTTGTATCTGTCCTAGAGTTGTAGACAAGAGGATAGAGTAGAATCACTTGCCACGATTTACAAATTCAGTAGGGTGGCCTATGCCACCAGCACTGCTGCTGTGATTATCAAGTGTTTGATTTGAAGTGCTTATTGACGAGATACTTCTATGGGGTTGAAAGGCACTATTATCCATATCGGTTGAGCTAGTACTGCTCCAAAGATCCTCCTCCGGTAGATCACGTTTTGTCACACGTTGCCCTTGAATTTTCAGTCCCTTGGATGGCTCATCGACAGAAATTACAAGTGGCGGCTTAGTACAGCATCCAAGACAACCTCTGCTCTGTAACAAATTAGGTTTATTACCGCATAAATGATTAGTGTATCGGCAGAAAATCCGAAAATGTTAAGGTCTTAAAGCACTCTAATTCAAGAATGTGAGAAAATAAAACTTCAATATTCAGAAATAGAAAAGCACTCAAAGATGACCGGAAGTTCTAAGGCAAAATTTCATACTAATTGGAAGCAAATGAAAACTTCAAAACAATTGAAGCAAAGGTCAGCAAATGAAATGTTCAAGAATCATTATGACTTCTTACACTAAAAATGTTTTGGCAATTATTCTTCAATCTTTCCATAATCAAAGTAATCAGAGCTTGAAAATGCTTCCTACAACACCCCAGGAAAGAACATAGAGGCCTTTTTCCAACACAAGCCTCCATCTGTACGATTAAACAGCATTTATGATGCATAGCTGGTGCTATTTCCTAATAAATATCTTGTGCAAGTGCCTTGTGGTGGTATAGCTAATTCCATAAAATCAAGTAGGGCATACAGAAACTCCAACAAACTTCTTTCACCACGAAGCAAAGCAATATGTAAATTAAAGAGTAAAAAACAAAACTTTCTGCTTACATTCAACATCTTTACTTGCTTAAAACAGAAGCAAAACCAAGATTCCAAACCGCATTAAGAAGAACCAAATTAAAGCAAACGAATTCTTAATATTAAAATTGCTTACCCAAAAGCTCAAGAAAAAGATCCCCTGTATTATGAAAAGGAATAAAACTTTTGGGTTTTCGGAAAGGTTTACATCCTTCCTACAGTTCCCTTACATTATTCCCTAATCTAAGTTTATAGCTTGGCTATTAGAACTGACAAACTATTAGAGGGCGGGACTAGAACTGACCCCATGCATGCAATTAAATGAGAAATCCAAGAAGGAACTGATTTACACCAGCACTGCATTAAAAGATGATACTACTGATGATAGGTAACTCAGAAAAATCGTTTCTTTTTCAAGCCCGAATATCAATATCCACAAAAAGAGAGAGCCCACTGTTCACACAAATTTCGTTGTCTGCAAAATTAAATCACAAGACAAAGAAAAATAATGGACAAATTAAATTTATATAAAAATAAAAATAATATGTGAGAATTACAATTTATCAGAGAAAAAATATAAATTCCCTAACAAAGCTAATCCCCTGATTCTTCTCCCAATATATATGATCCAAGGGCTTAAAGCTTGTTCCTGGATATATGGTGTAGTATCCCTTGACTTGGTAAAAGATACTACGAAATTTCTTTGAAACCCGAACCTTGACTCCGAGATCAAAGGACTTGATGACTTGATACTTTGAAGAGGTATAGGACCTTTACGGTAGCAATACGTCGTCGCAGCAAGAACTTGAAGCTTAAAGACTTGAGTCTTGGGGCTTGAGAATATATAAATATCTATGTATGTGTATATGTCCATATGAGTCTCTAGTCATCCCTTTATATAGGTGTTCAGCAGGAGACTCCAAAATAACTTAAACATATTTGATAATTATCTCTTTGATGCGCATATTAAAAGATAATATCAAATATTCTTGACTTGATTGGTCCACGTACATGGATGTGCCACGTGTCCCAACTTGATTAGCTTGAGATTTCTAGGCCACCAGATTTGATTTGATTTGATTGACATGATACATCTCCATCTTAACACTTGTCAACATTTGCTTTGTATAACATAAATATTAGAATATTAATTAAAATTAACTATTTATTATTTGAAATTTAATTTAATAAATTTCAATATATAAATAGAAAATTTTAAGTAATAACTAATATATTATTTACACATGTCCTTTTTTAATTGGCTTAAAAATTAAGCCGTCTACACCCACTAATCTGCAAGCAGAAAACAAGAATTAATCAACTGAATAGCCAAAAGAGAAGAAGAAGAAATTGAACACTCTAATAAAGAAACTGATTACCCTTTTGATCTAATCAAAACCAACAACTGTATGATGAGTTTTTGTTTTGATCAAGAACTGTTTGATGAGTTGGTTCTTCAATTTACAGCACAAAATGTGCAGCAAGCGAAGTTAGAAGTGGGGAGAGAGAAGGGTTTGTGCTCATTGGGTGATGGGCGGTATGAGTTTGTGTGCCACTTGTTCTCAGAGTGTAAGTACATAACTGCCCTTGTCAGATTAACTTGCAACTACTGGATTAAATTAGAGTAATGAATTCATATTTCATACATATATCAACTGCAATTCAGATTGTATAATCTGAATAGGACACTTTGGCATTGTTTTTGCTAAAACCAAACAAATATTTGGTACTATTCAATGCAATGAAATTAATGTTACATTTATTTGTTTCACTTCTAACAGTTACACAGTTGGAATTTCCCTCAAGTAGTGAGCATAAAGGGAAGATAATCTGACTTGGTGCCAAGAACTTTAGCTTTTGTATCAGGGAAGAATTCAAACCCTGGCAGAGCCGTAACCTCACCATTGCTAGAAATACTAATGGGATAACTAAGAAGATGGCCTGGAAGATCAAATTCAATCTTTTCACTCGCGTACAAGTTCCAGTTTTCATCAGCAATTGCATTAACATTTCTAACGCATTCATGGCTTTGTGGTTGAAGATATATGTCATCCTCACGCAGAAGATGTTCACACCATAAGGCCATTCTGAAGCCAAATATCTGTCCCCTGGCCGGCTGGCTGTTAGCCAGGTGATGGGGCTGGAAGCCGCCCATTGCTATCTCAGAGTCTCGTGCCCCATCCATTGATCTTTGGTTGATGTTGGCTGATCCAATGATTATGTATTCATCATCAACTGTTTGATTAGAAAGAAACTCAAGAAGTTAATTGGTTAGGAAGAGACAATGGAGCACAGAGACATTTGGACTACAAGATCCTAATTCTTGATAATGTATCTATTCAAACTCTGGAGGAGAAGTTATTCACTCACCGATCATCAATTTTGAATGAACATATATCATGAATCGCCTTGACTGCTGGGCTCGACTATAATCAGTATCAGCATCAGGTTTCTCTGGAAGCGCATATTCTCCAGGCATCTTGATTTCTCTATTGCCAAGGCAAAAGAATGTTAAGTACTCCCTAAGGTCCACATTGCTAAGTCCCTTGGCTTTTAAGGCATTGGCGATATCAGTATACATCATCTCCATCGTCCTCCTTTGCCAGTCCAAGATTGCCTGAACCGAACCACTCTCAGGTATCCCTTCTGGCCACATGGGAATCACTATGTAGACTGTAAATCTTTCCCCTGCATGAATCTTTTTAACTATCTTTAAAGAAAGCTCTTTTGGTATGAGATGTAAAGCATTTATGTCCTCAATGACGATATCTCCTGTTTTTCTCCAATCAAACGAGCTCCCAAGAAAGTATTGATTTTCTATGTAGATAAAGTTTTTTGCTCTACGAATAGCATGGATATAGGCGTCTTGAATGCTTCGATCAATTACGTTATCCTTCCCACTGATAAGCCCTACTTCTGCTGTTTCCTCCGGCTTATCTGGAAAACCAGAAGTAGCTCCACCATCGATTGATCTAAATATTTGGACATTCCAGGTTTCAGGATCTTCTGATGAGGTGACTTCTGTTGGCTGAAAGATGAATCTGTCTAGCTCATCGATTGAATAGATGTACTGGTCCCCAACCTGTTTTCTCCATCTCTGCTCAAAATTGTAAAGCACATCCCAAGCTACAGGCCCTTCAAGCCGGCAGTGAATATCATGCCAGGGCTCCCTCGGACCGCCTTTCTTGATTGAAGAACCTGGAAAATTTGGCTGATGAAAATCCTCTTGATGAACTGTGTCCAATGTCCTAAAAAGGGAGTGAACTCTTGTGTCGTATCGGCCATCACAAAGGTCAATTCCACCAACAAAACTAACTATACTTCTCTTCTGAGACATCCCTCCAGTGGATTCAGAGTCCACCACAACTGTCTTTTGATGGTGAGTAAACATAGTTGAGACCTGAAATCCCTGGATAATGCTAGTCCCATCATCAGGATTCCGTGGGCACAAGACACAACAAACATTCGTGTTCTGAAAATAAGCTTTAGTTTCTTGATCATGAGTTGCCATTAGGCCATCTTTCTTGAATTCTTCAACGGATGTCCTGTCATCCCACACAAGCATCAGAACATTCACACCTTCATCTGCTTTTTTCTTCAGCAGTTCTCCAAGAATGATTTCTCCTCCAGGCTTTGGCCTTTTGGGGTCCCTAATCAATGTGATTTTAGTATAAACAGACCAGCCTGCTATGTATATTATGTGTTTGGCATTGCTAATGGCATCAAACATATCTTCCCAGCATCTTTGAGGCTCATAAAACCCCTCAGACTTCAAAAACTGTGTAATATTGTCGTCCGGGACGTGGGCATCAGGATAGAGGGAAACTTTGCAGCCCTTTCTCTGCATGAAGAATGTATGAGGCACCCCTCCAAATGATGGATTTTTTATGCCTTGAGACCAGTTACTTTCTTGAACAACATTGAAAAACTGCAGTTTTACATGGATTTTTGAATCTCCTCTATGTAAGGGAACTTTATCTTCATCCAATATCTCTATCCATCTATCCACCATATGCCCACTCATAAGTTCCTCCACGGGTAAATATGCTCTACCAATCAATGTTGCTCCTACAGCATCATCATCTTTGACAGTAAAAACTATGTGAGAAACAGTATGGGCACAGTATATGCGAAAATCTTCATACCAACGAGGATTAGAATGCTCGTTCTGAATCATTCTAGTCCTCGCTGCCCTTGCCCTTCCCACGTCAACGGTAGCATAGAGCCTTGAACCAACAACCTAGTCAAGTGTCCACATTCATCAGCGTGTAGATTTTCATATTTCATTTCAGAGAATACTATGTTCTGACAAATGTCCATACCTCAGGCCGACAAAGCACAAGTCTCTTGAATTCTGATAAGAACCTTTTTGTCCTTCTTTTTGGATTGCCACTCTTCAAACATCAATAGTCATGAAAAGGAGAACATAAAAGAAAAAACATCAGAAGAAGGACTGCAGGACTATCTTTCTGATAACACAATCATGGATCAATATAACTGTTACTTTCAAGTACTTTTAGGCATTATAAAGTTCGGCAAATAAACAAAAATTATACCGCCCGGTGTGTCTATGTACTAGAATCCATATTAATGTACCTTAGACAATGTCATGAATTTGACTTCAACATCAACAAAAATTTTATTTACTGTCTGAAAAAGGGCAAATATTATACCGTTCCACATAAGTCGCAGCTGAATCCACCTTGTAATCTGGTAGCTTCATATATGGTTGCATGAAGCGTCCCATGAAGCAAGCGAGGAGCCATGTTTTTACCTAAAACACGTGAAACAAACACTAATATATAGTACTATGTTAAAAACATCAAACAGGCACACAGGCATAGAAATTCTCTTACAATGAAAGGATAAGAGAAATCAATATGAACCTGAATATGGCAACAAATGACGGTTTATGGAGAAACCTTAGAAAACCAAGAATTGATATAGCCCTCCTGAAGAATCTAAAGAATGACCTTTATTTGAAGAAAGAAATATCTTTTGCTTTGAGCTCTAAAAACTTTTTAATGCATGTTAGCATCGAGATATAATAGTACATTAATCTAATATCCCTTTGTTCAAAATACAAACTGCAGAGAGATTTTGTGACTTGTTACTTGGGAAATGTACAAGAAAATCCAAGGAGAATGGATGAGAATGGAAGTAATGGAAGACTGCTCAAATGGGCTAACTTGAAAGTTGCATAAGGAAGCCAAGTGTAAAGGGCTCAGCCAACAAGCAAGGATGAAACTTGAGACTTGAGTTTGGATGCAACAGTTTGGACCCTGTATTGTATTTTATATTTTATCTTCTATTCTAATTTGATCTAGAACCAAAGTACTCAAGATTTTCCTATTTCAAGAACTAATGTTTCTTGTTTAACGTTATTGTCTCTTGAGATGTACAAGATGAGATAGACAACAAAAAGTTGTTTCTCACTAGGAAACATAAATTGAAACCTATTTTTGAACATGACTATTGTTTTTCCATGTTCACAAGTGATGGATGGAGATTAATTTTGTGAATTCTTTAATGGCTTAAAGCACTATTGTAGTTTAAGCCCAATCCTTGGAAGCTGTCTTCACACAAAGACAATGATATTCTTGACTTTTTGCCTAGCCAAAAAATACTAGTGCTCTTGGAACATATGCAAAGGTTTATTAAAGAGAAAAATCCCACCGAATATTAATGATAGGAAAAGGGAAAAAAAAATGGCTTGTATTTCATTTTCATGACAAATAAATGGAATAAGTGGACTCAACAATATATATTCTCATTCCTTTTGTTTTCAATCATTTTCTATTTTTCACAAAAAGGTAATATACTATCCATATCTATGGTACAATTCAATAGTGAAGAACGGCATATCATTAATTACAATTGAATCTACATATATATGTAAAATTTACTTTAACTGTTTTGATTATAATTATACAAATATATCAAATTTTTTCACTTTATTTATCTTTTTGCATACGTAATCTATGTGAAAATACTAACCAAATTTAACATATAAATGATCAAACTTGCTAATTTACGCACTTAACTAAATTCTCAATAATGATATTATTGATTTGTGCATCCCATTATTGCATAATTGTTTTAAGTTATAAACATGTAATACTTAGCTGGGAGTAGATCAAATTTTATAATGCCATCATATATAACAATTGATGAGTTTGTCCAAAATTTTCTTCTTCTTGAATATTACATATTCCTAACCTAACCTACTTTGATTTTCGTCAAGAATTTTTCAAAAATAAGAGGGGCTTGTAGGGTAAATATAATTTTTGCTAAATGAACCCTCAAAATTCTTAATATTATCTAATTTATATAATAAAAATAATCGAATTACTCAAAATTCAACTTAAAGGAAAAAAAAATTAAAAACCTATGTTTTATATATTGATTTGCTAAATCTTCAAATCAAAATTGTACACTTTTCTTAAATTGCTAGCTTTTACAGACTTATTTTGAATTAAATTCAATAACACAGTAATTAATAAGATAAAGGTTCTAAAAATTATTAAATTACTAATATTAGTTTTTTGATTAAATTAACTTCATTTGATATTATTTAAATAAATAAGTAAAAATCAATCAAGATTTTAAATTTGATAAGAAATTCTTTTCGAACTTAATAATATATTGATGGAGCTCGACTCAATATGATTATTTTACAAACCTTAGATGTTGGGGGAAATTGATAATTTGCAACAAAACGAGGGGCCTAATGGCAAATAAACAGAAACCTCCAACTAAAAAACGACCTCAACCGGTCAAACCAATGGGAATATTTAGTCTCGCAAATTATATTCTCATGAATATTCGCATATTCCCGCGTTAACTAACCATCGAATATTCGATTCTTCCATTTTCTCGATTCCATCCACACACACAGCCATGGATGTATATATAAGCACAGTTCCATCTCCAGCTCCCTCTACTCTCCTTTTCTGGTTATCCGTTTTTGCTGAAGTTTTCGAGAGATGAAGTTCTGGAAGATTCTGAGAAAGCTGCTCGATGAGATATTCCCGGATTGGCAGGACAAGTTTATATCTTACAAAGATTTGAAACAGCAGCTGAAAGTGATCTCTCCTTCGAAACACGTTGTGGATGATGACAATGAGAGGTCGACCAAACGGCCCAGATTGGGAGATGATCAAGTGGACGAAGGGGATGAAGGGAAGGAGGTGACGAAGGAGATGAAAGATTTTGTGCGGCTTTTGGAAGGGGAGATCAAGAAGTTCAATGGGTTCTTCATGGATAAAGAGGAAGAGTACATTATCAGTTTTAAGGTATTTCTCTTCTCTTCTGTTCTTGCATTCTTTTTTGAAGTTATGTGGGCATCTTCTTTGTTTTGACCCCGTTTGGCTCTGTATGTAGCAGATGAAAGTGACATTGAGAATGGAAAGCTGTATATAATTGAACTAAGATATGAGAAAACTTATGTTGGAAGAGCACTCCTGTAATCATTTGAAACCAAAGAAATGTTTTTGTTAATATTTTGGAAGATTAAGGAATCAGTGGATGGATTCTGGTGTTGCAAATTGACAATACATAGTGTTGTTCAAGATTCAGTTTTTTTTGTTGCGTTAATGGAACCCCCATCCCTTTTGTTTTCTCTTTTTTATTTGTAGTCTTTATTCTATTTTGGGTTTTTTGGTTGAACATAGCTGCTGAAAGATGACGTTGCTGGGGCTAAGGATTCAAAAGAAGATTTTATGAAAGTAGTAAGAAAGCTTGTAGACTTTCATGGAGAGATGATTTTGTATTTTGAAAGATTAGGGAATCCGTGGATGGATTCTGGTGTTGCAAATTGACAATACATAATGTTGTTCAAGATTCAGTTTTCTTCGTGGTTTTCTAATGGAACCCCCATCCCTTGTGTTTTCTCTTTTCTCTTTGTAATCTTTATTCTATTTTGGTTTTTTTGGTTGAACATAGCTGCTGAAAGATGATGTTGCTGAGGCTAAGGATTCAAAAGAAGATCTTATGAAAGTCGGAAGAAAGCTTGTAGATTTTCACGGAGAGATGATTTTGCTGGAAAACTACAGTGCTCTTAACTACACAGGTGTTTTACCCTATAACTATGACATTCCTTCCTGTGGTACATTTGTATTATCACATGATAACAGCGACTTCATTTCTACTGCCATAAGTTGCCATTATGTCCGCTTCTTTCGTTATTGGTTGTTCTTGGCGTACTTACAGTTACTATTTAGTTGGCATTATAGCAAGAAATATAACAATTAAATTTTATGAGCCGGCTATCATTAACAGTACTTTGGCTTGAAGGGATGCAAGCTGAAGTCATGGTTTCTCCCCAGTGATACTGTACCAACTCTATAGTTTAACTTAATGGGATTTCCTTATTGTTGTGCTGATAGCTAGTTGTCACCTTAGTTAGATCACTAGACATGGACTGCTTACAGTTTGTCCATAACTGTGGAAACATTTAGAATAACTTGCTAAATTTGTAATTTTAACAGATGCAAAGATTTTGAGCTTCAATTTTTCAATAAAAGTTCCACCGTCATGCAATATACCTTGTGTGGGGGTCATGCATTATCTATCACTCAGTAGAGGGGTGATAAAGAATTAAAATGGTGACCTGCAGTCCAATTTATATAGGAGCTTCGAAATGTTATGGGATTTTAACTGGCGGTTGATTTACATGGTTGCAGAAACCAATTCATGATTAACAATACAGGAAATAAGAGTAGAAAGTATTTGATTAGGATTGTTGAAAGAAACTGGAAGGAAAAATGGGATGTTCATTTTACATGTTTAGCAGAGTGGAACATTTGTTCTTTTACTGATTGGTAGCATTACAGCTTTGTTAATGTTGCATGAGTGAAGCGGGACTACAGCGTAGTTATGAAAGAAGAATTACGTGTAGAAAGGCACTGTTTTAGTAGAAAAAATCAACTAAAAAACCTGTATTCTGCACATCATGAAAATCTCACTCACCCGCATGGAGTATAGGAATTAAGTTTTGGAGTATTGCATACGTCCTTGCCCTTATATTTATTATATGATCCCTTTAGGTGGTTGCAAGCTAGAGTTAATGGTTCATAACCTTCTACTTGCTTGGAGCAGGACTACTAAAGATTTTGAAGAAGTATGACAAGAGAAGCGGCGATCTGATTCGGTTGCCTTTCATCCAAAAGGTTCTACACGAGCCATTCTTTAGAACTGAAGTAATAAACAAACTAGTGAAGGAGTGTGAGATGATGATTTATCGCATCTTCTCCCGGCATCAGCAATTGACCCCTCCAGAAGATACTGATCGGAAGGAAGGCTGCAGCGACCGGCCAGCGGCTGAGGAAGAGACTGAAAAACTCAGAGTGCCTGAGGAACTTGCAGAAATTAAATGCATGGAGAACATGTACTTGAGGCTCACCATATCAGCCTTACGGACCCTCAAGGAAATCAGAAGTGGAAGTTCCACAGTAAACATGTTCTCTTTGCCGCCAATGAAAGGTTGCGAGTTCGCTGAATCCGGGAAGTGAAACTCCAGTTGTGAAGAAAGAAGCTTAGTTAGTGATTGTGTAGGAAGATAATCAAGCAATGTTCTTTTTCAGAACTTGGAGGCACACCTTTAGCAGATGTGCTGTAGAACTATATATGAAGCAAAGGTAAAGCAAGAAAGTTTTGTTTAGTTAGTAGATCTGCACTTCCTGAATAGAACATGAAACATACATATATATACACACTATTTATATATGTATATCAAGGTTATGTTCTCTCGATTTTTTCCGGAAAATTTTCATTCTCCCAAAACAATTACAAAATGGGTACACGTTCTCCAATATTTTTCCCAAAAAAACAAAATTTCAATACTGAAAAACCCATATAATTCATTTACAAAACACTCTACAATCATATTTCAATTATTACAAATATATATAAAAATTATTCTCACCTCATAAACCCAACTAATAAGCAATTGATTTTGTATTAACAGTAAAATTTGCTTCTACTCAAAACATAAAGAAACAAATAATTCATCTTTAAATATTTTTCATGATTTTCCAAGACAAAAAACACACGCAACACATTCATTAAATTTTGTCCGAAAATATTTTCTACAATTCACCCAAAACGCAAGAGAACGGGCACTGGGTGATCGAAAATCGAAAAATCGGCAATGGAATATGGAATATTACAACGATGGATTTGAACGATTTATTTTATATGATATCATTCCATGTTGTCATGGAATTTATATTCTTTGTCAGGATTGGCGTTTTTGTCGAATTAAAAATGTATTTCCAACAATAAAACAAAAAATACTTTCAACTATTATTTTATGAAAAAATCAAGTTTGTTGGTGAAAAGAACTAGCAATTGATTGTCGGATTTTCTCCCAACAAGTGGAAGAAGGCTCCCAAACTAGGTAATAAAATTATTCTGGTTGTTGGACGAACAATTTCGTCCGACAACTAAAAGAAGACTAGCAAATTAAATAATAAAAATATTTAAGTGGCCAATTGATCCAATAAAATAATTTTCACATTTTTGTGGGAGGTCTAAAATCAAAATTTTAATAAAATTTTGATGTAACAAAAAATGGGAAAAAATAAAATATATATGGATTGTGTTATAAGCTTGTATTACGGGGTTAGTTTTGCTCTAAGGGGTTATTTGAATTTATTTTCTTTTTTTCATTATTTTGGTGAAAAGAAATAGTGAAAAGTTAGTTATAAATGTGTTTTTTAAAATAAAATATTGGTTGGATTTTTTATTTAAAATGTAATAATTATGTATAGTTAAAAATAAATTGTATTTGAAAAATGTAATGTTTTGTATTAAAAGTTGTGCAATTGTAAATAAGAGAAAATTAAAAGTGAAAATAAAACGAGAGTGTAACGGTCCGTTTGATTTTATTTTCAAAGGCTATTTTCATTTCCAACAATTTCTAAAAATTGGAAAGTTAATTATGAAATGAGAATAAAAATTGAGATGTATTTATATGAAATATGAAAAAATAATGATTAAATATGTTGGAGATGAAAATTGTTTGGTTGTAGTTATATTTTCACCTAAAAAGTCGTGCAGTTTTAAAATGTTTATGACATACGATTAATTGTGATTTAAATATAATAATAAAATATTATTGTATTTATGTTATATCTTAACATATTATTTAATACTTTTATTAATCCAATTTTTTTGTTTAATAAAATATGATAATATAATATTATTTTATATTTGTGAAAATTGTATTACACAAGATATGATACTGATTGCATTTTTTTGTCTTTTTTCATTTTCAATGGTTGTTAATTGAGTTTATTATTTAGGAAAAACAGTGTTAGTAAAAAATAAAATAAATGAATCCAATTGGAGAGTTGATGATATGTGATGATTTTTTAAAATTGAGGTATAAAAAATAAATGAAAAGCTACAATTCAATGTTATGAGGAATCTAAGAATGAAAATGCACAAACACATAAACCTGCTTATAAAAAGCGAAAAATGAACATTTAGAATCCAACTATTTCCAGTTTACATCCTTGTTGCAGTGTGTTCAAAATCATGCATACCAACAAAATAAGTTGTGTTTTAGACAAAAGAATCACAAATTTATTTCTGCGTACTTCTCAAGTTAGGATGGCCTTACCTTTGTGAAAGCACAAAAAATCCAGCCGCCATTTAGCATCTTTTGTCGCTTCATCGAACACGCTCGATGACTATGTTCGCCTGAGAAAGAAATACTCTTGTGGGTCTTTGTCGTGATTTTTGGAATGAAAGAGTGTGAGGCCATGCAAAATGGGTGTGCAGAGTTTTTTAACATAGACGAGAATGCTTGCGGGTAGATGGGAGTGCGTGGAAGTAACGAACATTGATTGGCCCTTCACGGGGATGGAATGAGATAGGATGGGATATGTGTTATTAGATGTAGTAAGTGCAATTTAAGTGAGTATAGGTTTGGAGAGGAAAATGTTGGGATAAAAATGAGTTTTTAGAAGAAAAATTGTACTTTTTTTAAAATCTATAGAGAGAAAGTGATAGTTTTTATTTTTTATTTTTAGATGAAAATAAAAATTCCCCACAAAAATGAAATCAAATGGGTTGTAAAAGTTTGTTTGAAAAAATATTTTAAAAATGAAAATATATGTGGAAATGAGGGAAAAATTGATGGGTTTCTATTTTTAATTTTAATAAAAAATGAAAATAAGTGCAAAAAATAAAAACAAATGGGCTGAAAGTGTCGTGTTCTTCCTTTTTCTTTTTGTTTTGTCAAAAGAAAATATCCAAACAGGCTCCTGTAATTATCACATTCTTCCGAGGGCATAACCGCGAACCACTTTCCTTTCTATAATTGAGCCGCAGCCTCCATTCGCAGAACCCTAACGCCCTCTCTCTCTGTTCTCTGAGCGACAAATTTCTCTGTTTTCTCTGACGTTTTTCTCTGCAGAAATTTTGAAACCCGATCCTAACACCCCCTATCCTCTCAATCCGATCAGGTAAAACAAATGAAATTCTCGTCTTGCTCATACATCGTGTTTTTTTGTACCTTAGTTGGGATTTGTTTCTGTTTCCTTTTCACTTTTCGTTTTTTTTTCGGGGAGTTTCAGGAGTGTGTGAGATGGAGTTGTGTTTATAGATGAGTTGTTTCTGTGGCAGACAGGTAATGGGAGACACGAAGGAGAACGATGCGTACGAAGAGGAGCTTCTCGACTACGAGGAAGAAGAGGAAAAAGCCCCTGACTCCGTCAACGCCAAAGTCAACGGCGAGTCCGGCAAGAAGTGAGTTCCCACTGGATAATCTTCTTGCTTAAATTGATCTTAATTTAATATGTCGTGATCTTTCCTGAATCCGGTTTTCTTAGATCTATAACCCTCTTTGAGTCCCGTTTCCTATTTTTATTATTAGTTGAATCTGGATAAAGTTTGTTCTTTCATAGAAAGCTATTAGTTTAGGTAAGAAAATTTATTCCTTTTACTGCCTTGAGAGCTGTAGAGGGCTAAGTGGGCCAGATCTGGAGCTTGCTATTTTTTTTTCTTCAGTAAAGTATGCATTGTTACAAATGACTTCTGAACTTTGATTTTCAAGAAGAACCCCCTCCCCTCTGCCCCGTTTTGGTTTTTTTTTTGGGGGGGGGGAGGGGGAGGTGGGGGTTATAGTTGAGTGATTCTGTTTTTTATAATGTGCCTGCTATCTATATTAGTCAATTCCTTGAGGTGTTCTCCATCTTCTATATTACAGGGGATATGTAGGGATTCACAGTTCAGGATTCAGGGACTTCCTCTTGAAGCCAGAGCTTTTGCGGGCTATTGTGGATTCAGGATTTGAACATCCATCAGAAGGCAAGATAACTGTTCTGGTTGTTAAGTCGCATTGCTTAATTTTGCTTCTCTTACAGTGAAAGTTTGTTTGGTAATGACCTTAGTTCGTTCTGAGCACCAAAAATCCTAGCATCGCCAGATCTTTGGACTGTAGGGGAATGATGTTGGATGTTGTTGGCTTGTAACTTCATCTTATCAAATTTGCATTTTACTGATTCTGATGATTTGTTTCTGTGTTCTCGCACTTAAGATTTGTGGCAGCAAATATCATCCCTGTTGTGCATACATTTTTATGGTTTTAGTTCTCATACATCTTTCTGAGTTACTACAAGTTCATTTTTCCTTCTGGTTGTTGATGGCGGGTGCTATGTTGAATTGAACTCTATGCTTCAGTTGCTGCATCTGTTGGAATTATTGTCAAGAGAAAGTAATGAATGCATTTTATGATACATTCTTACAGAAGGTTACATGCTCAAAGAAAATTTCATTCTCTTTGTAATACATATATTATTAAAAAGTTCCTATCATTTTTGAGTACTTGATAGTGTTGGTCTTTTATGTTTTTTGTTATTCTTGGTTCCTTGTAATAAATTAGTATATATGGTCTTGACTTACAGAAGTTATATTCTTTCTCAGGTAAATCACTAGTACCACTCTACCCTGGAGAAGTTGAATGGTAAAACCTTTTTTAATTGAAACTGAGGCTTCCTTGGGTCAAATTTCTTTGATTCTTCATCAGTTCAACATGAGTGCATACCTCAAGCAATTCTGGGGATGGATGTTATTTGTCAAGCAAAATCCGGTATGGGAAAAACTGCTGTGTTTGTTCTTTCAACACTACAGCAGATTGAACCCATTGCAGGTCAAGTTGCCGCTCTTGTTCTATGTCATACAAGGGAACTGGCTTATCAGGCATGTAGACCACCGCTGAACTTTTTTTTTTTTTTCCCCTTTGGGATTTTATAAGTTTTGAGATGATTTTGCTTTCTGTGTGAAATTATTAAAAGATTAATTGACCAATAATATCGAAGTATGACAATTTTTTATGTCTGCTGCTTTGATCCATAGTTGAGAGATGTTTCACTTATTGTGCTTTGTGTTCCCTAATTTGCAGATCTGTCATGAATTTGAGCGATTCAGCACGTATTTGCCAGACATCAAAGTTGCTGTCTTCTACGGTGGTGTCAACATCAAAATCCACAAAGATCTTCTGAAGAATGAATGCCCGCACATCGTTGTAGGAACACCTGGAAGAATACTTGCTCTAGCAAGAGACAAGGACCTTTCTTTAAGAAATGTGAGGCATTTTATTCTGGATGAATGTGACAAGATGCTCGAGTCTCTTGGTATGCCTTCCCAATTTATTTATTGAGCTCTTTCACATCAACCTCCTGTTCTCTCACATCAATGCAGCTGGAAAAATGTGAGTATTTACTTGGTCATTTTTTTGTATACCCAGATATGAGGAGAGATGTGCAGGAGATTTTCAAAATGACACCTCATGACAAGCAAGTAATGATGTTCTCTGCTACACTCAGCAAGGAAATTCGACCTGTTTGCAAGAAATTCATGCAAGATGTAATGTCCTGTGGCCAGTCCCTACTTGAATTTTCAAGTCTACCATGTTTCCATTATTCAAGCTTTCTGCAAGCAACATTTTTGTCAAGAATGCAGTGGTTGAAGCACTGTATGCTTGCCATCTCATTGTTTATCTATCCATCTGACATCTGATGATTCAATTGAAAAGGTTTGGTGGATGGGGGCATAGGAGTCTGCTAGTTCTGTAACTGGTGCTCAACGGTGACTTTTGCACTTAGTGGCTTTTTTCCTCATTTTCTTTGGCTGTTGTTTTGTTTTTGTTTTTTTTAAATATAATTTTTATGGAGAAATTCAGAGGGAGAGGGCTGGGAAGGAACTTAGGTTGTTAACGTAATTGGATAAGTAGTTACTTTGAGCAGCTGTGGCGATGCTAGTTGGGCTGAGTGGTAAAGCCTCTGCAAGGAGTTGATTTGAATGGACCAGAACTTCAAATTCGGGCACTGCTCATCCGTGAATTCATTTCATAATGGATACCATTAGCTTCTCATGGACCCCTAATATGCTTTACTGTGACATTTCTTCCTTTCAGCCTATGGAGATTTATGTGGATGACGAGGCAAAATTGACTCTTCATGGTCTTGTGCAGGTTTGGTTTTGACATCTGAATGGTCCTCTTTAGTTTTTTAAGTTATAATTTCCCCTAATTGGTGCCCTGATGACAGCACTACATCAAATTGAGTGAGCTGGAGAAAAACCGGAAGCTGAATGATCTGCTAGATGCATTGGACTTCAATCAAGTTGTCATCTTTGTCAAAAGTGTCAATAGAGCTGCTGAGCTGAACAAGTTGCTTGTGGAGTGTAATTTTCCATCTATTTGTATTCACTCTGGCATGTCCCAAGAAGAAAGGTTTGTTTGACTTATTTGAGCTTTTGTATTGGAAAACTCACTGTTGACTTTGAATTCTTGTTTCTTCTTTTATTTGTTCCTTTGAAATGAACTATACAAGTGCTTGAGTGGAAGAAGTCTTAATGATAAGCCACATGAGTTCAATGTATTCTTTCAGTCTGTGTTTAAGATATTTCTGGATGTTGGCTTATCAAAGGGTTGGACATTTGTCTATTTGAAACTATAGTGGGTAATATTGTTTTTTGTGGTCAACTGAAGACATGTAATTTTCTTAGCATGTGAAGTTATGACAATTATGTTTATATTATTACTTGTTTGAACTGTCTCTATTATTGTTTGAATGGGTGGGATTTGCAGATTGACAAGGTACAAAGGATTCAAGGAGGGGCACAAGAGGATTCTCGTAGCCACAGATTTGGTTGGAAGAGGAATTGACATAGAACGAGTGAACATTGTGATTAACTATGATATGCCGGATTCTGCAGACACTTATCTGCACCGGGTATAATTTGTTGTTTCTTTTCCTTTGCATTGGTGAGGTTTTCAGGGTCTGAACATTCTGCCCTGATTTTGTTTTATTTTCTCATCTATGTGTTAGGTGGGTAGAGCTGGGAGGTTTGGCACCAAAGGGCTTGCTATCACATTTGTCTCTTCTGCTTCTGATTCGGACGTTCTTAATCAGGTTTTTTATTGTGATGCTTGTCTCATTTGTTTCATTTGCTTTTATGATTACTTGCATTAAATAAGATTCTCCTACTACTTGTTGCAGGTTCAAGAGAGATTTGAAGTTGACATTAAAGAACTACCTGAGCAGATTGATACGTCCACTTACAGTAAGTCTTATCTGTCTGCTTTTCACCGGGACATGGTTGTTTCTGCTTTTTAGGCTCTTTCTTCTTGCTCTTTTTTTTGTGCGACATGTGTAGTTTATATGGGGCTGTATCGCATATTCTTTGATATTTGCATCTTTTGTCTTATGATTGGATATGATTTGTCTTTTTTAACTCCCAATGTAAAATCAAAGAGATGTTGCTAGATTGCTTTGGTTTCTTTCTGTTTGACTGCTGTTAATTTCTTTGAATGACACTTTTCAAGTATCTTTGGTACACACATTCAAGGTCAACATGATTATTTTGCCTATAATGTTAATTGTCTGATATTGCGATATTGGTCACAGATTGATAAGTTTAAGGTATTGCATTTTTTTTCTTTTTTGTTTTTTAAAACTGAACTTTTGTGAGCTGCTTGCTTGTGTTGTGTGCTTTAATTTTGCAGTCTTCGTTGTTAGTGCCTGTTTTTTTCATCCGAAAGAAAGCTTGTCTGCTGGATGATATGACCCCTTTCTTTTGATATGGAGTGTTGTTTTATAATGTTAGCTTATGCTGTCCCTTGATGTCATGCAGTGCCATCTTAAACCTGTTCCTGTCTTGTAGCAAGAGAACCATGTCTCTGTACACAAGAGAGGAGGAAGCTGCTCCTGGATATTGATCTTTTTTTATATTGAATTCTCCTTAATATCAGATCCAGTTATTTGGAAGATATTGATGGTTGCTCCAGGGCCATATGGTTGTACCGTTCATTAATTTGGGCCAGCTCAACCTAGATAATTGATGCAATCGTCTAGAATTCATTTCATTTCTGATGGTTGTGATGTATTATCTGCTTTGTATTTTAGTTATGATTGTTAGATGATACCAGGTTGGCAAGAATCACCATTAAATAGGCATTCCGGTTTCTCTTGGAATTGCAGTGCTTGATAGTGGGTGATATAAATGTCATTTAAAGCATGTCTCTAGGTGTGAGGCAGGTTGCCTTTTTGTTTGAGAAAAAATCAAGTACTTTGTGAAGATCTCAGAGTGATGGTGTGCTGCATAAATTCTTGTATCCCAATAGTCAACTAATTTATTTTAGTTAGGTTGAAGAGGAAAGTCTAGATTGGGTTTAGAGTACCGTATATGTACTGCTTGGGGGAGTGGGGGGTGGGGGAGGAATTTGGAGGATGTGAATGGGCAAATGGCTGCACAGAAAGCTGGCAGCCTTTGGGGACTGGTGTTAGGAAGCAAGTTGAGAAATAATTGAAGCCCATGCTGTACGACACCATTGCTGTTTCTGTCGTGAAAGTTCATGATTGCTGGCTTTACATTTGACAAAGCCTTCCAACAAAAATGCTGGGCTTCCAACAATAAGGGCATTTCCAATGTAAGATGATGCTGTTATAGGATTGTTCCTATGCATGATGCAATTTGTTGGGCTTCAATACGATTTGAGATAGATAGATAGGCCAAAAAGCCCAAGCAGAAAGTTGACTGACTGTCTTTCCCAAGAAAGATTTAACAGCAGCATTGAATTGATAAGCTGACCAAAGCTAGCTTGGCAGGGATGAAGTCTGGGATATATAAGGCTGATGACGTTAAGGTTTATGCAGCAAGGGCCTCGAGGTCAAGGGCTGTATGGAAGTATGATATTCGAAGGGAGGTAAGGAGGGTGCTGGAAACACAGCTCTTTCTCCTTTCTAGTTGGTACTTAACAAAACTAATGCTTTTTGGGTATGCATCCCATCATTTCTGATCAAAGGAAAGAATTGAGGGACGGATAGATCTTAAGGGCATGTTTTGTATGTTGATGAGTGTGATTTTTTTTTGTTGAATTGTTTGTCAAATGAGTCTGTTCATTTCTAATAATGGTTTGAAAGTATTTGAACGTTTAAACTTCCCAAACACTAACTACAAGAATGAGAAACACTATGGATGGGCGTTGAACACCAACACGCCGGAATATGTGCCGTGAAATAATTTGAATTGAGGCATCTTCATTATTTTTAAACAAATGTCATATTTCTCATGGTCTGAGATAATTACCGAAAAATACCCAAAAAATCTGTTGAGAATTATACTGGTAAATGAAAATAATTTAGCATTATGTTAATTTCCCTTCTTTTCTCTTTGTTGGAAAGGGGGAATTAAGATAAAAAAGAAGTGGGACTTGTCTTCGTTTTATTTCCTTCACTTAGTGCATGTTTGGTTTCATTTCCACACTCATTTCCAGTTTTCAGTGTTTTCATTTTGGTGAAAATTAGTTATGTAATGTGATGTGAAAATGAAAATGTGTTTGGATGAAATATTTGGAAATGTAATGATTATGTTATAAATGTAATAATTATGTTGGTTTTAATAGGTTGTAGGTAGAGCGGGATAGAAATAATGGAATATAGTGAGAAGATAAATATATGTTATTAGGAGAAGATATATAAGTTATTGAAAAATATATTTTGAAATAAAAATGAAAATGATATTGGGTGAAAATGTATGAAAAATTATGTGTTTTATTTTTGAAATAGTTGAAACCATTTGGTTTCATTTTCATTTCCATCATTTTTAAAATGTGAAAAGTTAATTAGTGGAAATAAGTTGAAAATGAGTTTATATTTGGATAAATTGTTGGAAAAATAATGATTATGTTGTGTTTTGATAGGTTGTAGGTAAAGAGAAATAGAAATAATGGAATATATAAAGAAGATATATAAATTATTAGAAAATGTGTTCTGAAAATGAAAATAAAAAAAAAATAATGTTGGATGAAAATATGTAAAAAATGATGTGTTTTATTTGTGAAATAGTAGAAAATGAAAAAAAGGGACTATGGAAATAAAACTAACCGGGGCCTTTAAACTCTTAACTTATATTGTCATAATGTAACATAATTCCTATAAGTGATTAACTTATATTGTGATAGTCTTAACTTAATTTCTATGAACTCTTAATGCACATAAATTTTTTCATAAATTCTTAACTTATATTTGGATAATATAACATAATTTTCACTATTTAATACCAGTAAATCTGTGTGTCACAATGTGTGGTTTTCCAAAACTCAGATTTTGGAATTGAAAGTCATGAATTGCAAAGTGCCTCACCTTCCACTAATTACAATTTCCCTTCATATTAAATTCCAAAGAAAATATTGTCTAATTTAATAATAAATATAATCATTGTAATAATACAATTAATCACTTTCCTATACCATTTATTAATTTGGATCCTATCTAAATCAATATCTAATTTAATTAAAATTTCTCCCCCAAGAAAAAGAAAAAAAAATTCAAAATCTCATTTGCATATAATTTATAGCATAAAAAACAATTAATTCTTATACATTAAATACACCTTTGCTCTCAATTCAAGCAAGATTTTATTCAACTCATTTTTTTTAGTTCGAATTCGAACTTTTGTCAAATCATATGTTTCAACTCAATTATAAATATTCAAAAATTTCAAATTTAATGATTATTGAATTTTATGTATTAAAGAGCGGGAAATGCTTAGATATTTTTTTAAATACGTAGAATCCACGATATCTTAGAAAGAACTTCTATTTTTTTCCTTGTGTTTTATATATCTAAGTTTATTATTAATACTAATAATAAAAATTAATAATAATGTTATCTTTATTAATGAAATATAAGATTGATTATGATTTTATTAATCACACCATCACTTTCCCACTTTCCCACTTTCCCTCTCTTACTTTCTATAAGTAAAGCTCCTCTTCTGCCTTCTCTGCAAGAAAAATCATCCTCTTATCCGCTCCCACCGGACCGCCGCCGCCGCAGTGGCTCTTCCACCACCACCACGGACAACAACAACAATGGGAAAAGTCGGAACACTGTCAGATGGGGTGTGGAAAAATGTCATTCTCTCCTACACGTACGTCTCCATATGGATCTTCCTCTCCTTCACCGTCATCGTCTACAACAAATACATACTCGATAAAAATCTCTACAACTGGCCTTTTCCCATATCCCTCACCATGATTCACATGGCTTTCTGCTCAACCCTCGCTTTCGTCGCCGTCCGCATTTTCAAACTCGTCGAGCCCGCCGCTCTCAGCCGTCGCGTCTACCTCTCCTCAGTGTTGCCCATCGGTGCTCTTTACTCTCTCTCCCTCTGGCTATCAAACTCGGCCTACATATATCTGTCAGTTTCCTTCATCCAAATGCTGAAGGCCCTGATGCCGGTTGGTGTTTATTCTATTGGAATTCTGTTCAAGAAAGACAGCTACAAGAATTCGACCATGTCCAACATGCTTGCCATTTCTTTAGGAGTGGCGATCGCTGCTTATGGCGAGGCAAAGTACGATTCTTGGGGGGTATTTCTGCAGCTTGGTGCTGTTGTTTTTGAGGCTACGAGGTTGGTGTTGATTCAGATTTTGCTAACCTCGAAAGGGATTAATTTAAATCCCATTACTTCTTTGTACTACGTTGCGCCCAGCTGTTTGGCTTTTCTTGCTATTCCATGGGTGTTTGTGGAGTATCCTGTGTTGAAGCAGCAAAAATCAGAATTTCGTTTTGATCTTTGGGTTTTTGGGACTAATTCCTTCTGTGCTTTCTCTTTGAACTTGGCTGTGTTCTTGTTGGTGGGAAAGACTTCGGCTTTGACCATGAATGTAGCTGGAGTGGTGAAAGATTGGTTGTTGATTGCTTTCTCTTGGTCTATAATTAAGGATACTGTGACCCCATTGAATTTGTTTGGATATGGTTTGGCGTTTCTTGGAGTTGGGTATTATAATCACTCAAAATTGCAGGCCTTGAAGGCAGTGGAAGCACAGAAGAAGGCTGGACCGGCCGATGAGGAGGCAGGGAAGCTGTTGGGCGATAGGGATGGAGATGGAAAGGGGAAAAGGGTAGAAGCACAAGATTAATTGAAATAATGGTGAGGAAGAAATTTGGGGGGTTTTGCAGGTTGACTTTGTTGTTTTTCAGTGGATCTGGGATTAGGTATATTAGCTGAAGGCTGATATGTTGATGTTTAGTGTTGCTTGTTATTGCTGGTGGTGTTACTATTAGAGATCCACATTTCTTCAGCACAATGCTGGTTTATGTATTACTAATATAGTAAAAATAAGAAAGAAAAGCTTTATATCTAATCTCATTACCTTCATTGAATTTCAAGTTTTTTCTTCCTTCTATATTGGCTTTTGGCCATTTTGATCGTTATTTCTGGACATTTGAGACTTATATCAATTGATACAAATTTCTTTATGTTCGAAAATCTTGCTAGATTTTCCTATTTGTATGGGGCTCTTCATCTTGATTTATTGATCTGATATGTAAAGATTGTGTGTGAATGGATGTGTGACGCTCAAAAGAAAATGATGCCATATCCCTTTTTTCTTCGAAAGAAAGGACGTCAGCTTGATTAGCAGGGAAAAACTTTTCAAGGATTTGGACTTGAGAGTGAAAAGAGTAGGTAAGAAAATTATGGACGGGGGAGTTTTAGACTTTGACTGAGTCGAAGTTGAGGTGTGTTCTTTGATTGTGATCTCAGCTGAGGGCGATCTCAGATCGCCCATTATTCTTCCTTCTGTAATAGGATAAGTATTTAAGAGTGAAATTTTTTTGAATATTTTGCACCCATTACGTCTCTACTTTTATCATTCTCTATGTGTTACTTGATGCAATGGAATACAAAATTTTCACTTTTGCAACCTCGTTTCATTCTTACGCATGTATGGTTCAAGAAATGGAAACTATGATGCTTAGCCTTGCTCCTTTTTTCAGTACATCTTATGTATATCTCATTTTGTTCTGTAGATGTTTCATATTTGCAGTGTCGTCTCATATCAACGGCTGTGCTCTAACATTATGGGAAGTTCACTTAGAATGCAGGAGGTCATTCAGGTACTCTCTCAACCCTTTTCCACCTTTATTTTCTGTCATCTCTTTGGATCATTGATGAGAAAATATGCACTCTTAAGTCTAAAAGGTTCAGATCTGCTTTCCAGGAATACTATGATTTGGTTACTGAGTGACTATGACATGTTACTAAGATAATAAAATACGACACGCAGGTTGTTAGGTTGTCTTACCAGACTGGCCAAAGCCATTGGAATGCTAATAGGGAGGCAAACTCATGGGGATTATTCTTCATTTAATTCGTGTACAATTAAGTATTACTAATAGTTGACTTTGCAGAAGGATACTGCCTGCCTCAGTTGTTACATTTCAAGAATCCTATGCATTAGCAGGAAAAGGCTTACCTTACCTGTAGGACTTGAAAGTGCCCTTAATCTTTTCTAATGTGGTGGAATTACTCTAATTAACTTGCTACTATGTAGCATGTGGAGCAAGTGCACTCTAAATCCACACAGTTTCTTTAAAAAAATATTATATACATGATAGGTATATATAAAATGGAATAAAAGATGAAATACTTATGGCTCGTTTGTTTTTGTATTTCGGGAGAATCATAAACTTTTCCCTCATTTTCACATACATTTTTATTCTCAAAATATTCTTTTAGATATATTTTTATACATTGTCTCCATTTTTATTTTTTATTTTCTCCTACTCATATTTTATGACTTTTAATACAAAAATATATTTTTCAAATATAACTCATTTTTAATCCTATATAATTATTATATTTTAAACAAAACATCCAAACGATATTTCATTTTCAAAAATACATTTATAGTTAACTTTTTATTATTCTTTTTTATCAAAAAATAAAAATGCTGTCAGAAAATAAATCCAAACGGCCCCTTATTGCTTGCATAATGTTTTAATATAAACTACTTCTCATCTGGACAAACAATCCTGGGACTTTAATCATCTCTATGGCCTACTTTAGTGCCCCATAATGAAGTGACAACCTTAAAAATTGCTTCTGCTTTCTCTGATGGGTTCATTTGGGTCTCATAATTAAAATTAAATTGTATCAAGAACTAATAATTAGGATCTTGACCTCCTGTCAAAACGGGTCTCATAAAGGTTCCTTTCTTGCAGGTTAAAAAACAGACAATGAGGCATCTACAATGATGGTAATAAGATCCAACATAAGTGATTTGCGCGTGTTTTCTGCTTTTGATTGGTGAAGCTTATAAGGGCATTTCACTATGAAAAAGAAAAAAAGAATTAAAAAAACTATTCTTGCATCGATTATATGTCACTTTATTATCGATTCATGAGATATGGGATTTTCGTATCATAAAACTCTTTATTAATATTTTTTTGTTGCTTAGCGATATATAAATTTCTTTACTTGTTTGATCTAAATATTTTGTATTTTTCAAAAAATTGATTCAATTTGTGGAATTTGATATAAAATCAATGGCATCAATAAGACTAATATTCAAATAGCCAAACACACCTTGGGACACTCCAAAAAGGCAGAGAAGTGGACCATGCGGCTCCATGTTGGAAGCGAGCTCCCCTTACGGCACGTACTACAAAAGGCCTAGAAATGGACTGATTTGATGGAGGGATTTCATGCAATACTTGAAACATTGAAACTGTTACACCTAAAAAGGTGAAACCACGTCATACATAAGCAGTCTAACTCGTGAAATTTTATGGTTGGATTAAGTGTAATGCATCTAATTCAATCAAGATCGCTGGATTAAGTGAGGTTGAATGGTGAAAATTGCCCAACTCCCTCTTCAATTCAACATTATACAATAGACAAGATCATTGGGTTCACCATCTACCCAACTTCCTTCAATTCAATGGTGTACAATTGACAGGATGCATTGTACTTGATTCAATGTAGACCCATCTGGCCAAACTCACACATAAGAAGAAAAGAAGAAAAAACTAATTAATCTGCTACTTGACTGGAGGTAATTGGAAAGTTTTGGTAACCGAACTCTTTTGTGAAAGGGATTCCGTTGCTGAGCCCATGCCCAAGTAGGGAGTGCTGAAGAACGAGAAAAAGCCGTTGAAATATTGCTCGAAATATCTCTCTTTTGGAGAGAGTGTGGTGATGTTTCTCCAGAGACCACTAAGAAAAACTGTGGTATCAGAAGGAAGACGGGGATATATAGAGCTTTGCAGTGGTGGCATTAGTCTCTTTGCCTGGACGAGATGCTGCTTCTCTGCAACTGCTGCTAAACCTGATGAAAATTCGTCCAATGTTTGATCCTGTCACAAACCCGCTTTCCTTTCTAGGAATTCAGGATGGATTTTTCTGGAACACCAGAAAGGTGACTATACTACCAGAAATCTTTACAAGAGCACAATCCATCCTTAAAATGGTGAAAGCGGTTTCTATCTCTCACCACTATTTCTCTATTATATATCAAGGATATGAACTTAGTAGCAGAGTGACAATCATCACAAACTCGTAGGTTTTTTATGAGCCGAATGGGTGATCCAGGAGGCGTTTTCAGAAGTGCAAATGCGATAGCCAGCTTTTCACTATGCCTATTGAGAGCACCCTCTTTATCTTCCTCATCGAGATCAAGCAACACATTTGATGTTGTGGCAATGTATCCAGCTTTTCTCATCTTTTTCTCCATTTCATCCAACATTTCATAGATCTTTGGGTATTCTCCGTGGGATTTATCCCCAGCAACAAACTCATAAATCCCATCACCAAGCTCAATCATAGTGCTTCCAGGAACCTTTCTAATCCCTTTCTTCCCCATGACTTCCCTTACTGTGGATTTCTGTTCCCAATCCAACATTTTGGCATAAATTCTGGAAAGTATAACATAGTTGGACTCTTCCAAAGGCTCATTTATGATGAGATCTTTGGTTATTCTTTCACCAAGATTCAGCTGATCACCATGAGCCTGGCAGGCAGCTATCAGAGTTCGCCAGATGACAGGATTTGGAGACATAGGCATTGTGTCTATGAATTCCATAGCCTCCTTTACTAATCCAGCCCTGCTTAACAAATCCACCATACATCCATAATGCTCTATTCTTGGTGCAATCCCATAATCATTTACCATCAAATCGAAATAATGTTTCCCCTCCTTAACTAAACCAGAATGGCTGCAAGCAGAGAGCAAACCGATGAATGCAACATCATCCAGAACCACCCTGGCTCCCCTCATCTCCTCAAACAGTGAAACGGCCTCCAAACCACAGCCGTGCAATGCCATACCAAAAAGAATGGAAGTCCAAGAAACAACAGTCCTCTTACTCTCAGGCATGTTCCTAAACAACTTTAATGCACTGTCAACATCACCACACTTTGCAAACATGTCTATTAGTGCATTACATAGCTCTGGTCTCATCTCAATCTTCTCCTTCTCGATATAAGCCTCCACCCACCTCCCCAGCTCTAGTGCACCCAAATCTGCACATGCAGCTAGCAGCATGACCATGGTGATCTCATCAGGCCTCATGTTGGCAATCTGCATTCTTCTGAACAATCTGACAGCTTCTCTTGACATTCCCCACCTCACATAACCACACATCATTGTGCTCCAAGAAACCGAATTGATCTTAGACATTTCATCAAACAGTTTTTCTCCAAACTCAATCCCACTCTCACAACTGCAATACATATGAATCATACTGTTGAGAACATGCGTATCACTAAAAAACCCAAGTTTCACGACCTGCCCATGAACCATTTTGCCTAAATTCAGGTCCCCAATGCCAGCACAAGCTTTGAAAACAAAAGGGTAGGTGTAGTTATTAGGTTCAACTCGATGACGAAGCATTTTGTTATAGTAACATATAGCAATGTGTTTAAAATGAGTAGTCTCCGCAAAAGCTTTAATAACAGTGTTCAAAAGGAAGGTATCGTAGCAATGAAGCTCTGATTCTTGAGAGAAAGTGAAAGAACAAGCATAGTGGATTGCATTAAGGCCTGAAGAAATGGAGGTAAATTTTGTGAGGACTACAGGGTTTTTTTGGAGACCAAGCTTGAGAATTTTCGCTTGGACTTGAGTGAGTTTGAAGAAAGAGTTGCAGAGCTGTAGGAGAGCGAGGCAGTTTTGATCTGCTGCCCTTTTATACATTCTAAAAATCACAACTTCACATTACTCCAAGAAAACAGTAAAGGAGCCAAAAAAATAAAGAAAAGGGTTACGACGAAAGCCGGAACTCAAACATAGTAAAATCAGAGCAAAAATATTTTATTAAAAAAAAAAAGAAATATACAGAAGAGAGAACACAGCAATGGCAAATGAGAAAAGAAGAATTAGTGGCTCGCACGTTAAGTTTCAAAGCTTGTAACTTTTGACAAAGAGCAGGCTCTCCCGCTCCTATTATCACCTTTTCTGGTTGAACTTCTATGCGGGCTGCAAAATATATGCTTCAAGCTCAGAATTGAAACAAAAGCTAAATATCCATAAATGCTCCTCCTCGTTGCTAACCCCCGCACCCGACCTCACATGGGTCATCTGCCCCTCGCCTGCCACATTCATGCCTCGATCTCTTTGGAATTTTCTTTTGAAAGCATTTTCAATTTGAGGTAAAGAATTTTCAGTTGGACAGAAAGTCGGAGCCTTTTTGATTCGGAAGAATAGAAAGTGCTTAATATAATTTCCCAGCCCACATTTACATTGTAATCGCTCGTAATTGGGAAAGAAAAAGAGTAAACTGACGGCAAGCTCCTTCAATTGGGCTGGCGGCCGGTGCATGGCAAGTTTTTAGTGGGTTGTTTCGCCGGAAAGTAGAATAAGGGGCGAATTGCTGTAGCTAATATTTGTATGGCGTGGCAAAGATTTTTGAGCAAAATAGGGTGATCGAGGGGTTTGAAGTGTGTTTGCAAAATCCATGTCAAATATCGTTAGCCTTTCTAAATTCCTAACTAGAAGAACTAATCAAAAGCTGCAGCTTTTCTCACACATTCAATCAAGATTTATCTCGGCCACCGGCGTTTTAGTACCGACCCACCAGCAAATAGCCCATCTCATTTTAGAGCAAAAATCAGCAAGCCAAGCTCTCCAAACCTTCGAATGGGCCTCGAAGATTCCCAACTTCAGCCACACTCCGTCCACCTACCGAGCTTTGATCCACAAGCTCTGTACTTTTCGACAGTTTACGGTTGTTGAACAACTACTTGATGAAATGCCCAAGAAGATTGGCTTGTCTCCGGATGAAGACATTTTCATCACTATCGTCCGTGGTTTTGGGCGGTCTAGAATGACAAGGGAAGTGATCAGAGTGCTTGATTTGGTGCCCAAATTTGGGAAGGAGGCTCCATCCTTGAAGCTGTTGAATACAATTCTTGATGTTTTGGTGAAAGAAGATATTGATATTGCTAGGGAGTTCTATAGGAAGAAAATAATGGGAAGTGGTGTGAAGGGTGATGATTACACTTATGGGATTTTGATGAAAGGTTTTTGCTTAACGAATAGAATTGGTGATGGGTTTAAGCTTCTGCAAGTAATGAAGAAGCACGGTGTCAAGGTGAATGTTGTTGTGTACAATACGTTGATTCATGCTCTTTGTAAGAATGGAAAGGTTGGTAGAGCTCGGAGCCTAATGAATGAATTGGAGGAATTTAGTGATGTAACTTTCAATATTTTGATATCAGCATATTGCAATGACAACAACGTAGTTCAGGCTCTGGTGATGATGGAGAAATGCTTTAGTAATGGGTTTGTGCCTGATGTTGTTGTGTTGACTAAGGTGGTGGAGATTCTTTGCAATGCAGATCGTATCTTGGAAGCAGTTGAGGTATTAGAGAGAGTGGAGGAAAAGGGAGGGACTCTTGATGTTGTGGCCTATAACACTTTGATAAAAGGTTTTGTTAAAGCAGGAAAAGTAAGAGCAGGATATGGCTTTCTCAAGCAAATGGAGATGAAGGGATGTCTGCCAAACACCAACACATACAATATTCTGATTGCAGGCTTCTGTGAGTCTGAGATGTTGGATTCAGCTCTTGATTTGTTTAATGAAATGAAAAGGGTTGGTGTACATTGGAATTTTGTCACATTTGAGACGCTAATATATGGATTGTGCTCAGCTGGAAGGACTTGTGACGGGCTTAAGATCTTTGAATTGATGAATGAGGGTAAAGAGGGTTGTGGCGGCCATATTGGTCCTTACAACAGCATTATCTACGGTTTGTACAAGGAAAATTGTCTGAAGGAAGCAGTTGAGTTTCTAAACTACATGAGAAAATTGTTTCCCCGTGCTGTGGGTCGAAGTTCCAAGATTCTGCAACTATGCCAAGACGGTAATGCAGAGGAAGCCAAGCAAAATCTTGATAACATGATTGAAGAAGGGGGCTTCCCAAGTGCTCTTATTTATGCTAGTTCGATTCAAGTATTTGCCAAAAGTGGATGCATGAAGGAAGCAGTTGAGCTAATGAATGAGATGATTGGCCGTGGTTATTTTCCAGTTGCATCAACTTTTAATGCTTTAATCAGTGGATTCTGCCGGCAGGGAAAGGCTGGGACTGCACTTGGTCTCATGGAGGACCTGAAGATGAGAGGTTGCTTGCCTGATTCTGAAAGCTATGGCCTCATAATCAATGCCTTATGCAGCCAAGGGGATTTGCAGCAAGCTTTAACGATGTTTATGCAAATGGTGGAAAGGAGGATTAGACCTGATTATAACACATGGAATCCATTGATTCTGTTAACATTAGAATGCAAAAATTTGTTCCAGGAGCATGAATTATTGCAGAGGTTGATGGATACCTGATTTGTATCAAAAAAGAAAAAAGGAAAAAGGAAAAAACCCATGTATCCACCATTTTTCCCACCAAACTTCTAGTGAAGTCTTTTCTAGTGCTCATTCAAAAATAAAATGAGTTGGTTCTCAAGTGGCTGGTTGAAGCTGTGGCCACGTCAGTCAGTTCCGTTACTTTTGGGGACCTTTTCACAAACAATAACAACTAACGTCGGCGCTTAATAACTAACCTCAATTAGACAACCTTTGCAAACTATATTTCTTCTTTCTTCCAAGAATTGTGTTGATCGAGAGAGAGAGAGAGAGAGAGAACCGAGCAGATAAACAAAAAAGAAAGGAAATCCAATAAAAAATTATGAAAAGAATCTTGTTTTCTCTTTCCTGTAGATTCTTTGACCCGCCCTCTAAAGTTCGCGCTACCCATTTTCGGCTTTACTGTGATCGCCCACATTCTTCTCTCTCCAGGCATCCTGGTTAGTGCAATTTCGGCTGCAATATGCTTGATTCTTGAATGTGGGTCTTCTTTGGAATTGCTTTAGTTTTTGTTTTACAGTCGTTCTGGGAATGTTTGCTTTCTTGATTGATATTTGTCGTTGTGTTTGGTGTTTTTTTTTCTACTCCTTTTTCGTTTCAGTGAAATGAATTCTCGCCTAATTGATTTTTTGGTGGCATCATCGATTATGTCCTCTGTGTTATATATGGCAAGCTTCAATTTCGAGAGTTCTGATTGGTGCCAGAATTTGATTCTTTGTGAATCTTCACTTTTATTTCTGCGAAATTAAATAGCCTGGAAGGAGAACGTAAGAAAATTTTTCCAAATGAAGAATGATATATTCATGCAGTGATTAGTTCATTGTCCACATTATAGTTGTTTAGTTAATGCAGTCTGACTATTTGTGGGTTTTAACATTCCTTTTCATTGTTCTTGTTGTGACATACCTTGTACTTCATTATGAATACATATAAAAATATGAGTGTTGAGACGAGATAATGTTGCCCACCCAAGAAAGAGAATAACATTTTGTGGATTTTGTCACCCAAAAGATGATAAACTTACTTGGAGTGCATTTGTGTTCTCTACAACTGTCAATTCTTCCCTTAATTGTTGATTCGAACTGACATGAAAAAGCCAACTTTGCATATTTGTTGATCATACCTCCACATTAATTAGCTAATCAGTTAGGCACTCAAAAATGCTAAAGGAAATGATTGTTTCATCCAATGCCAATAAAAATGCATGCATGCATATATGCTATGCAATGAAACCTTTGTAATCCATTGGACAATGTAAACTTCCCATAAGTGTAGCTGAATATGAACCTTGCTCAGATTTATTCAGAGCATATATTCTAGTCGCTCTAAAGGGGTTGAAAGGCATCCAAGGAGGAGAAGACTGACGATTCCATATTAACTAATTTATGAGTCCACAGGTGTATGCATACTGTTCGACTGGTGCTTCACCCTTTCCTTACGTATAAAATGGGAAGATGCTTGGACTTCTGATTATTTTACCAAAAAAGTGGTTGAGACTTACCTCGACAGCACTTTAACATTAACCTTCTTAATTTACTCTTTTTGATGTTTCTCTGTTGATTAAAAATATGTGAGGTATCCCAAGTAGTGTAGTTTCAGTGTGAGTTTTCTGCACCCATCTTTGAATACTAGGACCTGTTTTATGCATTCTTCTTTCATACATGACCTGTTGTCTTAGAACAATTTTCCATTCCCCTCACTTGTTAAAAACAAAATGAGTGGAGAGCATGCACTCGATGTTGAATGATTCGCTTCCTCTGGAAAGTTCATGCTGGAAGCCTGGAACTGATCATAAGTTGTTGCTATGGAACCTACATAGGGTTTGGTTACAAGGAATTGACTTAGAATTAGAATTAAAATTGTTCTGATGCAAATCCAAATGAACATTTCTTCAATCCTATTAAACGTCAAACTTAAGCCGCAAATATAACATTGGTCTACTTATGCACATTTTCTCTGGTTTGTTTCTCTAAGAACCCTCCTTGGGTTTTGCTTTGAATTCTCTCCATTGCCTTCCAGGGCCACTTGCCTATTATAAGAGTCTCGTTAGTCAAGGGAAGTTGAAACATGATCCTTACCAGGAAAAGGTTGCCTTTGAACTGGATAATTTGCTTGGGAGGCTGGACCAATATGAGAAAGATATGGAGGAATACCATGTGGGTCTCATGTTCAAGATGATGCTTTTTTTTTTCTCCCTCCCCTCTATTATTTATGCCATGCTTTCTTATATGTATGTTGTCATTTCATAGGCAAACCTTGCTAAATGGGAAGAGAGCCGGGAAAAGGAGCGGCGGAGGCTTTTGATGGAGGAAGCTAAGGCAAAACAGCAGGGAGATGCATCAGTTAAAAAACGTCAGAATTTTTTCCAAAAGTGGATATTGCGGTGAGGCAAACAAACACCATTTTATTTTGTTGGCCTTTCTATATTGTGATCCTGTTCTGATTGCTTGCTCCCTTCCTCTATGCATGTCATACGGCTGGAACATACTTTTGGGGCAAAAAATTGAGTTCTACTCGTAATCTTAACCTTTTTTTTCCCTGTGAACTAATGTGTGCTAGAATATCAAATCGATTACTAACTGCTCTGTTGAAGGCTATACCATTAGTTTAGGATGCCAATTTAGGTTCCAGGTTTATTGATTCTTGGATCTCCGTGATATACAATCTGCTCTCTTCAATTCCTCTTGCAGACCTGGTAATTCCCATTATTCATTGCAGAAAAGTTTATCTCCACCAGTGATGCTGCCATCTTACTATCTGGTTCTTGTTGTAGTGTGTATCTAAGACAGCAACAATAAGAAATAGTGCATTGCAGCCGAATGTTGAGTTTGTAGGCCAGTCACATTCAAAAAATTGTGCTCAACTTTCTGCAAGATTAAAAAATCTAATTAGTATCTTCTCTATGGCTTAAGTTTTATTCACCAAAGCAGATGCTCAATGAAACAGTTTCAAGGAAAATAGAGGCTACAGGTTTGCTTCCACTGGTTTCAATCTCTGGTCAAAAAGAGGAGACTATGTTGGCTTGCATACAAGTACTAGTTTCCTTTCAGGCATAGGCTTGAGAATCAGACTTAATCATAGTTGACACATGCCTCTATGCAGATGAAAACATCTAAGTAGGATTTTTGCTAGGTGTATAGCTTTTGCAAGAAATTGGTTAAACGGGGCTAATGGTTTTGTCACCACAAGGGGCCTCCTGAGTAATTGCTCTCCATATTTATGGTGTTGGATCTCAGGGATGGTTTTATTTTCGCTTGAGATCCCTATGATTGTAAAATAATTCTGTATCTGTACTTATCCATCACTGACACTTCATGATTATGGCATATTGTTTGACACCTGTAAGACTAACTGTTACTTTTCTGTCTACCACTTTAATTACTTCCTTTAATGATGAACTTTGGCATGATTCAGCAGAAAATCTAATAATGTTGAACCAGGCGTGGGGAAATGGGTGTCATATCTTAACAGAGAAAAGAAACTAGATTCACTGGTTGGTCAGCGTCCCATTGCTCCTCCAGCCCCCAAAGGATTATACATTTATGGAAATGTTGGAAGTGGTTTGCCTCTGCATCTTACTTGATCTTTTCCATTGCCCATAATTATGTCACATGATTCTGTCTAAATATAATTTAGTTCATTATTTTTGCAACCTTCTTGCTATTGGCAATATTGAAGAAGTTTCGTGCTGGAGTGGTTCTTGCATTTTCCTGTAGATTCTTGCAAGTTGAGTTTTCATAGATCACTCATGCCAATGGGAAACTAAATCCAGTATGCCTTATCTAGGGAAGACAATGCTCATGGACATGTTCTATAGTGCCACAGAAAGAATTGTTCAGCATCGGAGAAGGCTTCACTTTCATGAGGCAGGTGCTCACTTCCACTTTTCATAATGTACCTGTACCAATAATTGAAATGGTGTATATGGTTGATCCATATACTTAGAGATATATGAAATAAAGATTTCACAGCACCTGTGTCCTCTTTGTAATTGAAGAGCAAAATGCTTTTATCTTTTCCTGTTCAAGGCCAACAGTGTTCAACATTAATCAATCTATTCATTTTCTGGGATTGAGTCCTTCAGTTGGAGCAAGTTGTTTTATGTATCAATCAGCTGCAGAATATGTACTGACAACCTGATGAAATGGTTAAATGAGGGCAGATAGTGAAATTTTCTTGTTCCTGCATTTATAAAAATATAAGTCTGGTATAACATATGTTCATCAGACACAAATAGCATATTTGTAGTTTGAGCAATTTCAAGGAGACTTTCATGTTCTCCAGGATCTAGTTATGAAGGAAGATCAGAAATAGTTACTCCAGAATATCTGCTCATAGATGAGGTGGAGTTGAGACCAACTCACCATTTTCTTAGTTGATTTCCTGAAGTAACGAGGATCTTGAGATTAAAGTAAGTTCTCATATGGTGGCGAATAGTCTAAAATGAGTTTACTGTTAGGCCTAGTCCAGGAACATTATGAACACACCAGTATCCTGAGGACAAAGAAAATAAAGTAGGGTGCAAGAAAAGTGGTTCAGTTGGAGGACCTTTGCCATGAGGTGGGAGGAGGAAGACAGTCAATGAGAAGGAATTGGGAGAAAAATATAACAACAGAGAGCAGTCTAGAAATTTCCATAACCTTGAAAAAACAGCACATACTAAATAAAATCACATTTCTCAGTACAGAGGTAGTTGCTGTGGAACAATTTCAATTGGGAGTGGTCCTGCTACTTCACAGAACTTCAACTTGTCTTGAATATCATTATTTTAAACAAAATTCACCACTTTTCATGCCAAATAGTATTGGATTACTTAACCTTTTTGAGTTTACCAGAATATTTTGCTCTTCAATCAGTCTCAATCTTCCTTTAGATCTTCTCTGCAACACCAAAATTCCCTCTTCTCACATTGAACTAAAAAGCTTAGCTTCTGTATAATTACAGACTGCCAGTTCCTGGTTGCTGTTCAAAGAGTAAAAGTGACCAAGTAGCTCTTTTTTGTATCCTTATTCTATATTCTACCGGACTTGTATTTTGTAGCTGCTGCGTAGCTACTTATTTACGTAGGAGCTATTAATTTTTAATCATTTTTGCTGACACTCACCTGTTTTTTAGAAGTAGCTACAGGGTTAGCACTCCTGAGGCGTTAGCCGCCCTCTGAGGCGACAGTTTTCCGTAAAAAATGTCTGTCATGATATGAATTTTCATGTCCTCTTATTTTTGCACAAAAGAAGCACCGAATTTTGACTTCATGTTCGTTAACAGCATCATGAATCTCCTAGTCCATGACTTTAGGGTTAAGCTAGGTCATGCTGTAGTTCTTGTATTGGACATAATATACTCCTCCAACTTGATGTCCCTCTTATTTTTCCCAATAAAAGAAAAAGAGTATTCAGCCTTGACTCTTTGTTTGTTACTCACTGCATCATAAATCTCTTTAATAATTTCATCAAATATATTCGAGCCAGGTGAACCACTCCTTCACTGGGTACAAGTAGGTGATTAAAGGGTACTCTGACTTAATTTTAATATATCCCATGTCTATCTCTGACATTCTGCTCTGGTAGTCTCATAGTATTGCTATAGAGATTATGGAAGTTGATATGATGCATCATAAACAATAATAAGAATCAAAGGTTATCAGCAAGAACTATGTGATGAAAGTGAATAACTTGGTGAGCTAAATGCCAGCTGCATAAGAGGTATCAATTTAGTTTATTTTATAAGAAGTCATCATCTTTTCTTTCTTCTTGTAATCGGAAATTGGAATTATAATCATCAGGCTATGCTTCAAATTCACGAACTCATGCATAAAGTATGGAAGAGTCAAGAGATGGAAAAGTCTCTTCAATCTACCATTTCCAGCTGGATTATGAATCTTCCATTTGATACACAAATTAAGGAATGGCTAGCTGAAGAAGAAAGATATAAGCAAGGGGTGAAGATAAAAAATATTCTTCCTGCTGTTGCTGATAAGTTTCTTGTTGATGGACAAGGACATCAAAGAGGAGCTAGTATTCTTTGCTTTGACGAAATACAGGTTCGGCTCTTTCTGTTTCCTGAGCTTTCTAGCTCTTATTTTATCTTGATGAAGCAAGTAAAGAACCAGTTTAAACCACAGTGTGGTCTATATGGTTTCACAAGTATATTTCGTTTTATTGAACTATCAATCTCTAATATAGTTATTTTATCTTGTTGGTCCCTACTCTTCTGACTCCTGTACACATGATTAAAAAAATGAATGTTAGTGCGTCATAAACCAGATCAATGGTATTGCTTTTGAGCTGAATGACTGAATATCTTGGTTTTCTGTTTCAGACTGTTGACGTATTTGCAATTGTGGCCTTATCTGGAATTTTAAGCAGATTGTTAAGTACAGGAACCATTCTTGTGGCTACCAGTAATCGTGCACCAAGGGATTTAAATCAGGTGCCCCTGAAGTAAAATTTTCCAGATGAGGAACTTCTTTGCTCCAGCAACTGCTCATGAATCATGATTTTGGCCTTTAATGGTCTTATTTTTTACTCAGCGACACATTTTGCTCTTTTTTTTTTTTTTCTCTTTTTCAGGATGGCATGCAAAAGGAGATATTTCAAGAGCTTGTGGCGAGAATGGAGGAGCAGTGTGAAAATGTTCTAATTGGAAGCGAAATTGATTACCGTCGTTATATAGCACAAAGTTCAATTGATCAGGCAAGAACCTAGGAAGTTATAATACTTGTCTTTAGTTGCAAATTTTGATTGGTATAGTGATTGCTTAACACATGCTTCTCCATAATATGGAATTTTTTGGTTTATCTTCAGAATCATTATTTTTGGCCTCTAGATAGCACCAAAATAAAGGAATATGAAAATATGTGGAACAAGATTGTGGAACAGTCAGGAGGGAGGGTCACTTCTCAAACTCTTCCAGTGATGTTTGGCAGGTACTTCAACCATAAGAACTAACTCAGATGAATACTTGGGCTTTTGCTTATGATATATGTGTTCTCACTTATGATTAGATCATTGGAAGTCTCTGAGAGCTGCAATGGGATGGCACGTTTCACATTTGAATATCTATGTGGTCGGCCGGTATGTTATACCCTTTGGATGGAGATTTATCTTAACAGGTTTTATTTATTTATTTACATCAAAGGCCGGTGAAAATTAAAAAATTATATAAGTATCTTATATGGTTAAAGTTAGAAGAAGAATCCAAAATATGGAATTCCTTAGCAAGTTTACTATTACACAGTTAACCATATTTTTGTGATATTTTTCCTAAGGGCATGATCTTTGTTCGATTGACATTTTCATCCATGTTCGAGTGGTTTATTTATTTGGAGTCTCATATTAAGCATGCAGGTGGGGGCAGCTGATTATATCGCCGTTGCTAAAACCTACCACACAGTCTTCATAGCAGATATTCCTGTTATGAGTATGCGTATCCGGGACAAGGTAACATTGTTTTTGATCATATTATTACCTTCACAAAGTTGAGAGCTGAGATTTATTGATATAAACCACAGTTGATTTGAGTCAAAATGTTGTCTCTGAAGTTTTATCAGCTTTGATGCATTTTTCAATTATTCTTCCAGTTTATTTGTAGTTTTCCACAGGACATAGTTTGTTGTGATGAGCCATAGATTTTTTCTTTGTCAGGCTCGGAGATTTATCACTCTCATTGATGAATTGTACAATCACCATTGCCACCTATATTGTTCTGCTGCTGCTTCTATTGATGATCTATTTCAAGGAACTGAAGAGGGAACATTGTTTGATTTAGAGAGGCAAGTTGCTTAAGTAGCTTATTGCACCTTTATAACATGGTATTAGTAGCTATTCCTGTCATAATTTAGAAAGGCAACTTATTTTTTCTGTTATACTTTATTTGGATTCATTCTTGTCATAATTTATTGTTTTCTTCCCTTCCATCACCATCCATTAAAACTAAGAGCTGGGAAGTAAAATAGTAGCATATGTTGAGTAGCTGCAACTATGGAGGATTGGTGAAAATTAAGACTTAAGTCCTATATTTGGCTTTGAGTTCAGAATTCAGCTTAATCTTAAAATATTTGCCTGAAATCTTTCATTTAGTCCTACAGATTCCCTACGTGCTTTGTACATCTCTCTCATCAGAATGCAGAAACATGATCTATTAAATCTGTGTTCGTCTGCAAAAAAATAAACAAAACTGAATCTTTGTGTTCTCCTTTTCCAGTTTTCAATTTGAAACAGAAACAGAGAACACTAAGCTCCGACAAGATGTTTTGGCGGAAGGAAATGTGAGTTCAGGAGGAACACCCGCCGGAATTATTTCCCTTCTATCTGGTCAAGAGGAGATGTTTGCATTTCAAAGAGCTGTGAGTTTTATTTGTTTCACTCAGCATAGTTCACTTTCTTACATTCAATGGGACTCTAGCTCTCTTTTCAGACAGATTATGATATGACCGCTATGGATGCCTATATACTAGAATAGTTGACTTGGAAAGTCCCCTTTCTCGGACAAGTAATTAATGATGAATTCGGGATGTTATATATGGTGTAATGAAATTGTTTTCTTCTCCTGCACGGCTACAAGATGAAAACCCTGTTCGTTGATTTACCATATGTTAACATGGCATTGATATATGGAAACCATTTGGATCTGTCAACCTGAAGTACAACTATTTTTGTCAACTCTTTAAGGATTGGCTGCAATATGTAGTTGTGCTTGTTAGTTGGTTACAATATTACAATCCATAACTTTTATGACTTTCAATCTAAAGAAGTGAATGTGTGCAGGTTTCGCGCTTGATTGAAATGCAAACACCGATATACCTTGAAGGCGTTCGATACATTCATCCTTATTTCCAGGAAAAGCAAACAGGTCCTGAGATAAACATTGCTAACACCATTCCTCCTTAAAGGTCCATCATACAGAAGTGTTGTATTCACTGCACTGCATCCATGATAACTAGTCCTCAACTTCATTTTCATTTGTTGAATTATTTCTGACTGCTATTAGTTTATTGGTAGATTAGAGAAATGAGAAGTTGATATATATACTGCATAAAGGAAAAACCAAGGCATACACTTGTCTATTTTGGCCATTTCATTGTAACCAGATTCTCAGAGGTGTATGTTGCACATAAGCAACTCCTTGATTGAACCAAAGTGCTCTTGAATTGAATTCTTATTTTTTAT
>JACGDI010004487.1:341703-356310 GCA_014898725.1 Jacaranda copaia
ATTAAAGCTCTCTGAGCTAGTAAAAGAAAAGTCATTTACAAAAAGCTTCACCTACATGGACTTCTGAGCTATAAGCATGGCCGAAGACAGCATTTAACATAAATTAAAGTTTAGCCCACTTTTCAAATCAGGCCATTCTTCTTGTTCTACAGTTGTAGTAATATGTTTCTAGGAAATCAGATTATTGGCCAATAGATCAGGCTTGCCTTCAAAATTAAGATCCATAAGGTACTATCACAACTTTGAAGTCGAGAGTGATTGGTCTCAACAGAAAAGTTTGGTAGAAACCAAAACTAAGAGCTATCAGGAATCATGAAGATACACCTAACTTGGAATTGTCAGCAAAAACATGTTTTACACGTGATCATTTATATTTATTTATATATATATGCCAAACAAGAATCACGTTTCGTTTCAGCTCCATCCCAATCTTGAATTTAAACAGTCTCTGGCATTAGTACTTATTAAAACAAATCAAAGTGCCATTTACGAAACAAAGAATGACAAGCTTTCCAACATAGCATTTTATTAAATCCCTCCTCGGTGAGCATTTGACAGATTGGGACATAACAACAGCTCTGACAGTAATAAATGTCCACAATTCTGTTTCAGAAACTTGCAAGAAAATTCTATTTCATGTAGCGTGCTATTATTATAGTACTTTATAAATAGAGAAAATTGAAGTATTTTTAATATGGTATGAATATTTTACACTGGCTGGCACTTGGCAGGATTTGTATAATACCCTTTCATGTTCCGTTCGGGTGGTAGGAAAGGAAGAGGAGAGTCCCACCTTTCACTTTTTTCTCTTCCTCAAAATAAGTGAAGAACCCTTTTATTGATTCCTCCGCCTCCATTAGCTCAGCTCCTCATTTCTCAGATTCTGCCATAGTAACATATATATATAGACATCATTGTTTTTGTTATTTATAGTCTGAAATCATATATTTCTAACGCCTACTGGCCTAATTTTTTTTAGATAGAATCTTTTGGCTAATATTCTCACCATCCAAGTTGTCAAGAATGGAGTTTATGCCTACCCAGTTTTCCAAAGTCGGATCTTGTGCTCCCTCACCTTTTTCGAATTGCCTGGAAACATGAAATCTTAGAATTTGGTTCTCTGTGAATTTTACCAGAGATTCTGAGAGAGATAAGTGCACATAGCGAGCAGAGAGGGATTTAAGGGATTGTTTCTTTGGAGTTTCTGATAGTCTTGAATGATGGGTAGGAGAGGAAAAATGCAATCTTTGGGGTTTAAGAACTGTGGGTTTCTATCAGATTCTCATTCGAGGCTTCAATGGAACCTTCAAGATTGCAACTTTTACCCAGGTGGTGGCTTGTTTGCCTCTGTGGGGCAAATGGGAAATAATGAAAATGGGGGTCTCAAATTACCATATGCAGATTTGCTAGTGAAGTATGTTCCGTTGCCTGATGGGTTTAAAATTTTAGGTACAGCAGAGGAGGAAAAGAGCTTGTTGGATAAGAAGAATAAGAGTGGGTTTAGGCTTAAGATTAAGGTCTCAAATCCTTCCTTAAGAAGGTTAATTAGCGGTGGAATTGCTGGGGCTGTTTCAAGGACTGCAGTGGCTCCATTGGAGACAATTAGAACTCATTTGATGGTAGGGAGCAGTGGGCATTCCACTATTGAGGTCTTCCACGATATTATGAAAAAAGATGGATGGACAGGATTGTTTAGAGGGAATTTTGTCAATGTGATTCGAGTTGCACCGAGCAAAGCCATAGAGGTAAAAGGAAGTTTGAAAAATTGAACTAGTTATGTTGATTTCTTACAATTCTCATCTTTTTGCTGTGTTGTTAATGTTGTTTGCCTGTCTGATGATTCTGTACTGTCATTGTCATCCTTTATTCTGTTTTCTTGGTTGTTTGTATGTATTTATGATCATTGTGCATTAAGGAACTTAGCTTGAGGCTCATCAACTGCATCACATGATGCCTATTAGTTGATAACTTGGAATATATTTTTACTTGTTGAGATTTATCATGAGCTTGAGGATATTGCTCATTGGCCAATCTTTGAAAGTTGAAACTCTTGTCTTGTCTGCTATAGGGGTGGGAGAAAATGAAGGGAAAGAAGAGGGTGAAGTAGCAGCGAGAGAGAGAGAGAGTATACAATCATTTGTATAACCTGTTGTTTGTTATTCCTTGACCACTGTATTTAAGAATGTATCGAATTTTTGTGACAGGTTATAGAACTGGGTAAGGACAAATAGCATGTCATCAAATTTAATATTCCCCCTCAGAAAAATAAAACTCTTCCCTTATTCTACTTCCTCTTATAATGTTTATGTCTTGTCCCTGAATGTTGGTCACCCATCATGATGTAAATTCTGATTTCATATTCTTTCTTAAGTTTCCTTTTGCACTTTTCCTAGCTGGATTAATAATAACGGCCAACATTGGCATACCTTTTCTGTTAAAGGTTCCATCAAAATCACATTCAAATTACTAAAGTAATTGATGCCTCTTCAAGGGAGCAAGTCCTTTTTATGTCTCTTCAAGGCTGTTTCTGAATTAATTTTCTAAGGTATGAAATGCTAAAATGGAAACGTTCCTGTCAATTAGATTATTTCTCCTCGTATAAAGGCAGCAGTTCTTGGAAGAGGCATATATTGTTTGCTGTTATCTGTTTATCAGTATAGCTTAGTTGAATTTACCCAGCTTCCCTGTCCATGGATCACGTTGCTGGATTTTAATATTTTTTCTGCACTTAACCTTCGGGATTGGTGGATTCAGACAACATAGGGGTTTTGAGTAACTAAAAATCTATTGAATGATTGGTGATCCATTGTTAACTAGGAAGAATAGCTACTTCTCTTATGCAGAACTTGTTTTTCTCTCCATTTCTCCCCCCTTCTCTCCCCCACCTAATTTTTTCTAGTGAAGTATGACCGTTGTACATTATTTTGCATTCAATTGGCTTATTAGTAAAAATTTATAATCAAACCCATACTACATCTTCATTTTCTAGTCTCTCAGCAGAGGATTTGCTCATTTGCCATCCTTTGAGATGTCTAATATAGTTTCCTTTTCACCACTTTAAGGTTTCAAACTCTGCCACCTGCTAAAAATTGAGCATCATAAGCTACTGTACTTTTATAGATTTTTCAAGTACTTTACATCTTGAATATGTTTTCGCTCATTCCTGAAAACTGCTGCAGTTATTTGTTTATGATACTGTCAACAAAAATTTGTCGCCAAAACCTGGTGAACAGCCCAAATTGCCTATTCCTCCTTCCTTGGTCGCAGGAGCATGTGCCGGAGTCAGCTCAACTTTAGTAACATACCCCCTTGAGTTACTCAAGACTCGACTGACCATACAGGTAAGTGCATGGCATACCCAACAGTTCTTTTCTTTTCAATTTTTGTACAAATTATGTTTAGAGAGTATTTGCAGCAACGTTAGAAAAATGTTTTTCAGCTTCTAGTTGAATTTTAGTCATTTTGAAGTGCTTGGTAGTAATGTTTCTGCTTTTGATTCTCTAAAATTAAGCATAGGAAAAGCTAAAATATTAAAAACAACCTCACCTAACTACTACAGTTTTGGTACTTTTCACTATTATTCAGACACACTCAACTTTTAGTGTAATTTTCGTTCAACTTATTGGCCTATTGCTTTAAACAGAGAGGAGCATACAATGGGTTGCTAGATGCTTTTGTGAAAATATTGGAAGAGGGCGGACCGGGAGAGCTCTACAGAGGGCTTGCTCCCAGTCTTATTGGAGTGATTCCTTATGCTGCTGCCAACTATTGTGCATACGACACTCTGCGGAAAGCCTACAGGAAAATCTTCAAACAGGAGAAGATTGGCAATATAGAGACCCTCTTGATTGGATCTGCAGCCGGTGCCATTTCCAGCAGTGCAACGTTCCCTCTTGAAGTTGCTCGTAAGCACATGCAGGTTGGGGCCGTCAGTGGGAGGCAGGTTTACAAGAATGTGCTTCACGCTCTTGCTAGCATACTAGAACAAGAAGGGATCCAAGGTTTGTACAAAGGGCTCGGACCAAGTTGTCTGAAGTTGGTGCCTGCTGCAGGGATATCCTTCATGTGCTACGAAGCATGCAAGAGGATTTTGGTCGAGAAAGAAGATGATGAATAGGAAGAACCTATTCGGAGTATAAAACCCAGTATGGTTTAGACTTGGACCAAAGTCATACAGATTTTAACATTGATTTCTTGGATAATTTTATCAATTTCCTGAGAGTGGAAAGTTTTTGCTTGGATTTTGAGATGAAAACTAATATATGTGCTTTAACATATTTTCTCCCACAGGTCTCTCTATCCAACTTAAGGGCATTTGAATGAGTGTTAGGACACGTTTGCATATCTTGTGAGCTGTTCAAACAAAATAGAAAGCGTATGCAGAAGCTAGGAAATGTAACTTCTGCAAAATAATGGTGTGCACTTTTTCCTTGGTTCAGTGGCTCATGCACAGTTTCACCTTTACACAGAAACGACAATTTGTAACAAATCTATACCATCAAGGGTCCCCATAAATACATACTGGAGTATACACTGACAGAACATTAAGCATTTGAAATGGTCAAAACTTACTTTAGTGTTTGATGAATTTATCCATCACACTCATTTGGACAATATTAAGAAAAGTACAACATAATTTAGGGGACCCCAAACATAAGTATTCCTCTTACTTTCTTGTCTGTCTTATATACACCAAGGCAAGCATCAGATCCAGACATGGAGCCTCGGTCCGAAAAAATGAGGCTTCCAAATACCTTAGCAGTTGATGCCGCATTGTCCTTGTGCAGCACTCCGTGTAGCCTCTGATGTGAAGGGGTCGATCCGCACCCAAAGCAGAGAGAAAATGGACGCAAGGAGAATAGACCAGACGATAACGATTGTAGGAGTGCGATTTTGCCGGCCCAACAAACCTTTGAGGAAAGGATACAGATGGACAATAACCCAAATGGAGAAAAACAACTTTCCAAAAAGTGGTCCCCATGACTGATATCCACTATTAATAGCATATGAAACGCCGGCCACAATCCCTACCAAGTTTACAATAAGGACAGTGGTAGGAGGAATGAGGAGAGATGTCCATTTGAACACGTAAAGCTCCGCAAAATCTCCATCATCGTCGGATGCCTTTGAGGTGACAGTGAAATTGGTATCTATCCCGGCTAGTACTTTCAAGAGACCTTGGAAGACGGCAAAGAGATGAGCTGATGTTCCACCAATGACCCAGAATTGCTCGTTTCTCCACCAGTCCTCGACACTGACACCACTCCACCTCATTTCCAGTATGCCGGTGGCAAAAATGGAGACAAAGAGAAGAATGAACCACATGCTTGCAAAATTGCTTATCTGTGGGAGAAGAATAGAGAATGGAATTTGGAACAAAAAATCCTCATCATGGTGAATCTGAATTTCAAGAGTGAAAGTTGTTGCTTACCTCAGGAATGATAAATTTGTTAGTGAGGAGACAGATAGCAGGAAGAATACAATAAGCTAGCAATGGAATAGATGTGAGCGGATAAACAATCGTGTTAATATATGCGAGTCTCTCCAAGAGCTGTAGTCTCCCATTGTAGCCATACCATATAGGACAATGCCGGCTTAGAAGAATTTCAATGGATCCAAGAGCCCACCTAAGGACCTGGTTCAAACGATCTGACAGATTAATGGGAGCCGATCCCTTGAATGCTGGGCGAGGAGGCATACAATAGATTGAAATCCATCCTCGTGCATGCATCTTGAACCCAGTTAAAATATCTTCTGTGACAGAACCGTAGATCCAACCAATCTGAACAAAAAGAAAAGTCAGTAAAAGATAAGTCTTTGTTCTGGATGCTGTAGTGCAATTATTTTATATGGCACAGCAATAAAGTAAAACTAAAATAGCACCTCTTTGCCCCACTCAGTCTTATCCTCATATCCACAGCTAATGACATGGATTGCTTCTTTTAAAAGAGTAGCAGGATTTGTTGATGGTGGAATGCCTCCCATTTCCATGAAAGTGGCAGCAATGAAAACTGGAGATTGACCAAAACGCTTCTCCAAACTCCTCTGAGACATAAGATGCAACTTTTCATCATCATATCCTGTCAAATACACGGAATGTAATCGGTATCACTCACATAATATTAAATCATTGCCTGTATAAGAATCACTATAGAATCACTACGGAAAAAAAAAAAAAAACATCACTATAGAATCAGTAAAAGTTGAACTTAGAAAAAATTTCAGAGTTCTGTTTTGGTAAACACAAAAGGCTGGGTGGAGTATTCAACTTCGTAGATGATCCAAATTAGAGGAGAGAGGAAAAAGAGCATCTGGGTCTTATATTAACAAGGAATAACTTACTGTCAAGTTAAAAATTAGTTGCAACTCGAAACATTCAAAAAGCCTGCCAGACGCCAAGCTAGGTTACTTTTGCCAAAATGGTGTATAAAAAGCAGGCCAAACAATCCATCTATGTTTGGAAACATATCTTCCGAGTAAATTTATCAGAAGGGTGAAGTAACTCCGTAAAAAATCAGTGTTATGTTTTATATCGGGTGGTGAGTAAAAACAGCGAGCTCCGAAACCTCATTGACTCAAGTATTATGCAAATCAAATAAAGTAATCAGCCCGTTGATAAAACCTACCTTCCACACCCTCTTCCATATCCTCCATGTTAAAGATAGGAATGGTTGATTCAGTTCTTTTTGCTGCTCGCTTCTTATCAATGTACTTCTTATTGGCGCTTCTTCCCTTTTTCCTTGAACCACAACAACTCTTGACAATAATGTTTGGTTGCAGATCTTCTTCTGTTAGAACTGGATCATACCCATACAAAGCTTGCCTGTTAAAGCAACACCCAGTTCCCACATAAACAGGGCCCTGAAGGCCATCCAACCCTTTCAAGTTGATCTGCAGTGAGGAAGAGTCAGCATCACTAATGTGCAGATCACAGAGATAATGTTGATAAAGATTTTGAGAGCTTCAAGAGGCACCTACATCGAAAAAGACAATATTCCGGTTAGCATATCTATCATGCAAATCAATGCCATCAAAACGTTGTGGGAACTGCACATAGCAAGTCTTCTTCCCAAGAACAGGATCCATCATAAAACACATGGCTTCTTTAAGAGCTTTGCTGTTGTTGAAGTAGTGGTCGCAATCAACATTCAAAAGATATGCTCCATTTGTGAGGACAGCAGAGACACGAATCTGAAGCACATGAGACAGTAAACTATATTATACAGAAATTGATTAATAACAAGAAATGAAAAAAGAAAGCCCCAACAAATGGTAAAAGATAAATGAAAGAGATGACAGGAGGGTGAACGCAGAAACTCCCTCGTCGCTCATATCTCGAATAATTTTCTGATGAAAATCAATTTTAATTAAGATGGATCAACGGCAAACAGCAAAACTGGCTTGCAAAGTAGCTGTATATTTGAAGCCAGGACCCTCAACTGCTCACAGGGACCAACTCTTGAGTCTTGAACAAATCAGCATTGGGTATAGGCTATAGGGCTTACGCCACTAAGATTCAAGCATAGAATACCAGAATTCTTGGGTATAATAGCATAAAACAATTTAGCTTATCTTTCAAAGAACGAGTGCTAACCATCTAGAGAGTATATCCATCAAATTCAGTTCACATCCTTGTGTATTAACCATAAAGGATATCATGCGTTAGTTACCAACCTCTTCAACAGTGTGAAGTTACTCCAACATTTCAGTAATCATTGCTATCAGTATGTTAGCACAGAAATTAGATACAACACTAGTCAGAAGAATTATCATTCACCTACCAAAGCATTCATAGCTCCGGCTTTCTTGTGATGTTGGAATCCTGGGCGCTTCTCACGAGAAACATAAACCAGTCGAGGTAGCTCATTTCCATCTGTATCAAGGCCACCACTGTGCCCCAGAAAGACCTGTTAACAGAAAGGGCAGGATGAAAGAATTAGAACAGGTCAAATAGAGAAGGAAAGACACTGAACATTTAAAGACAAATAATACCTGGATCATTCCAGGATGATCACGAGTATTATTTCCAGGCCATGGAGTTCCATCTTGCATTGTCCATCCTTCTTCAGGCATCTTTTGAGCCTTTGCAACAAGGGCATTGATTCGTACCTTAAATTCTTCGTACTCTCTCTGCAGAACAAAGTTTTCAAATAAAGTTACACCAGATTTTTAAGTTTTTTCCTGCCTTACTAGATGAACTAACTAGAGATGGATAGAAAATTCAAAAGTGGCAATGCACAATCTTCCTTCCTATGAATGGATCACCTACAAAAGTTGACTTGAACAACATTTTATGCGCATGTTTCCATATGGAGCTTTGTGAACATTTCCCTTCTAAAGAAGCTTTGGCACCATTTGGACTTGTATTACATATAAAATAACACTGTAGCAATTCTTACACTTACCAAATCTAACTTAAAAACATCTGTCCTACTTTTTAATCCATAAATGCAGACACAAATAAAAGCTCCAGTATTTCAAGATTAAATCCAACCCACTTGTCTCTTGTAAAACTCCAACTCAAGGTACTAGTAATGAATGTTGCATACTTGTTCTATGTGAAACAACTAGAAATTCATATATTTCTTCTTCCAATTTTTATCTTAACAAATTAACATAGCCTTCCGTAAATCTATTTATACATCTATGAAATTGAAATATGATAGTTAAAATTGATGCACAATGCTGCTGCTGACAAATTTTTTAATGTACTGATATCAATAACTAGAAAAGGTTCTCATCAATTATAACCCATCTAAATATTATTCTCTACCATTGATGGTCTATTATAATATTTAAGCTTTGTATATCATTCAAAATTTTATATTAGGTTTCATCTGCTATGCTTACAATGGGGTGGCATCTGGAAAAAGCAAATTGAGCAGGTTAAGGAATAAAGCAAAAAAGTTTAAAGATGAACATCCAGCAATTTGTCATTCACCTTCATTGCTCTGCGTTCTTTCACAAAGGAAGGCTGAATCTTGTCCTTCAGGTAATCTATCTTCTGAGCAAAATAGAATTCTGGGGCCCTAGGCTCAATATTGTGCTTCTTGCAGAAAGGCACCCACTTCCTGGCAAATTCTGCAGTTTCAGAGAGGGCTTCAAAGGTCAGCATTGCTGAACCATCATCTGAAACATAACAGGAGACTTTGTCGACAGGGTAATCCACAGCAAGGATGGACAAGACAGTGTTGGCAGTTATAAGAGGAGGCTCTTTCATGGGATCCACTGTACTCACAAAAACATCAACAGGTACTAACTGGGAAGGCTCGCCTTCTCGATCATATCTTAAAACACACAAGACACAAGTTAGTATGGGGAACAAATAAAGCCCCAAGAATCACTACAGCTCAGAAGTTAGAACTCATCTGAATTATCCAAGCTTCCACATAAGAGGATTAAACTTTAGGAATTCGAATAAATTCACTAACCTCAATGCAAGTCTTTCAAGATAAGTCTCACGGTTAATAGGGTACCATTTTGGAAACTGATCCAGAAGCCAGGATAAGGCAAACCAAATCTCACAAATAACTGATGTCAGCCACAAAGGATAAGCATCCTTCACAGGATGAGTACAACGGTATTGCAAGAAAAAGCCCAAGATGATCAACCGAAGAATGATTACGACACGATAAGGTGTGAGATGAGAAGAAGGAATGGGCACGACACGGCTCAAAGGTTGGCGAGCATCATCAGCCCTGTCAGCAATACAAAATATCAGCAGCCCCTTAGTATCTAGATCAAATGGTCCAAAAGGATAGTCGAACAAAATGAAAAGACAATCTCTATCCTCATATAATTATTGCATCAGATAGCAGAAAACTGAATCTGATTTTCTTGTTCCAACAGAAATAATAGCCCACCAATAAAAGCAGTTATGTGCTCTCAACCATTCGTAAACCATATGGCAAAGATGAATATATTGAATTTATTGATATACTTATCTCTACTTTATTGTAAGCAAATAACCCAAGTGAAGATGCGTACATTTGAAGTTCTTCTCCATTAGACCCTGTGCCTTCAATTTCTCCTTTCCCTTCACTGTATCTGTTGTTCATCTGCACCATATTTCTCTCCTGTTTTAGTTTCCAACCTTCCACTCTCTCCTTCCAGTCAACATTTCCAAGTCCATAAGAATTCAAGTCCTTGGAGGGGTCAACAATTCTTACAGGAACTGCAGAAATTAATGGTACTGTCAACTGTTTGCATACAACAAAGGTCAAGGACATATTAGCTAATGAATTTATTTTCATAAGTAGCTACCTGGCTGCCGTGGATCAACATAAGGGAGGGAGTGAACACGGTCTCCAGGGCCCAAAGGTCCAGAAGTACTTCTGACCGAATGAGTATCTTGTACAGAAGGAGGCATCTCACCAGAGACCTACCAATTATGCGCAAGAAGATGAGAGAAAAACATATATAGTATAATTGCTAAACATCAAGTAAACAAGGTGCAATAGCACGTGCACCATAAGACAACAGATATTATATGCAATTGGAATGCAACTCATTAACAAGATTGCAACACTATATAATGTTGTGGAGACATTTTTATGCTCTTTTAGAGAATTGATAATATGGATAACAAAAGCCTCATCTGCTAGTTGCTTGCATAAGGTGGTAGTCTAATGAATCAGTCCAAGGAAAAGGCAGACAGCACCAGGCAGTGTGACTTCTGCTCATCTTTGATTGATTTCCAACATGCTCAACAAAATTGCTATTAGAGAGATGAGAAGTCTTTTGATCCTTCCTTGGAATAACATGGATATCTAGGATTATTCAAAGACATGAATCTATATATACAATATAAAAGTGTGACTCTTACAAGCATTTTTCCTGGTATGAAAAGACATACATGCCCTTAGCTCTTGCTTAATAACAAATAAAGAGTTAAATAGGGAAAGACAAAATTCTACTAGAGAAGGAAACTATTTAGTTTAAGTACACCTATAGAAAATATTTGAATTTCTAAACTCTTTAAACTACTTAAACATAACTCTAGAGTCCAGACCAAACAATTTCACATCTAAAACAAAAAAAGCAAAAGAAAGTAATATTATGGTGTAAGCTGCATTGCTAGAGGAGAAAGTAGAAAGTGGATCCTCTTGATATTCAGTTTTTTCCACCTAACACACATGCACATATTTTTCTTTTGAGATGGTTGGTTACAATCAACATACAAAAAGCAAAAGACAAATTACAATTATGGAAAAAATAGGATACTTCTAGAGCCATATATGCTAGAGGTCCAATATACCCAACCATTTTAATGCCAGCAAAAGGAAAAGTAAACATCCATTTCAAGGCAATACAACCTAACAATAATAACGCTCCCAAAGCTGCATGGATACACTAGAGGTGCAATTCAACTAACATAGTAATTATTCTAGAAGCAGGATTTAACCTTTGCCTTGTCATTGTGAATTGGGATATCATCAGTTGCTGTTTCAGGATATTTCATGTATATTTGATGAACAAACATGCATCAAGAACGAGTTTTGCTGACTTACTGGCTGCCCATTGGTAAGAAGAGGGATTGGTTGCTGAGATTCACGTCTAGAAGACGCAGATAGCTCGATATCATCGCCATGCCATTGAGATCTAACCTTGCTTTTCCCCTGAGCATAATTAAACTCATTCTCCAAATCATCAATACCATCCTCTTCATCATCACCTTCAACTCTTGGACTCCCTAAGAGATGCAGGAGCAATAAGCTCCTCTTTCATATAACGAGGAAAGAGAATTATAAAAGAATCTTACGCAAATTATGACAAGCAGACTCACCTTTGTGTCTCTTGTACCTAGTTTTACACTGGGGACATGATTGATTTCCATCTTTTCGCTCATATTCATAACAAGCTCGGCAAACTGGAAAGGCACATTCATTACAAGCAACAAAGACGTCCCCAGTGGCAGTCACTCCAACAGTATCTCCACATATCTGGCATATCTGGCCATTCAAATTCTTCAGGGACTTTGGCTGCATCATTCAGAATCTCAATCAAACCAATTGATAGATTCCCAGATTGCTCCCTCATAATGCTCCGGTGCATTATTTTAATCCAGATAAAATTTCAAAATACAAAACTAAACTAAAGCTAAGAAATTAAACATGTATCTGAATTAGTGCAATCCACTGCATGGAAATCATTGATGGCATATGTAATAGAAAGTAGAGATGGCAACGAGGCGAGTTTGGCACAACCCGAAACCCACCCTGTCTACTTCTATTTGGCCCCGTAACCCACCCCACCCCGCCCTCTCTTTTAAACCCGCCGTCCCACTTCACTTTAGACTCCTAATCCAACGGGTCCAATCCATCAAACCCATTTTTCTTTTTTTTTTCTTTTTTATTAAAATATATAATTTACAACTTATATATTTTTAAAATTAATTAAGATAAACACATACAAGGAATATGTATACATGTATAGAAAATTATAATCCAATATACAAGAAGTTACTAACACTATTTTTTTAAATTTAAAATATAATAACCACATTAATTGATTTTAGTATATTCTCCAAAACTAGTTTATTTGACTCCTAACCTGTCCCATGGAAGGAGGGGTTGTCCGGGGAGGGGATCGGGTCTACCCGGACCCGTTGCCATGCCTAATAAAAAGGAGATGAAAGAAATGCATCCAAGTTCAACTTATAAATTCAATGTATCTATCCACAACAAGTCACTTCAGAATCTCCAAAAGACAGTACAACAAGAACTTACACTGAGCTGCAGTGCAATCAGCATATGATTGACGAAGAGTTACGAGAACTACATGATCCCTCCAAGTCATGTAGAAACAGATCAAGCGAAGAGATTGCAAATTCAATCGAACCATCATTCAACTAAATCTTTAACATCTCAGATTTTCAGTAGCATTAGTTAGTGGGTAGTCTATTTTCTTTGATCTCGCATTAGTCTCTCAGTTCTTTCACATCAACACTCAAAATTGACCTCAAACCCAGTTGAAGATTTACATTTTCGGTTGATTGTCACCAATCTCAAGCAAAAAGAACAAAACAAAAACCGAAAAAAGTATCAAGTCACTCTTGGCCACCAGAAAACACAAAATAAGGTCAAAGAGGAAAAATGAGATAAAGCCACACCAAATTGAAGAGTGAAAATAATAGTGATAGGAGTCCACCTCCTAATTTCCACACAAAATCAAAAATTTTGACTTCGACAATCACTCTAATTCAACCAACAGACAGATCTAAAAACAGCATTGTATACAAATTACACTAAACCAAACACACATTAAATGCTAAAAAACAACTTCAACAACTTCGATCTCAACCCATTTCTAAATCCACATGAAAATCCAAACTTCAACTCCAAAATCACTTCAACCCCATCACCAATCAGATCCAATCCCAAAATACTAACTCAAAAAAAGAAAAACTAATCGATAGATTCAACAACTAAAACCCAAATGCACATTTAAAAAAGAGAGGGAAAAATAAAGGCATACCGCACTATCAGAATCATGGCGAATCCTAACAAGCTCGTTCCTCTTATGCGATCCGGCCACCATTCCCGCACTCGCCTCCATTTTCTTGATTCTCACCAACACAACAACAGATTTCTGTTAAACGGGTTTTATTTTCACTGAATAAAAATCTCAAATGCCCAATATCCAAGTGAAATATGAGTTTGGAAAGGAGACGAGCATTGATATTGTGATCACATATTCTTAGCCTCATTCAATCGGCCATCTCTCTCTCTCGCTCACCCCCTCTCCCCCCTCTTCTACTTCTCTTCACTCACACATATGCTTTGTCATTTTATAATTTCTTGAAAAATTTAATTTAATAAACTTTTTGTTTTTTTTAATAATAACGGGAGGATTTTTTACCCGCTGATCCGGTAGACAGTCTTATGCTGTCGGCTCAGGGCCGGGCTTTGGCACTGTTAGAATAACTCGGCTCTTTGGAAATCTGGGCCGCCACCTCACTCAAAAGGGCAATTTTTGCTTGATTTTATTTTCTATATCTCTAATTTTTAGGAAGTGTGTTATTTTTATCTTTTCCTTGGTAAGTAAGCTTATTATTTCATAATTAATGATATTTAATTTTATGACAAAGATATATGAATAAAATTTTGGGTAAAATTTATTTTATCCTCTTATACTCAAATTTCGTCTTACTTTACCTTCTGTATTCTTAATTATATTATTTTATTTTCCTGCACTCTCAATTTTACTTCAATTATTCAATTTTGTTAAATTCTCTTTTTCTCCTTGGCATCAAGAACTTTTTCTTTGTAAAATACAAAATTATTCATAATTTTTATTATTCATTTAATAAATAAAATCCATATTTTTCATAGTATGTGTATATTCCAAGATTTAGTAACATAAAATTACCTAAGACATATAACGAAAACACGTTTCTTGAAAATTAACTTCAAATGCCCATATGAAATCTCATTTGCACGTAGTTTTATTGTTACTTTGTGTTGAAGGCAGTGTTTTTTTTTTTTTCGATTCTTAATGTTTTATATAGGAATGTATTAGATAATAAAACGAAGTTAGTAAAACAATTCTGTGGAGGATAAAATGGGATTAGCATATTATTAATTGAATTTTCTTTAATGAAATTAT
>JACGDI010004487.1:362585-376867 GCA_014898725.1 Jacaranda copaia
AAGAACCTTAATTGTCTCAAAAAACCATGAGGTGTTCTGGAATTTATAGGTTTCCTATACACAATGTCAACATGGAGAAAAGGGGGGAGGGGGTTTTAACTGGTAAAGACGGATTCAGGAGATGATCGTTGATATGGGAGGCGATTTTCAGGCACCCCATCTTCAGTTCGTTTATCTTCAAACCATTTGACAACTCTTTTCCGAGGCAGATTTGTCACATGCACAATGCTGCTAATCATGGCATTCTGCAATGGTTTTAAGGAACAAAAAACAGATGATTAGTACCTGGGAAGCTGGGGTGGAAAGGTTGCAAGAAGAGATTTCGCAGAACCAAATTACAAGATCTGAAATTTTATGATCTGATTGATTAATAAAGTTGAAAGGGGGCCGTGTTGCAAATCTTAACTTCAACGAGATACTGCCCTTGGCAGTGTTACAAGAAAACAAACAACAGAGTAATGTGGTATTATCATATTTGACTTTCTCATGGGCAATGAAACAACTGGCTGAACAATTACCCAAGTACATTAGACTGCGACCCTCATAAGATCAAATCTAGTTCAGTTACAGTTGCAAAAACTGTAGAGAAGGATGGTTAGACACAGACTAATGGTCCATTAATTCATAACTCTTTTCTTCAAAGCATTTTAATGAATCCATGTGTCATTTTATACCTTGTAATTTTATTACAGCTGGTGAGACATGTTATTTAGGTAGCTAGAGATCCTATGAATGTCAAATCTCTAATTCTAGTACTGATTTTCTCAGCACATGAGCGTATGTTTTTTGAACTACAAGCAGTTCCATAGCAACCAAAATTTGGTAGAAATTGAGTAAATACAGATTTGGCCCGCAATTTTTCTTTATTTCCAATCTAAATACAATCGTTCCCCCCAGTTGTGCCTCCTCTAAATCACTTTCCTATGTTCCTCTACTTGCTTGTTTGTGACTAATCCGTTCAGAAATCATTAACCGCCCAATATAAATCTCAACTAACTATAATATAGCTAATCCTATGGCTGCATTTACCCTTAAAGCTTCTTATAGCTAGTGCCATGTGAACCTAACTCATGACTGCAGTGGATAAGTCCAAATCTCCATTAAAAATGTACAATATCACTATCACTTCGTAAAAATGCTACTTGAAGTCAACTTATTCCTAGAATTAGATTAGCCTGAATGACATTATGCAAGTAGTTTTACTCACAGTTGGGCGCTTTGTTCGTTTATAGACTTGTTCAAGAGTTTCAAGTTGTACTTTCTTCAGCCTCTTTCGAGCAGACCAGTTGCTTTGCATAACATGAACTGGCACTTTCCCCTCGACTTCAGCCTTTGCATCATGTTTCACTGTCTCCAAAGGAACGGTTTCCTGGAGTTTCTCCACAGGATCTGAGATTGTTGAAACAGGTTTATCGGGTAAAGTAGCACTCAACATGACAAGATTTGGAGGAGGGTCACGCAGTAATTTGAGAACAACAGCTCTATCAAGACATATGTCAGCAGCAAGGTTTTTTATCTGCAAGAAAATAAACTAATAAGGAACCTAATCTCAAACAGTATCAAGGACCCTAGAGTAAAACTCACACTAGTCTTTCGACGACCATTTTTTAAAGCATAAGCCAGCCTCCTAAGTTGCCAATTCCTAAGCTTTATTGGCTTTTCCTCCTCTTCTTCATAGTCATCGTCAACTTCATATTCATCATCTTCTTCTTCGTGTTCGTGCTCAGTTTCTCCAGGGGCAGCAGACTCCAATGCCCCAAATAATTCATCATCCTCCAGAGCCTCGGCTAGTTCTTGCTCAAGTTTCGCAAGCTCTTCCTCACTTATATCATCATCTCCACCATCATTACCAGATAATTCATCATTTTTCAAATCTTCTTCAAGCTGACGGAAAAGTGCCTCAAAAGCATCTTCATCTATATCTTCATCTTCCCCCCGATTTTTGTAAGAGGTTTTCTTCTGCACAGGAAATAAAGCACAAACCTTTGGTGTTACACCAACCAGATTCTTTCACTTATAACACAGAACTCAAACCAAAAATAGTCAATTTACTCCAAACATAAAACCATTTCTTGGTATAAGGCTTCCATATATTATATATACTACAACCCACAGAGAGAAAGAGAGAGAGGCAAATCAACATATAACTAGTAAATCACCACAATCACAAAACCATTTCTTCCAACTACAATCCCGCACAATACATAAAGCAACAGATATACTTGAGTACAAATGTATCTTAAACCCAAAAAGATAGCCCTTTTTTTCCTCCAAATATTTTCAGCTCATAATAAACAATAAAAAGAAGAAAGAAAAAATAATTATCTCCCACTAAAATCAATAGCCCGGGTTATCCTTTCATTCTCTATTTCGTTTCTGTCCCAAGACAACAATCAATATGATACCTTGTTAATTTTCTTGGAAGGGACAGAAGGGGTGGCGTTCTCTCGATTGCGGCTGGAGAAGCTGAGACCGGTGAAACGTGGTGGCGGCCGACATGGCAGGAAAGAATTGGTTAAAGTGCTTCTGGGATTGCACAAAAAGAAAGGTTCTTTATTGGAGCTAGCACACTGAAGTAGAATAGATATCCGAAGATTTGTTGACGCCATTCCTTTTTTCTTGAGTTGCTTGCGTCAAAGGTTTCTTTCCCCACAAAATATCAGCTGTGAGATTTTCGGCAATAAGTGCAAAATTTGAGCTGCAATTGAAGATAAAGGGTACTGTAATTGAAGTGCCGATTACTAAAGACGCCTTTACTGTACCCAGCATGCCCGGTGTGACCAAACACACGATTTCCAGTTAAAATGAGTTAAAAGCGCATTAAAGCGCTTCGCAACATTCTTATTGAAGAATCAAGATTGGACTTTCCAATTTCGGACATTCCTAAGCTGGCTTCTTTCTCTATCACACACAACACGCACTGTCACACGCTCTGCAATGGCGACTACTTCTACGACAATAACTTCGTCGAAGGGGAAGTGGAGCAACCTATCAAAATACGCTTGTCGCATATACTTTGTCCTCATCATTTTTCAGGTGCCTCTTTTCAGGTAAAGAAAAAAAATTGAATCTTTGTCTTTCATTTTAACAAGCATTTAAATTGATACTCCTATAGAAATGATGTATTGGTTTTCAGTATGCAATTCTGCGTGGGATTTGTTGACCTGATGTTTGCCATGTTTGAACATCTGGGCTGGCCTTTCTTTGGGCTGAAATTTTTAAAATAATGCGAATTTGAGCTTTGAGTTTTTCGTTTGATTGATTTTTTGATCTAAATTGGAAAGAGATGATTTTGTTTCGTCGTTTGTTTTGATTCAAGAGCTGGGTCGATCATAATTTGTCTGAATTCTCTACTTGTTTATTTCGTCAAGGTTGTAAGAGGGGAATGTATGCTAATATATGGTTAATTGTTTAAATTTTTGTGAAAATCATCTTCACATGGTTTTGAGTTTTTTTAGTCATCTGTTGTAATAACTAAGATCTGGCTTTGTATAACTTGTTTCAGAGATCATATTAAGATGGATTTTTGTTGATGAATTTGAAAACCATTTTGAAGGTTGAAGGACAAAGAAATGACTTTGTGATGATAGAATTTGCTAATGATCTTGGAAACATATTTATTATGGCTAGAAAGCCAGTGCTGCGATTTGATTATTGGAGTTCGTTGTTGCAGCTAATGAATATACATCTACTTCTGATTCCTAGTTGCTAATTGGAAGTTCAAGTCTATGAAAAGAAATTACTTGTCTTTGCTGCTGGCTGAATTTTGTTCATGATGAGCCATAATCTAAAGCTACTGCATTTGGTTTTCTCAAAAACCAGCATTTTTAAGAAACAAAGTCAAAGTTTGTTGGGGGGCTTGGTCCATATAAGCATACAGTTAGAAACATCATTGTGTCTTTTGCAACTTTGAAGCAAGGAAATATGTTTTGTCATAACATCCATGTTCTTTTAGGTTTGGTCCATTTGTTTCTGCTGCCCATTTTCTATATCTTCTCAGGGTTCAGTGTAGATCTGGCATGTGCACAACACCTGTTCAGGTCACCTCTTCACAGTTGATTGCTAGCGAGGTCTTTCCTCTTCCGGTGGTGAAGGGCCTTCTCTACCCTGGAGCAACTGTAAATGGCCTCATCACTAATATGACTGTGCCAAGCTGGGATAATCTGCTAAGCATCTACAACTTGACTGACATAAAGGAGGCCTCTGCCGTAACTGACCTGCAGCGCTTGGAGGTTTATCTTTTGCTTTCCATTTTCTCTCCCTTTCCCCTGCACACCTGCCCATCCCCACCCAAAAAAAGCCCTCCTATCAGCTTTGCTAAGAAAATCAATATGATAAACTAATCAAAAGTTCGGATAGTTCTTCATTTTGAGAATGGAGTGAGTATTTTTTAATGGTAAATCAACAATTAATCATTAGTGATACCAAAAGAACTTTATTCTGGCTGGCCCATCACATAGCAATGCGTAGGGATGCTATATAACATAATCAGGCTGGTCGTGTATGAGCTAAAGCTGCTGCCCAAAATTGTATCCAACTCTTGTAGAAGTTCAAGTTATCTTGACAGATGTCCATTCTGGCCATTCCCTTTTCTGATCTTTTGTAGCTTATTTCAGCTAAGTCTTCAGCTGCCAGTTCTCACCAAACTTGGATTTTGAATACTAAATTTCCTAAGCATCTCCTTCAAAAATGAGATTCTGTGGCTGTATCCTGTGTGCAGCAATGGCAATCCCCACAAGCAGGTTAAATGTTCTATATCACATGCAGGCCACATGCCAAGGATTTCCATCTCCATGATTTTTGTACCCACATAGAGATTGTCCCATTTCATATCCTTTTAAGATGCCTTTAAAGGCTTTTGGTGGTATTCCACTTTGTCAAAAGAAGCCGATACCCATGTTTGCTGATACTGCCACTGAAAGATGCATAAGCTCTTTAAGTTTATTGAATGGTTTGCATGTTATTTCCTTCCTTCTCTTCCCTTCTGGCTTGTCCTCAAAGTGGTTCTAATTTATTTATCCAGGTTCTTGCTGGAAGTTACTTCTGTGTGGCTGGTTCCCTGATTGGTATTCTAAAACCTGGAAGAATGAGCATGTTTGGGACTCTTCTAGTTATCTGGGGTCTTGTCAAGGAGAGCATTCTTGGAAAGCCATTGAACACTGATCCAGAAAAAGCAGTATTCGTCTACCCAACAATGTTGATAGCCTTGCTTTGTGCTTTCTTATCAGTAAAATACGATCTGAAGAAGGTAGCTAGAAGTGCACCGGCTCAACCTGTTGCGAAGCCTCTCAAGAGCTCTTCAAAATCTAAGCTGAAATGATCAAGGATGCCACGCTTACGTATTCTTTACTTTTTCATTTGGTTCTTACTCATGGTGTATCAGCTGCTGAATTTTGTTTGTTCAATGACTTATTTTAGAATCCTTGAATCACGTTTGCCAAGTTGGCTAGTTCACAGTACGAGGATGGAAGTTGTGTGAAATACCATGAGGAAAGAATTGATCATCAGCTGCTGAATGTTGTTTGTCTAGTGACTTGTTAATGTGCCACAAGGGAGATTAATTCCATGTGATATTTATAACGATGCAAACTAATCAAGTCAACTCGCAAGTTTAACTATCGAGTCTCTCAATCAAATTTGATTTTAGCCATTTGGAACTTTGTCAACTTGCAAGCACGACTATCAAGTTTCAATAGTTAACTCAATCAAGTTTGCGATCCTAATTATTGAGCGCAAATAATCCGTTCAATCAAGATTGATTTTTAACAATTTGATCTTGATTTTTAACAATTTGGAGCTGTATCGACTCATGAACTTGACTATCAAGGCCAAATAGTCAACTCAATCAAGATCGTGATCCTAATTATCGAGCCCTAATAGTCAAGTCAATTAACTTTTTAGCCATTTGAAAGACTATCATGTCCAAATAGTCAGCTCAATCAAGATCGCGATCCTAATTATCAAGCCCTGACAGTCAAGTCAATTAAGTTTTTAGCCATTTGAAACTTAAGAACACAAACGAGTCAAGAAAACTCGAAAGACTTACAGGTAAACTCACCCAAGTTTGATCTTTACTTCAAACCAATCTTGAATTGTCCAGATTCAGTGTCAAGGCTTATTTCAAACTTATCACTTTTATATTCAAGTTTATTAGAACCGAGCTGAGCTTACACACACCACACGTGGCCTTGCCTTTGTTGAAACCAGTTAAAATTTTGATTTCTCCCAACACCAGAAATCGTGGCTCTGCCCATAAAAGGATGCATGCAGATGGAGGTGGCATGGGTTTCTAGATGGGAGGTAAGTATTGTACGTCATCCATCCAAGAATTTGCCACCCTGAAATGAACACTAGTAACTTCTGGCCGTGAGGTTACTCCAAATGATTAAAGAAATTTGGGCTAGCATGTGAAAGAATTCTGTCAGTTACATCTGCATATTAAAAGAAAAAATGTAACCAAAGAGCAGAAGGGTACAAAATTTACAAAAAAGAGGCCGATGCGAATAACTTAAAGAGCTACAAAAACATATTCTAGACTTCGGCCAACTACACAGCAATGGTACAGACATATCAGCCTTCCTCGTCTTCTTAACATCCTTTTATTTTACTTTTGTTCTTTCACCTTTTTCCCTTCCTACATGTTTTCCAATTTACAGATAGACAGGTTTTTCATTTTTCATTTTTTTTTCCAGATGGGGTTGGTTGATTGATTCCCAGTGTGTCAAAAATCTCCTATACCTTCCTGATTCAGTGTATCACAACTCGAAGGAGCCCCGGCTGAGGCTCAGTGTAGTCAAGACCCTCCTCCTCTAGCAGATAGCGCTGGACAGCTGTCGGGAGTCTAGCAGGAGTACGGGAACCCCTGGTGTGGTGACCAGTCCCCACACATATGTAAACGAGCAGGCGTTGGTCCATTGACCTGGCTGCGTTCTTCATTACTGCCAGCTCACGCTTGAGCACATGTATGGCTTCGCTCACATGTAGACCATGCAGGTCGATCATTCGTTCCCTCCCGTTTGCCTGATGGTCGGAATTCCTGCAAAATTAGCAAAATCTGCAAAATTACTCTTAAACTGCAGCAGATGATTCACTGATAAGAAGTGTGTATAAAATCATGAACGGGATGGAGCAGTAGAAGCAGAATCAGTCGAGAGGAACGAGATCATCTCCATTCTCCAGTAATCGAGGACTGTGTCTTCAATTTATTGGTATTCTCTCTTTATGTTTTAAAAGTTCCAAAGCAAGAAGTAACAGTTATCATTTTCGATATGAATATAATATAAGTGCTGCTGAAGGGTCCAGAACGAACAAACCTCTGACGATAAATTGTTTCTTGTGCCTTCCCATGTGCTGCTTTCATCTGCATGTTGTGCAACTGTCCTTTAATGCTCAACTCCTTGGCCAAGGCCTTGTTACCAATGAGGTACGCCTGCCGCGCCTAATCTCACATGGAATATTGCGATGTGGTCAAACAAAGGAAGCACAATGAGCTTAATGCATATATACATTTCAAGCAAAATACATAGATATAGTATAAACTCCCTGATGGCGCGAGCGTGTTATTCCCTAAAGTAACATTAGTTCAATCTCTTCATTTTCTCCCTAAAGTAACATTAGTTCAATCTCTTCATTTTCTCTGGCAAAGTATCGCATTAGCTTAACGTGTGAAAAATGATAAAACGTGAGGAAAGAGAGTATAAAGAAATTCCATTCTATTGCGCGCGCGCGCACATGCAAAAGAGAGAGTAGAAATAGCCAAGTTTAATTCCATTATTTGTCTGCAACCCTGCGAATCTCACGTTATGCACAGTTATGCACAATGATAATCTCGCTTGATATTCACTGCAGGGAAGTGAACAAAACTTTTTAATTAAAATGGCTAAAAAAAAAAAAAGAAAATATACAAGTCCAGACCAACTTTTCACAACTCAAGTTTTTTATCTAATACAGATATTCAGTTCCCAGATGTCTAATCATCAAGGATTTCACTTTCTTAAAATGAAAAATGACCATCCCAGCTTGTGCCCCTCTCCCCAATCAACCCACAGAGAAGGTAAAGTAGGTGGCACTCTTTTATCCAAGTAGATAAGTACAAAATGAAAATTTAGTTTTGTTTTTCAAAAATTTTCACTCTGTTTATTTTCAACCTTCTAGACACCTACATACAGAACATACCTGCTCAAAGTACGCATTGCGTACACGTGCATAATCACGAGCTTCCTCCCGCATTTCAGAATACATATTTGCTGCCAGCTCAACAAAGTTAAAGTGTGTCTACTTGGAAAAAGCATTTTCCCACAAATACTTAGAGAGCAAGATAAATATAGTGCCTAAAATTATTACCAACTGCTTCTCCAGTTTCAAGCCAGATAGGAGATGCATGAGCTGATCCTCGACTTTGCAACCTATCACCGTAGATGCCCCTGCCCAGGCCACTGTTGTATGAACTTGCCAGGACTTGTGAATTTCTACTTGATCCAATGCTTGTGTCTGAAGAACCATTTCTATCATACTTCCAGATGCTAGAATCTTGAGATGCCATTTTTCTTACAGCCGAAGCAAAATCTGTAGCACCTCTTGACGGGATGAAGGAGTTGGATCTGAATAATAATGTACCTTGCTTTTCTGGAGATCTATAAGGACTACCATTTTGATGGAGACCATCACCAGCAAATTTTGCCAAATCATTTTGACCATCTCTCACAGAAAGAGCAGGAAAATCCATTGCACTAAGATTTGGAGCCGACAAGGCTTTTGAATTCAGAGTCTGATTTAAGCCTCCATCAACCTGAAGCTGCAACCACAAGTGCAATGTTATGTGAAATCTAAATAGGAAACTAGAAAGGATATATCTGATGCATTAGTGGCAGAAATCAAATAACAATTTATGGAAAAGCGACATATAGGAAAATTTGCATCTTCAATATTGGCAGGCTAAGTTTTCTACCATAATACATGCAATCAAAATATCGCTGCTATCTCAAAAAAGTTCCAATCCCAATTCCACTCCTCCCCTAAGGCTTTCATCTACAGTTTTTGAGTTTTTCTTCCCACTTACCTACTCATATTCATCCCACTTAATAACAGGAAACCAGAGTAGAAGTAAATGGCAACAACAGAAGGCCAATGCTTTTTCTTCAGGACATGTAATAAGTGCCATAGGTTATATCAGTCCATTAAGTTAAAGATTCAATTCATGTTAGAATTTACAGAATGCATACCAAACTTGACATCCACAATAGTCCAGAATTCATTCAATATCAATGCTCATGAAATAGCTTACCTCAAGCTGAGAAAGCATCTCAATTGTTAGGTTTAAATCCCCTGCGTTAGCAAAATACACCTCTGCAAGACTTTCAGCAGCAAAACCAGGAAATTGTGAAGCCAAAAACTCAAGAGGGCTCACATCTGGATTATCCAACAATAATTGCTCATTTGACACGTCAGCCAGGAAAGCATGTCTTGGATTTCCACTATCAGGTCCTCTCACAAGAAGCTGATCATTACTGACAATCTGTTGGTCCCATGGTTTAGCAAGTGAAGGATGAAAACCTGTAGGCGATGGATATTCTCCATAGGATGAGACAGGATATATCAGCTTCTCAGTATAACTGTTACCATTAACAGGTCGAGGTGATAATCCTTGCTGCTCCTTCAACATAAAGCCACTGCCTGTTGGAGAAGAAAATCTTGAACCTTCATTATCGGTCAAGGATAAGCTTGAAAATGATAAGCTGTTGATCCCTTGAGTGTCATCTACAGCCATGACCTTAAAATCAGGAGTAATGTCATCCGGGAGCTGATGACGCCAGTACTGCTGGGCTTCATCTTCAGAATTATTCGAAACAGATGACTCTGATCTATCTAATATGCCTTTCCCTGGGGTGGGAGCTGCGGAGCCAGCAAATTTTGAGGATGTCTCTAACCTGCTATTTGCTGCTGCAGGTGACCTGAGAGCAGAAGGAACAAATTCTGTGGCATTGGGATTCAAAGTTGCTTTTGCAGCACTAAGCTTTCTGTCACCAGAAGAAGCTCCCTTTCCCGACAAGTACATTGTCTTTTATTATCCTTTTATTCAGTTTCAAACTAGGTAAGGAAATGGGTCTACACCTGAAAACAAAATCTTTCGATGGAATAACTAAAGTCGTAATATTGAGTGTGTGTCAGCCAAACCCTGCAGATGAATGAAGTTCGCATTTTCAACCCTCATTAGCACACACTAAAAGAAGTACGTATGAAAAAATCATTGAAGACGATTGTTAAAAAAAGAACACAAACTCATGATCACAGTGATCTTAAAACAATAGCTTCGAAGACATTACTCAGTGTATGATAACATTCCAGCATACTCAAACAACTAATGAATGAATAAATTTCAGATTCTAGTAAAGAAATCTAATGATTACACGATCATATGGCCATAAATTGCAACAGCCAACATAATTTAACACAAATATCTACTTTAAGTGAGACAAGAACAGTGACAAATTCTTTTCTACGACAAGGAGGGGAACTCAGTTCCTTCAACTAGTTAGAATAGTAAACAACACCATTAAAAAAGACACCAAAAGACCACACAATCATAGAATTATAGTAACCAAAACCCATAATCTTTCTTACAAAAGACCATACAATCATAGAATTACAGTAACCAAAACCCGTAATCTTACTTACAACAATAAGAAATCATGCAAAAATCAACAACAAAAAACTTTCAACGGCTTATTATCTATAAACAGCTAACACATTCATTATCAGCAGTAACCATCCATGCACTCACTAAAGAAAGAACTGTCACTTATAACAAACAAAATTATTCTAAATTTCCACTAAAATTCTAAAAATTCAGCAATACTATACAAAACAAAGATCGAGCAAAGAAAATCGACAAGAAACAAAAAGCACAACTTTGAACTTCAATCACTAAACTTATCTCTATAGATCTCTTAAAATCTGAACCAGATAGAAACAAAAACACTGTTTAAACATAACAAAAACATAAAACAAGATCTGGGTTCTCGGAATATACCTTTGCGAAGCTCTGTGGTGAAATAAACCATATCAAATGCATCCATAACCACACATACAAAAAAAAAAAGATTGGATTTTTAAAGGATTCAAAGCTAAAAGACTACAATTTTAAAGAAAGAGACCGAGTGTCTGCATATCGGTATGTATAAACCCAGACAGAGAAAAATTCTTGGTTCTTTTTCCTCCTATTTTTTGGCTCTTGGATTGTGAACTGAGCCCAGGTTGGGGTATCCCTTTTCTTCTCTGTCTAATCTTTATATCTCTATTTCTAGGCTTTTCATTTTTCTCTCTCTTCCTACTGTCTCTTCTCTTCCTTTCCTTTCTTCCATTTTCACCCCTTCACTTTTTTTTGTGTTTTTTGGCTTTTTGGGGTTTTTTATTTTCTGTCCAGTCTTCTACTTTTTTTTAAACCACAAGATTATGGGGTCACACTACTGTTCTCTCTTTCTTTTAATTTCTTTTTCCTTTTTATTTCCTTTTTTTTTGACATTTTTTAGGTTGTCATTTACATCATATATGGTAGTTTAAAAATTATAAAAAAAATAATTATTATATTGTATTAATTAGCTAAAGGCTAAAGCATAGCAATTCTTTTTTTATTTACATATGTACATGAGTATTAATGAGGTTGAAAGTCGTATTTAGTGAATAGGGTAGTGTTTGGGTTGATTTGACGAAGGAGGTTGAATGATCCAACAGTAATATTTTTCGAGAGCTGAGATCTGTAATCAACAGCAAATGTTAAACTAGCTGAAATGCCTCCAGTGAAGGCACTCCGACTTTCAAGTTAGTTTTGATCGAAATAAGGTAATTGATTAGAAAAGTAAGAGCATATAGTGTATATGACATTACCTAGAGTGTGACTGACAATGAGATATTTATAGCCTTATTTTGGTAAATGATACGTCTAAAATGCCCATATCAAATGTAGATGACTCTTGTCCTTGCCTAGGGGTTATTGATCATACCTAATCATAGTATTATTCCAAGTGACATCATCTCCTGCTTTCCAGGATGAATAGTACTCTAAGGGTGTGCCTCCTTACCAAAATTGGTGGCAGAGACTATACCTGGTGGCACGCATGCAACAAGGATATGAGTTAGCACCGGAATGAACACTATTGTCGACAATCGTCAAACAGACAAGGCTTTCGATTAGAGGGGTGGTTGAACAGACAAAGTGGCTTAAAGTGTCCCGCTGAGCGCGGTTGAGAACAATCCACTCGACTAGGCGGTTATGGTAGAGTGATCTGGCTCAGTTGGGTCCAAAAGCGCTATTGGGTTATGCATGTTAAGTGAGCCTATGAGCCTCTCTAAGGTCGATAGCTTGTTGGGTTGGACCTATTAGGCTATTTCATATCAAATATTAAAAATTTCTTAGAATTTAAACCTCAAACCTCGTATATATTTCGCTTTTGTCTGTACCCATGTGCATCAAGAATCATCAAAATTCGTATTATAAATCTAACACGTGTAAGTGTGAGGACAATAGCATCAAGAATCGTCAGAATTTGTTTTATAAATCTCACATGTATGAGTGTGAAGACAATAATACTTATCAATGGACTATTCAATAGTCAAAATATGATGATTTTGTAATTTACACAGACGTGCACATCAAGAATTTATTAGAGTTTGATCTTTGAACCTCACACGTACAAGTGTGGAGGCAATGCCATGAGGCTAATTAATCATTAACATTTTAAACATAGCAGGTAAAGTGTGATACCCCATCTCACATTGACTAGAAATTGAAAGAGCAACTAGTATATAAGCTTTGGTTAAAGAACTCATATGCATCCATTAGATATTCCTTTTAGGCAAGTTGATTATAACCCAATTTTAAGATGCACTCAGTGGATTTGAAAGCAATTTTCGTGTCCAACGAGCTCGCAAGCCCGAGGCGTGACAAATGGTATCAAGCTATCACCAGCCGAAATATTAAGAGTTAAGTGCTATACGGGGCAAAGTGCTACGAGTATGGGAACTACCTTTTGATCTTATAGGAACCACCTCTAGAATCCCAATGCCTGGGGACTTATTTTGGATTTATGTCACAACACAATGAGAACGATGCCACATTTTGAAGGTGGGGTGATTGTGATATCCCATCCCTCATAAACTAAATATTCAAATAGTGATTAATATATAAGTTTTAGCCAAAAAATTTATGTGCATTCATTGGATATCTTTTTTGGGTAAATTGATTATAGCCCAATTTCAAGTGCACTCAGTAGATTTGGAAGTAATTCTTGTGTCCAATAGGCTCGTGAGCCCAGGGCATGACATAAAGTTATAATAATAATAATAATAATAATAATAATAATAATAATATGTGCTAAATTTGCATTTGAACCGGTCATTTGATATAGTATTAGGGCATCATCAATTTATATTATGAACCAATTCTTTGACTTGCTTACTAATTATTATCCTAACTCGTGAGTAATATAAAAATCTTATTGTTAGTTATTGACATGACATATGCCATGTGATCCCCCTTTCCTATATTTTATAAATGTATTTCTCATTTGTATATTACACATTGATTAATTTAGTAATAAATTACCAGTAATTAAACAATAACTTACAGTCCCAGCTACCAATAATAACTTTTATGAAATAGACAAATATCTATATATTTAATGAGATTTGAATTCATAATTTCAAAATTTTGAAACTTTAGTTTTTTCACTTTAGTGATACTGATAAACAAAAATAATTGAAGAATAGCACTTCTAGAGAAAAGTTCTTCACAATGAGAAGGATATACCTAGGACAACTCTATTTATGAAAAATGGAGAAATAAATAATTAATTATAGAAAAATTAATTCAAATTAAATTTTATTTTGTGGTTGGTATGCATTGGAAGGATATTGATTATGCAAATCAAATCAAATTATATAGATCCCTCATGCATAGCATATTTGATGTTTTTTACCTAAAATTTAATTTTATGCTATATAATAGCTTTTTTTCTTTTAATATTGAGGGATATATAAAAAATTACTTAGATTTTAATAGTTTGGATTTAAGAATATTTTTAATAACAAGGCCATCTAACCACACAAAGGCAAAACAATGAGCTGTGTATTGCTTTTTCTTTAAAAAAAAATAATCTAACCAAATAAGTATTAACTTGACGCAATTCCTTGGTACACTAATAAGAGATAGGATCAAGTAAAAGGGCTAATGATAATTTACCCTATGTGAAATATGAAATATTTAGAATACCCCTATGTGCAAAATA
>JACGDI010004487.1:376967-396700 GCA_014898725.1 Jacaranda copaia
ATTTATACTTCAAAAAATTATATGTCCAAAATCTTGAATCATCATCTTTCAACTTATAGTTTTCTTTTTAACATTTTTCATTTTTTCAAAAAAAATTAATTTTTAAATTTTCAAAAAAAAAAAAAGTGAACCGGTGGTTTTTTGACCAGTTTTGACTGGTTCAACCAATCACCAGTTTTTATGGTTAAACTGGACCAGATTAGGCTTCGGTCACTGGTCGATCCGATTCTAAGAACATTGCATAGCGGCCATCTACTTTTGATTTATATTTTATTTATTATTGCAACGTGATGGCTGCCAGTTGCCGATGGTTTTCAAGTTTATATATATACCACATATATAATATATATACACATTATATATGATAATATATTATGTTGTGCATGTATTTTTAAAAAAATATAATATGATTTGATTTAAACAATTGATTTTTTAAAAGGAGATACAACAGTTGATGAATTAGGGTATAATTATCTTTTCACATACCAAAAATTAAGCCCATATGCATGAATAGGTGCGTGTTCTACACCCATATTCTCAGGAGGTTCGTTGCATGGTTTTAAAAATGACAAGGTGATTTTTTGTATATATTTTTTTTTCATAGAGTTTTTTTGCCTATTTTGTTTTTCACATAGGGGTAAGAAGTAAAAATCCCAATATTAACTTGACCCGATTCCTTAGTAAACTAATAAGAGATAGGATCAAATAAGGGCAATTCTCAATAGGGGAAAAAGCACACTTTGAAGTTTGAAGATAATAAAATAATTGTTGGTATGGGAAAATGTTCATCATCCTAATTCAGAAAAGTTATATTGCTATTTATATTTTAAAGTCCTGAGAGGAAAGGAGTGTTTCAACTCTGTTAACTAACTGCTTTCACCATGAGCTTATTCCACTAATACGGATGGGAATAAATTAGGCCGTCCGTCAAGAACTTACGACTTAGTCTATTTGAGGCCTAGTCCAGCCTCAATTATTTAATAAATAAACAAGATTTAGATATTTAAAAAAGTCTATTTAATTAAAAAGACCAGGTATAGGCTTTTAAAAAAATTATTTAGATAATTCTACTATAATCGTCAATTATTTCGGTTAATATAAATTATAGATTTTTTAGGCCTATTAAGGCTTAAGCCTATTAAAAGCTTGAACCTATATAAAATTTAAGTTTAATCTGAATTTTAACTAAAGTAGGCTTTTTTAGGCCAAGCCCAGGCTTTGGAAAAATTTAAAAAAACTAGGTTATGCCCTTAAAAAAAGCCCATGTCAGGTAATAAACTATGCTGAGGTCTATAATTTATGCAATAGGCCTGACTTATTTAAAGTAAAGCCTAACCTAGCCTATTTCCACCCCTATCAACGAATCTCGATATTAGTTACTGGGTGTTTATTGGGTACATGAATCATCGCGGCAGTTGTTTTTCAGCTCGGTATGTGTCTAAGAGCCCATACAATATTGGTTTTTATGATAGTTTACACACTTTATCTTGACTCCATAACTGAAGTGTCATGGATTGAATTTTTAGCCTTTGTCATCTCAGGTTGAGCAATTGATGATAGAGTTGGTATGTAAGTTCTCCTTGGATATCAGATCAACTCAGAATTCTAAGCCAGTCACTTAGTTCAGGTTATAAGTTACTTGGGTTGAGCCACCTCAGACTGAGTTGGCTCCTGTGGCCTTGAGGCTGCCTTTTTAAAGCCCAGATTGGTCCTGGATTACGATTAATTTTACTAGACTTGAATCGGATCAATTAGTACCATCGTCAAAATTAATTAATATATTTATTTTTCTATTTTCTAAATGACACTTACGGCCCATTTGGTTTCGTTTTCTGAAGTCATTTTTATTTTCTAGTGAAAAGTTAGTTAGAAAAAGTGTTTTTGAAAATGAGTTACATGTATTTCGATGTGTTGTTTAAATTTATAGGTTTATATAGTTGTAAAAATAAAATGTATTTGGATGTTGGGTTTTTTTGTATTAAAAGATGTGTAGTTTTTAAATTTGAATTGATGATGTAACATGTGATTATTTGAAAAAATAATATTATAAATTTATAATATTTTTGTAGTGAATAGTGTATGAGAAGTATTGAGAAGATTAAAAATTATTAAAGTAATGATAGAGATTGAGTAATTTTTTTCTTCTTTTGTTTCCATATTTTTTAGAATTTGGACTTCAAAGGCTAGTTTGCTTCGAATGATGTAATTATGAATGATATGTAAACAAATTGATATGTTTTAAGTTTATCAAGATAAAGTAATATACTTTTACGTTTGGTTGGTAAGATTAACTGAAAAGTAAATTAAAACAAAACGTATAATTTTACGATTATAACTTTTTATTATTTATTTTAATAATATTTTTATATACTAATTAACTATAATTTGATCTTTTTGAATCTTATCTAACTTAAAGAAAATGTATCAAGTCTCTCCACTCTTGATACATATTACAACTTAATATAAGGCTAATAACTTATCAAATGCCTTATATCAAAATAAATAAATAATAAATTATGAATAAGTATGTATTTATTAAGGATAATTAATTAAAGCAAACGAGCGAAGAGTTAACAAAGCTTGAATGATGTCCTTAAGAAGGGAAAATGGTCATGACAAAGTCATAGTCATTTATGATGTCCAACTACCATCATATTCTCAATAAATTAAACTTAGGTGGGCTAATGGCCTCATATAGGCCATGCAAGTCAAATCAACTCCAATTCTAGTCAACCATGTGAAAGAACAAAACAAGGAACCATACATGAATTGGGGCAAGGTTTTAGGGATTCTTGGATCATTATGGCAATGATGATCCAACCCCCCCTATCCCACAATTTAAAATGAATTAGGGCAAGGTTTTAGGGGTTTCTTGGATCATTATGGCAATGATGATCCAACCCCTCCTATCCCACAATTTAAAATCCCTAATTTGTCATTTTTGTGAAGCCCTCACATCAACAACCCATTTTGGTAATCAAGGGAATGGCATATCAAACATGTTGATACATATTTGTCATTGATGAAAGTAAACCCACAATTTTTGTAATTTGGTTCCTTTACTAGTTTTAAATTTTAGGTCTTTTAATGAAAACTCAAATAAACAAAATAAATTATAAATAAATATATACCGCCTATTTGAATTTTAGGATTAATAAAACTCACTAAAAATTTTTGCACATAAACAAGTTGAGGCATTTGTAGGACATAGTGCGTATATTTACAGCTATTAAAGGTTCGTGTTTTAACAAACACAATTATTGAAAAAGTTATAATTTAATCGGATATGTTTCGGATTTCTACACAAATATGTCTCCCTTTAATGTAAATTACTATTTCTTAGTACAAGTGTAGTAACTTTAATTATTTCTTTATCAAGATATAGTGAAAGTTTTTCATCTTACTTAAATTTTATCTAACCTTTTGCCTCGGCCCATATTAAATATATTATATTTGGCCTAATATGAATTTTTTTTATTTAACTTACGGATTATCTCAACTCAAGTTTCTAAACATAATTGAATTCATCTCGATATTATAATCAGTAATTGCTGAGTTCAACTTAATATCGATTCAATTTACTTCAAAAAAACCCTCAAAATATTTCTTAACTCTGAACTAATTCATCCAAAAAGTAACTAATACGTGTAAAAATTTTATTCGTTATTGAAATAATCGAAACAAGTTGTTATTAAGTTGGATCGGATGAAGCCCTTGATATATAACTACATTACTATATATTAACTAAAACATATAAGTCAAGAATGAATTATTGAAGCCCACAAAGTTCAAAATTTTCAAAGACTTTTTTGTGGTTTACCTTTTCAATTTACTATCCTGAAACTTACATGGGAAAGGGTAAATCAGCAAGAAGCACCATTAAAGAGCTGCACAGATAGCAGCGTACAACCTCATTAGCAGAGAGTGCAACACACAGCACGCAGTGGCAGTATTCGGAGCAGAGACGACCCCACTCGTGCGAAAACACGTGGCTGTCCTTTTTGATTCTGGCATATCATGTCCGTCGACCCCACAGAGCGTCGCAATCACAGCTAGCAGTGCCAGCGACTTGGTTTAATCACCTGTGTCGCGGCCTATGTTTCCACTTTACATCAAAGTTGTGGAAAGGAGAAAGTACTAATAATTAAATTACATTATTAATATTATGATACACTATGTTTAGGGGATCAATCAGAGGTATAAATGAGATAAAATTATTTATAAATATTTTGTGTTCAATTTGATAAAAATTCAAATTTGACTCAAACTTAATGAGTTGAGTCGAGCCAAGCTCAAGTGATAAGATTAAAAGACGTTTATAGTGAAAATGGTACTGTTTGGGCAGATTCAACCAAGAAGGTCGAATGATTCAAGTGATATTCTTCTTGATATTTGAGATCTGCAACAGTAACACATATTAAACTAACCAAGATACCCCCAGCGAAGGCACTTTGACGCTCAAGTTAGTTCTAGTCGAGATATGATAATCGAACAGAATATTGAGGGTTTATAGTGTATTTAATATTACCTGAAGCGTGGTCGGTTATAAGGTATGTATAACCTTCTCTTGGTGTGTGATATGATGAAGGTGCCCCTATCAGGTGTAATGAGCTTTAGTTTTCGCCAGGGGATTAATGGTTATTTTAGATCTTGGTACTATTTCAAGTGACACCATCTTTTATTTTTTAGGGTGCACAGTACCCTAGACAGGCACTTCCCTGTCAAAGGTGGTGGCAAAGTTGGTGGCAGCGACTGTATCAGTTGTCATGCTCCATTAATGCAGAGGTATGCTGTTTGTTAAAATAATAAATGCGACGAGGATATGAGTCAGCATTAGAGTGAGCCATCTGATTGATCATAGTTGAACAAACGGGGTTGGTCGATTAGAGAGATGGTCAAATAGGCTAGATGGGTTGAAGCCTCCCGTTGAATGCGGTCGGTAACAGTATACTCGACCAGATGGTTGTTGTTGAATAGTTTAGCTTAGAACTGATGTTAGGCCCTGCGCGTTAAGTGGGCCTATTGAGCTATTCCATATCATGAGTCCTCCCCATTCGCGGTCCTGATCGAGCTTGTCGGTGAGTAGGAGTAGGAAGTATATAGGCAATTATTTTGGTTATTCATACTTAACCGGGGTTTTTGAATATTCAATCAGGATTTTGAATTCTTGACTAGGGTTTGTGGTAGTTTCACTACATTTAATGCGCCAGTTATCTCACAGAATACGAAGCGTAAGGAGGCAAGGTGTAATTATAATTGATGCTTAGGTTCCTACGCTCAGATGCCTATAAATATGTGGGATATAGGTTTTCATTTACACTTTTGTTGAAATCGTATCTAGTTGAGTTCCTATTTTTGAAGTTCTCCAAACCTTTTCTGCAATTAGAGTTTGCAAGATATTTGCTGTAAGTTGCTCTCCCTACTTAATCTTTTTCGTCCTTTTCTTTTGCAAAAATGTCTAGCAATTCAAATAGCGAGAACACTAGGTCCAAGAGTGTAGCGTCTTAGGGGAAAACTGGGGTTGGAAGTGTGTTTGACACAACTTGTGAAAGTGGTTTAGGTAGTTCATCAAGTGATAGCTCGAATAGCTTGAGCACAGAAAGGGTCGTCTCTAGGGGCGAGGCTGGCCCAAGTGATTATCTGGCATCCCGGGGTCAATTGTTTACACCCGACCACTATACAGAATAACCTCCAAAATATCCCCTACTGACCTGGTGTGAATTAGGGATGCGTATCATGGCACTGAGGAGTATGAGTTGTTGGCGCCGAGAACTCGGGGTAGAATGCATTGACCTCTTAGGGGGTGCATAATAATGTTTAAGGAAGGGTTGAGGTGCGGTCTTAGGTTCTCTCTCCCCTAAGCGATAGTCAACCTCTTGGTGGGTCTAGAAGTTTGTATAACCCAATTACTCCTCAACTACTTTGCCACTCTTTATAGTTTTGTAGTGTTGATGCATCTATATAATCAACCCACCTCCTTCGCCAACTTTTCCAATTTATTCTACTTATTCATGTCGCGAAAGTCGGGCAGTACAGAGGAGTCTAGTTTTTACTACTTGACTGTTCAACCCCGCCGAAAATTCTTAATATCCCCTGCTTTTTCGTACAGCAAAAAGTGAAAAAAATATTTTTTCTATGTTCGGGGGCGAGGGAATTTCGCCATTCTGAGGGGTTGGTAGAGGGGGCCTAAAGAGATGCCGAGGAACCAAACACCTAGTTGGCCTAATACCTTTCCCAAGGATTTGGTCGACTTTGGGCATATGGAAGTCTTAGTTTTGATAGAAGAAAGGTATCTGGTGTTGGTTGGCTTATCGTTGGCCTAACTCAACCTGTCTACAGGCGATCAACTAAGTAGAGATTCTCTTCGACCATGTTAATTATTATTACTGTTCTTCCTGCTCAATTTTAATGGATGTTCATTTTGTTTGTGTTTGCAGATTGCGTGAAGATAATGGCTAGAAGCAGAACTGAAGCTTAAGTTTGGGCTTTGAGAAATGAGGAACGTCATTGAGCTGCTATTGCTTGACAAGAGGCTCCTACTGTAGAGCCAGCTCCTTCAACATGATCGACCTCAACTCTCATGGTTCTGCAAATCGAACAAGCGTCTGAGCCTCAATCTGCTCATTGAAAGGAGCCCGTGCAGGGCAACCCTATGTATTGGGGCAAAAGATAGATTGCCAAGTAGAGAGGCTCAGCATTTAAGAAAGCCTTAGGCGATAAAGGGAAAAAGAAGATGGTGATAAGCTACAACTTGTTCGAAAAACCCAATAATGGAGTACTATTCCAACTCCCTAAGTTGTCACCACCCCACTTTGCGACTAACCCCACCCATGAAATAACCGATTCAACCTCTATCCTCCAAGGGGTGATGACTGGCGATAATGCCCTAAAGTAACTAACCTTAGGGCTTTTCTTACTCGGCCAACAAAAATTGATGACCATTAGTCAAGTTGGGGTTCTCTAGGCATTAGCCTACTACTGTAATATGGTAAGTATGAGGTCAACAACTTCTCGTCGAATTTCTTTTTCTTAGTGGTACTGTGGATTGACATCCTTATGTTATAGGTGGGCCAAATGGGTTACAACATCTTTCGTCGATCTGAGCCGGCATTGGTGGAATGGGAGAAGTTACAAAAGGATGGAGATATGGAAACCCTCAAAGTGCAGCTCGAGTCCTCCCAACTTCAGGTCGACCAACTGACCAAAGAAGTGGCTGAGCTTAAGGAACAACTAAGTTCCAAGAATCAATAGCTGGTCTAAGCAGTGGAGGATAGGAGCCGCATGGACTTAATAATCAAAAAGGCTCATTTGGACTTGCAAGTGAGCTTCACTTCTAGTCGAGTGAAAGGTCGCGCAGAAGCCCTTGAGGAGGCGCAGAAGGTATTCAATCGACACCTTCCCATAGATAGCACCAATAATAAGGTTGGAAGTCGTTTATAGTGAAAAGGGTAGTATTTAGGCAGATTTGACCAGGGAGGTTGAATGATTCAAGTGATACTCTTCTTGAGGTCTGATATCTGCAACAGCAACACACATTAAATTAGTCGAGGTACCCCCGATGAAGGCACTCTGACGCTTAAGTTAGTTCTAGTCGAGAGATGATAATCGAATAGAATATTGAGGGTTTATAGTGTATTTGGCATTACATGGAGCGTAGCGGGTTATGATGTATTTATAACTTTCTTCTAGTATGTGATATAACAAAGGTGCCCCTATCAGATGTAGTGTGCTTTAGTCCTTACCAGGGTGTTAATGGTTATTTCATATCTCGGTATTATTTCAGGTAGCACCATTTCCTATTTTTCAAGGTGCACAGAACCCTATACAAGCGCCTCCTTATCAAAGATGATGGCAGTGATTATACTAGCTGTCACGTGCCATTAATGTAGAGGCATGCTGCCTATCAGAATAATAAATACGGCGAGGATATAAGTCAGACTGGAGTGAGCCACTTGGTTGATAATAGTTGAACAGACGGGGCTGGTCAATTAGAGAAAAGGTCAAATAGTCTAGATGAGTTGAAGCCTCCCATCAAACGCAATCAATAAGAGTATATTCGACTAGATAATTGTTGTCAAGTGGTTTAACCCAAAACTAATATTGGGCCTTGTGCATTAAGTGGGCTTGTTGGGCTATTCTATATCACCAAGTTTGCTAGTCAAGCAAGCCGAACCAAGCTCAATAGTATTTACTCGACAAGCTTATGAGTCTAAACGAGCTTTTTATTATATATATTTATATATAATATTATTATTTTATTTTTAAGAAAAAATAAAATTATCTAAAAATTGAAAAGAAAAACCCTGAGTCCTTATTTTGATTGGAAAATATGTCATTTGGAATTTGATAATTATTAGAATTATATTGGTATTGTTGGATTGTATTTTTATAATGTTATTCATGATATGGTATTTATTATTATAAATTTTGTTTTAAACCTAAACAGACTCAAGCTCATTTGAGACTATACGAGCTGGAGCACATTTAAGCTTATATGAACTCAAGCTCATCCAAGCCTATACAAATCAAGCTTTATCGAGCTTTGACGAGCCAAGCTTGAGCCTGATCCGATTTTGACCAGCCGAGCTCGAGCTTGTCTCATTTACACCCCTATGGACAAATAAGTCCAATTCCAACTGTTTCAAGCCCGAGTAAAATTGATTAAAATTTAATTTTTATTTTGAATTAATTTTAAATTAGTGTATTTAGATTCAAGACTCACAAACTAAATCACAATGTGGTGTATAGTTTAATATTATTTTTTATATTGTTAATAAATATATATTATATACTGTTTATTCAAAGTTTGAGCTCGAATTAGCTCACAATTGTTTGAAGCTTACTTAACAATTCAATCTTAATTGAACTGAGTTGAGCCGAATTTAAAGATTCATTATGTTGAGTTCGAACTCAAAATATTAAGCTCGTCGACCCTAATACATATACTTCAATATTGAACTTGAGCTCAAAAATTTCTTCCAAACTTGATTTGGCTCGATTGTGCTTCTAACTATGTTTCTTAAATTTCCTTATTGAGTATAAAATTTTGCTCTAATGTTCAACCTAATAGCATTTTTGTTGTTTTCTTTTTACGAAAAGCTGTGGTATAGTATTTTTATATGATGATTAATGAGTTAAAAACATGTATTAATGTTTTGTCTTGATAAATTATTATCTTATTTACTAGCTAATTGGGTATAAGTCTTTGTCCGAGTAAGCTCCTATTTGATTTTTAACATACAATGTATTAACAATTATATTTCAGCCGTTCGTCAGCTTTTCTTCAATCAAATTAGCGCAAAATAAATAAGCAAATACAAATATTAACAGCACACAAAAATATTTTTTTTATACTTAACTGTTAATATATTTACTTATGAAAATTATAAATTTTTAAGAAAATCAATAACTACATCAAGATATCATATTCTCCAAATTCTTAATTAATTAAAGTCAACTTGATTTACTCGATTATACTGATATCATATAACATGATACAATAATACTAGTAAATCAAGTTCTACGTAGACCACATCATACTTGTTTCATTCATACCAACTTTTAGGCAAAGTGGAGGGCAAAGATCACTAGGGAACACAGTATTCCACCGTCCACGAAGCAGCAGATCCTGGCTCTCATCCGGACAGCAGTAAACTATGCAAGAATTTACTTTGGCTCCGCCAATCATTGTCGATGGCATTTTTTGTCCGTATTTCTCAGGTTAACAATCAGCTGCTCCGAAGAAGAGTTCAGAAAATCTTTCCAACTTTTCACACACAAACACACATCTACACCTACGTATACATACATATATACATGTGCATATACATCCATCTCTACAGACAGACAGATAGATAGATACATAGGTAGACACAGTTTATATAAGCAGTGGCAGATGACAGAAACGCTGAAGGGAACCTACTTTTTTCTGCTATCCTTCTGTTCAATAATTCAATTCCTAGCCAGAGATCAGTCGTCTCCATAGTGTGAAACTACAAAAAGCAAGAAGAAAAAAAAGAGAAAAGAGCCAAAAAGGGCTCTCTGAAATGTATGTGATATTCAAGCGCCTGATCATTGGTGGAGAGATTGTTGAAGAAGAAGGTGAGTGGGAAAAAGAGAGATAAAGAAAAGAGGCCATCAAGAAAACAGCAGCAGAAATCCAGTGGGTTTTCAAGATTCAACCAGATTCGTCAGATAGCATTTAAAGAAGAAAAAACGGTAAAAATTATAGATCTCTGCTGATTCTTTATTGCGCTTCATTTATTTTCCGGGTTTGAATTTCAAAATTTTCAGTTATAAATGTTTGTAATCGAAGAAGCTGTTCTTCCTTTTCTGTTCTTCTCACCAGTTTCCATGGAGTTTGCACAGCAAACACAAGCAGCAGCCATGTTGAAGACAACCGATCTCGCATTTGCTAAATGCGAGTGCTGCGGCCTGACAGAGGAGTGCACGGAGGAATACATAAAGCGTGTTCGCGATGGTTATTCGGGCCGTTGGATATGTGGGCTCTGTGCTGAGGCTGTAAAGGATGAGGTGCTGAGATCAGAGGAAAGAATCGGGAAAGAAGAGGCTTTAAATCAGCACATGAGTTTCTGCAAGAAGTTCAGGACTTTAAGCCCACCAAAAAATCCAACGGAGGAACTGATCTCTGCTGTGAAACAGTTGATTTTCAGGAGCTTGGATTCGCCCCGGGCCAGCCCAGTTAGAAAGCCCTGTTTCCCTGCTCTGGATGCTTGAAAAAGAAATGGTTTTTAGACTGTTCTTGAACAATTTGCTGTTTTTATGGTAGCATGAAGACAACGTTAGAAATATCTTATGAGTTCATCTTTAGTTGTATGTAGTAATCCAAGAATGTCCTGTCCTGTTCTGTTCCATTGGTTTCAAACTTTCAATAGATTTTGTGTTTTGGAAAGAATTCAGAATTTCAGATTGAGTGGAAAATATTGCTTGTTCAAATTATGCTCAGCGCACAAAATGAATATCAACCTTTGTCTTTCTTTAGGCTGTGAGAACAGTGTTGTTCAAGATTTGGAATGGGCTCAGTTGTAAGAAAAGATCCAACTGTTGTACAGGAATTTGATATTATCTTCATTTTTGGATTCTTTGAGCTTGTTTGCTTGGCCATATATGATTAGGATGAATTAATATGCTAGTTAGAAATGGTATTCAAAACTATGTAATTTATTATTTGCTTGGATTTTAGAAACTAGTAACATCTCATGTTTAACATTATGTAATGTTTGGTTGATAAAATTGCTTAATGTAATTACACTTTATAATATCTAAAATGTCTCAATTTCTAAAAAGGTATTGAGGTTAAGGTTTTCATACAAGGGATCAAAATGATTTTTCATTTCTTATCATATCAAATTTTAAAAAAATGAAAAATAGATTAAGCCATCTTTGCTTGATTCATAAACCAGCTAGGCCCATAATATCATACCAAGTTGCAAAGGTATCATGAGTCATAAAAATGTGAAACAAACAAGAAATAAAGCTTGAAAGTGAACCTATCAAGATTTATTCAATGAAACAAACAAGCCCTTTGTGTGTGCATATCAGTTCATTTGCTAAGGTGAAAAGGAAATTTGAGAGAGCATATGCATTTTAGATCAGAAAAAAAGTATTAAGATCCCAACATATGCATTGAGATTTTGTGGCCAAAGTTTCTGCACATGTGTGGAAAAGATTTGGAGGTTCAAGGCATCTTGTCCAAAGTTTATACAAAAATTTTGTCCTCAATTTTTATATTGCGGACAAGATCATGTATTGTCAAATCGTATGTATCCTTAAATTGTATGAAAATTCTCGATTCTTATAATGTGGGACAAGGTAAGTACCATCAGTTTCACATGACCGTCCAAACACCAAACATGAGAATCAAATTTGTTCAAAATATAAAGACCAGACATGTCGAGGTATTTGTTCTAAAAATACAAATTTGATATGGGGTTTGTTTGTATACCCCAAAAATGAGAGAAAAGATAATTTATATCAGAATGAGTGCTAAGTTGCAGTTTGTTTTTGTTTCCGAAAGCCCTTTTTGTTCTCTACTAAAAATAAAAATAGAAAATTGTCAACTCTCCTCTATTTTCACATACATTTTCATTCTCAAATATTCTTCCAAACAAACTCTTACATTCCCTTTTCATTTTCACTTTTCAACACTTTTCATTTCTCCTATTCTTATTTCCACAAATTTTAGTACAAAAATACTAATTTTCCCAAATACAACTCATTTCAACCCTATACAATCATTATATTTTAAATAAAATATTCAAATAACATTTTATTTTCAAAAATGCTTTTACAACTAACTTTTAATTATTCTTTTTCACCTACAAAATGAAAATTCATTTAGGAAACAAAATCAAGCATGCCCTAAAATTGAAGGCGCAGGGTCAGCTCACTCTGTTTCTTGCTTGCAGAAACTTGAGAAAAAGATCCCATCCATCAAAATATCTGCTGGTCTTATTTGTGGGGCTGAGATTGAGACAACCTGACCAGACCCTGACGGGTGATTCCTTCCACCAAACAATCATAACATATTTAAAGTGGCTGTTTCCTATGGTTATTGTTCTATTCAGAAAAATAGCACTTCCCTTGGCAGTTAAGAAAGTAGAAGCAAAAATATCTTGATTTTCAACTCTTACACTCAAATCACGTTGAGAATTAATATTCTATGTATAACAATTTGTCGTTTTATTTCCTAGTCATGTAGTCCGACAACGTCGAGGTTGACAGTCATATCCAGATCAACAATATAGTAACTTGAAGCTAATTTCTGGCACCAAATCAGTTAACCCTGATTTGTTTTCTTTCTTGGATTGACTTGGGAAGTTTCTTGGTCTATGCCTGTATGGCTTCTCTTCTTCATAAACCATTTAGTGCTTGTTTGTTTTTGTTTTCAAATCCCTTTTCATTTTATGAGAGAGAACTATCAATTTCTCCCTCATTTTCACGTTTTCATTCTCAAAATATTCTTCAAAACGCACTATTACGCCCTCTCTTCATTTTCACTTTTCATTTTCTTCTGCTCACATTTACATAACTTTTAATATAAAAACAATATTTTTTTTAAATATAACTTATTTTTAACCTTACATAACCATTACATTTTAAACAAAACCTCTAAACATTTCATTTTCAAAAATAAATTTATAACTAACTTTTCATTATTCTTTTTCAACAGAAAGTGAAAATGCCTCTAAAAATCAAATCCAATCAGCCCCTTAGTTCAAAACATCATTTTCTTCAAAATTCATATTGTGATGAACATAGGATAGCATACAGGGCCTTCTGATGTTCATCGATATCAGGCTGTCAGAAACCATTTCCACAAAAGTGAGATGATACCAATCAATATCATCGATATTTTTACATGCAAAATTGATTCGGCGCTACACAAATAGCAATCGTCTCTAATTCCTGGTCAACTCTCTGTCAGCAAAAGAATAGAATCTTTACTTCAAATACGTGAACATAAAGGGGTCAACAATTCGACTGTTATAGCTGGTCCTCGATTTTCAATAAAACTAGTTCACTCTCCTGCTGCTGGATTCTTGGCCTCAAGCTCTTGGGTAACCATCTTCTAACACTTTCTGGTAATCTGGAAGACAGCACAGGAGCTATAACTCAAAACAAAATTGTAATGATAATGCACCTAAAAGGCTAAAATATGTGCAACATATATGATTACATGAGAAACAGGGTGTATAGACTTGTGAATAGGAAAAAAAAATTCAATAAAACTGACAATGTAATCAGTAAAGGCTGACTAACAAACATATCCTCATAACTTACAGATCCAATCTCTCGAAAATCGCTCTCCTCACTGAAGAGTTGAGACCGTATGCTATGGAGTTGAAGAGGCCCTTAAACAAACACAGGATGTAGGAAAGTTTCAAATTTGGGAAGCAGACATTAGACTCTTGGAGGAAAAGTTCTTAAAGTATTGGGGACATACCATAAGTGCAGCCATGCCAACATCAAGAACAGAAAGCCAAAAGATTTTATGACCTGGTTCAATGAAGTCATGTATAAGGTTGATTGTTCCAAAAAACCATGATCCAATTAGAATAAGCGGATAGTAACCCCATCGATTCAGTGCCTGTCGAGGAAAGACAAGGTAAATGCAAAAATCAAGAAAAGATTTCAATATCCTGGCGCTATCTAGTCCAGAATTAGTTCAAGTCCTTTGCTGGGTGTGACCATTCAGAAAAAATAAGCCAGGAGACAGCTGGTTTCAAGATCTAGAAATAGCAACGGCATTAGAATAACTATGAGTTCAAAAAACAAGTAACAATGGCCGTTATGTCTGACAATATAGATGATAATAAAATGCCATATTTTCTATAAAGAGGACAATCACAAGTTGCATCAATAACAGAAAAGAAGTGTCTCGTAGTACTCGTGGTGCTCAAAACTATGGGGAAATTGCAAATAATTGATATCTTAAGCGATCATGCCATCCATATTCAAGTACTCATATGTGATGCTGCATCCAGATTTTCCTCAGGAAATCATACTGGTATATAATCTTGTCGTCAATGTCCCAGATGAGACAGCTAAGTAGGCAAAGCTGGATGCTTTTCAACTATAGCCTATTTCTATTTTTTCATGTTTTGGACACTCAATGTTGACAGAGAAGAAAACTTGCCTTCATATCTGGCCGCAAATCTGATTGGTACGCCCGATCTGACATTCCGACTGCCATCTGGAAAAATGGATTTTGCGTCAGGTGGATTCAGTCCGTCAAACAAAGACGCATGCATACTATCATATACCTCAACCGTAACTTCACAACCTCAGAAATAAGGTATACAAGAAGAGAGATCCAGATGATTACTTACACGAGTGGCATTGTTTAACATGCGTATCACTTGAAAATAGGTGAAGCCGTTGAAAAGAATTGCACCCCAAAGAGGTGCGTAAAATGTTATAAAATGAACCACCTGCATGAATAAACAAGCAAAACAAATGTAAATATTTATGAGGAATAAAAATATTACAAAATATCATCTTAAAGATTGTTCACAATTTGCCATGAATGGATCAAATTCTTACAACTGAGAATTTACTCTGAGATCAGAGAACAAATTCTTATCTATGAGACTTCTCATCTACTTAACGGCAACAAATTTCAGAAACCGATACTCAATACATAAAAATGCTTCCAACATCAATCAAGTAGATTGATCTCGGTCAAGTGTAGATTTTGAAAGAAGCCAACAGGGAAATGCCAACACCTAACAAATCACTAAGCAATCTCAAGGTACAATCTCCTTGAACATCCCAGGGTGAAAGCCTTAAGCCCAGTTTTAGCCAAACCCATTAAATATTTTATACATAAGTTCCTGCTAACCATGGAGCAATCTTGCATGGAAATGGTAATGAGCAAACGAGTACAATTAGGGAAGCAGGATTATCTGGAATCAAATAAAACTACTCACTTTTCAGCCCAGACATTGTTTCAGTAACATTAATGAAGTACATAACTCATACTACCTAAGCATCATATAGTATGTTTCTTCAATTAATGGTTTCAGTATACAGGGTCCCTCCAGAATGCCAGCATTAAAACCTCTTATAAACTTACCTTTCCTGTACGTCCTGTTTGTGCCCAACACCATGCACCTATGCGGCTTATATGACCATGGTCATTGCTAATAGAGCGAATCACTGTCATAACCACCGAAGTTCCTGCAAAAGTCATTTAAACTCCAAATAGGCCCAGACAAAAATGAAAAGCATAGAGTTCCTCCTGAGAGCATTAAGAAGGAAAAAGTTTGAAAGAAGAATCTGCATAATAACAAAAGCATACCCCATACATACAAATGAAACATTGGCTCTAGATCCTCCACATCAGTTTTATGTCTAACAACTGTTCGGTGCAGAGTGAAGGCAATTGTTGTCGTCCATAGAAAAGAAGCAACACAAAAAAAATGCGTTGTGTAACCCTGACCATAACAAAAGTATCCTTTAGAAGGATCCCTGCAAATACGAAAAATTCATTTTACAGGAAAAAAGTCAGAATATGCAATTCTCCATTGTCTAAAATGGCAGATGAATGCGTTTGCCTGCCACACAGACAAGAGCATACCCAATGATCCCAAAGAAACTGCAGAACATGTCCTGCGCCAGAATTAAAATAATAATTTCAGCAGCAGGATAAATCAAAATGCTATATTAACCAACAACAAAGGTGCAAAATGGATTTTATATCCGAATGTTTTATAAGATCAATCAAATAAGAACATTCTACCGTTAGAGATCAGCAAAACTATGTCATGACATGCAAAAAAATCAATTGGTTCCCTATTTTTGCTAATTAGACAGGTAGATGCATAGAATAAATGCCATACTGAAATCAATTTCATTTAATGGACCAAACACTTAGAAAAAGATTCATGCCGGCATTAGCCTCCAAGCTGAACAATGCACAGCATTAATCATATTCCACATGTTCCTGACAAAAATTTCAAACCACACTAACCTTCTACCACTTCAGGATCAATTAAGCTGACACTATTTTCAAGCCAACTGAAAATCACTAAACTAATCTTTCGAAACAAATATCAGCTGATAAGATTTTCGTCAAGTGACTAAACAGAAACCACTTACGTAACTTAACCTAATTTTGGGGGAAAACAAAAACAAAGGCATGAAATAATAAATGACCGAACACTTACAGAGAGAGCGAGGAAGAAGACAAGCTTGAAGGAAAACTTGCGGAGCTCTTTGAAGAGTAAGTAGCACAGGACAATGAAGCCAGAACCGACGAGCGATAGGCTGGACGCGCCGGTGTTAATGGCGGTCAGAATTCCCCGTTCGCTCGTCGTTAAGTTCCCCAAAACCGCTTGCGCCGTAGCCATTGTACCAATCCCGCCCCTTTTCTTCAATAAAAATCAGTAATCTTAATGAGGAAGCATCAGAATTTCACAATTCGCATCTCCGACATTCGATTCCAGCAAGCAAACAGAAGGGAAGGAATCCTTTCCTGGTGGGCCCACTCAGTTGCCAGAATGCGCGTAGTGCAAAATATCCGAACTAACATACCTAGAATTAAATCATCTCTCTACTTTCAAACAGTCGCTTTGGCCGAGTGGTTAAGGCGTGTGCCTGCTAAGTACATGGGGTTTCCCCGCGAGAGTTCGAATCTCTCAGGCGACGAAATTTAATTTTTGTAACTCTTTTTTCAGTAGTGATTTCATTGCCAGTAGCTGAAAGTATTTTTGTACAGTAGGATTTAGGGGCTGTTTGGTTTCTTTTCCGCACTCCATTTTCACATTTTTAATTTTTACTATTTTAAAAAGAAAACACATAATTTTTTTATATATTTTCACTCAACATCATTTTTATTTTCAAAATATATTTTCAAATAATATATATATCTTTTCTATCTATTCCATCATTTCTATCTTTCTGACTCTTCACCTACAACATATTAAAATTAGCATAATCATTACTTTTCAACCATATGTTCAAATACAAATTCATTTTTAATTTATTTTTACTAACTAACTTTTTAAATTTTAAAAATGATGAAAATGAAAATTGAAATAGAACCAAATAGGCCCATAAATAGCTTTCTAATTTGGGATTTGCATCTGCAAGAATGTACTTAGTTGGAAATCATCACACATTTTGAATAGAAGTATAAATGAGTCGAGTTCAAAAAATATTTTGGGATCAATTTCAAGCTCAATTCAACAAAATTTAATTATTAATAGACAATAATTATTTAATTAATTTATAAAAATATTTAAAAATAAAAAAAACTCATGAGTTTTTGAACAACTAAATCAAGGTTTGATCTCGACTCATTATAAAGCTTGAACTCAAGTCGAGCCATAATCGAACCAGCTCGTGAGGCTTATAAGTTGGCTCGACTCATCTTATACTCCTAATTTTAAAATATTTGAATGTTATTGATTGGAGTAACACTTGATAAGAATATTGCGCTAACTATCTTGATTCTTTTTTTTCCCCCCAATTTATACATACAGATAGAGTTTGTTAGGTTTCAAATCATGAACCCTCACATATACGAGCGTGAGAATGACATCATTGGATCAATTAAATGCTCCATACCCTCATTCTTATGTACAAGCATCTTTTGTACAATTATTGATTTAAGATGCAGAATAAATTATTGAGATACATATATACCAAGCACTTTCCCAAAATATATACACACACGCATGCTGAACCTACAATTTGTTAATAAAAAATTATAATGACTTACCAAGTGAACCTACCTCAAGGCTTAAGTCCAAAAGTGAAGTACATTAAGAGCTCGTTTACTTGTTTTGATATTATATAATAGGTACACAATTCATTTCAATTCTAGTACTTGGTTTATTTTTAAAAGCCCGTGATATAATTAGGGCTCGGCATACATTTAGGGTCAAACTTGATTTGTGTACCTAGACTTTGAGGTGTGATATGTTTTCCAACCTAAACTAGAAATAAATTATAATTCATCAAGTGAGATAATTATGTCAAGCAAATAATTAAAATTAAATATCAAATTATTTAAAATATATAAATAAATATTAAATAAAATATAAAATAACTCACTATTTATTTTAATTACAAGCATCATAACTAATCTAAGCATACAAAGCAAATGAGTCAAGGAGTGTTGTTGGGAGGTCACACCAACAAAACAAACTATGCCCATGAAAAGAAAGCTCATTAACTTGCCAAACCTACCTATTCCTTCCTTGTCATTTATTGATTGGTGCATGCAAATGAGAGGGCACCCTCGGACGATCCTTTTTCCCCTACCCAACTTTATTGCCTTTTACATTATAGGCGATTTAATGTATGAAACAAATCTTGAACCACTTAAATTAAAGTATTTCCTTTTTCTTTTTCCCTATATTAGTTCATATATGGGTGCCAAATGCATATATTATTAATATACATGCATACACCCGACCCCCACCATATATTATGCTACCTTACCTATGGAAGCGTGGTGAAACATAAATGGTTTGACCTTACATGAGAACAAAAATAATGTGCATTGATAGAGACAATTAAACCCAATATAGTATTCTAATATCATTTAATTTATTGTTTGACAAGTAATATGAAAATGTGGGTTGGTTCATAATTGATTCAAAGTCCGATATTATTTACGTAATTGTGTATTATTTGAGTAATGGATTGGGGGTGTGATTATATAATCTCAACTCTTCATTATAATTTTGCTTCCTTAATTATCTTTTTCTTGTAAAGGTCAGTGGAAGGGATGATGCTTTTATTCAAGGGTAATTCTGTTACTTACTTACTTAATTCTAAATATCAAACATGAGAGATTGGGGTAGGTTCTAATAGCAGCTAATTATAATTAAGGTCAATTTTCAATGCCAAATATATTAATAAATTATTTAATTATTTGTCTTCTATAGTAATTTTACATATATACCCCTAAGACACATGTGGGGTATATTATAATATTATTGTTCAAATATTTTTAAATAATTTATCAAATTTAAATGAAATTTTATTGAGATGAACTTGAGATATGTGTTCTTTTTTAGATGTATTATTGTCATTCTTAATAAATTCAAGTTCTAGTTGAATTTTTCTGAACTCAAATCAATATCTCAAGTATAATATTAAATAATTTAGTTTATTTTTCAATCATAACGACTTAATTATATGTACACATATACATGGACCACACATATATAATTATAATTTCCTTCTATTATTAATAA
>JACGDI010004487.1:402508-436607 GCA_014898725.1 Jacaranda copaia
TTTTTTTTTATGTCTACATATTGATTGATAAATGAAGAAGTTGATGCATTTTATCTTAATTTGGTTCAAACTCTTGACTAATCCAAGCAAACCAAAACCATGTGCAGTCCTAGGGAAACTAGGGGTGAGCTGATTTTTCTTATTCAAATCTTACTTTTGAAGAAAGGTGGGAATTATGGAGGAGAGAGGGGGGGAAAGAAGGGCAAAAATCTTATGATCATATCCAAGGGTAAGCGTGGGGACCTACAATTAGATAATGAAAACTTTAGTCTTTATTACTTTAAATATTATTGTAGCATTAGTTGTTTGTACCTTTTGGGTGGTCTCAACCACAATGCAACACCTAATTTCCAACCCAATCATTTCTAGCCAATTGATGAGTTTGGATAAGCATTATCTTCAAATAAAAAAAGCTAACTCAGATATCTTTTCATTGTCACATCTTTATATCATTCCATGATCACTTTTGAACATCAACATTTTTGTTTTCTTTTTTTGGCCAATTTGTCTACATGTTACATGTCTCCCTGCAATAAGCATGTAAATGTAATTGGTAGCAGCCTTGGCATTTTAACTCAAGAAAGGAAACAAACTCAACTTCATTTTCATGAATTTTGGGAAAGGTTCATGAATCTTGAAGTTTTTCATCAAATTTCATGTGTTCTTCAATATATTTTTGATATATTTGTGTATTAATTTCGATCACATGTGAAATAATTATTGATTCAAGTAAACTGTTATAGCCATCACCAATTAACAATCATTCTTTAGTATATTTCTATCATAAGCAGGTTTATTTTGATTTTATAATATTTTTGTACATTACTCTTCAATTATAAAAATATGCAAAAGAATACGCATCAATTGTGACAGCTATGACAATCTACTTAATAATCATTCCGTGTGTAATCAATCGGCAAGGATCACTTATTTACAACCTCATATTCCAATTCAATCTATACTAATTCATAAGTTCAACCAATAAAATGATTCATCAAGGCGATATTTAGAAAAAAGGAGCATCAACTTTATTTCTACTTAATTTCTCTTTTCAATTATGGAAAGCTTAGCCGAACATTTTGAATAAGTGAAAATTTTGTCTTAATGCAAACAATGTCGTATTTCTTTTCGGCATGTCCAATACAAACATCGTACCTTAGAGTCTTTTTCTTCCCTTTTTCTTTTTTCTTTTTTCTTTTTTTTTGAATGATAATTTGCCTTAAAACTTTTCCTCCAAGAAATGATAACCAGTGGATGAGGATTTCAGGATAAGACCTAACTCCTCCATCTCATCATCTTATTATTTATTATATTTTATCCATCCATAGAGAATGTTCAATTCAATCCTTTTCTGTCAAAGAAACCTTCCCCCTCTTTTGTCCTTCTAAGATCCAACAACAGAAACAAACAATATTTCTAGTATACCTTGTAATAGTTTCCCCAATGATCTCAACACACAAAGATATAAATGTAATAGAATAATACCACATCATACTGTATTATTCTTTTTCTTGCTTGGATCTCATCCTCTATGGAGAAAATACCCTCATAATCTCCATAGTAGCAAGAACCCTTTTCTTCAAACAGTATTTTCTCCATAACCTTCCACCCCATGTCATTGTTTCTTGAAAAAAATCAGCTTTCTTGAAAATATTTTCAGAGTAGTATACCTATATACCCACAAAGACTTGTGTTTTTTTGTTTTGGAAAATGCCCACCAGAGCTATGAGCAAAACAGGGGTTGATGAGATCTACAGAGGAGATCAGAGGCTTACAATGGGGAAAAGGGTAGTTTTCAAAGATGTTGAGAACAAGGAAGAAAAGGGGTTGGTCAAAAACTCATGGATTCAGAGTATTTCTTGTTCAGATGAATCATCTTCTATAGGGAACAACAGTGATGCTTCTGAGAACTCAATGAAGAAATCAGGTGATGGTGAAGAGGTTCAGAGTCCATATAAAGGTGGGGCCTTGGATGCCATGGATGCCTTGGAGGAAGTTTTGCCTATGAGGTTGGTTTTTCCATTTCTCTGAAATTTATTTTTCTTGCTTTGACTATTGGAATCTTTCTTTTGATCCAATTCTCATTCGGGATTTGTTCTTCCTGTTTCAATTTGTGTAAAAACTTTTAAGGATCATGTTCTTGATCATATCATATCCATTTTTGTGCCCACTGATCAATAGTACTGTTCAGTTGTGCTTGAGCTGCAATCCATGCTTGGATTGCTTCCTCCTTTTTGCTGGTGTTGGAAGAATCAGTTGGATCTTCCCATATTAATAGGTTAATTATTTTGCTTTTGTTTAAAAATAAAAAAGATCTATAAGAAGTTCCTAAATTTAAAAGAGAGTACTTGGGTTTTTTCAATGAGTAAAAAGTGTAGCAAGTATGAATCCAATTGAGGTTTGCGGTGAAGGAATGGGATCGAAAAAAAGAGGGATTCTAGTCATAAGATATCTAATAAAATCGCCGCTGGAATTGAAATCTTATTAAAAAAGAAAAATATCAAATATCTGGAGGTTTTTTTTATATATTATATAGATGATTTGATCTGAAAGAATTATGATTGAAAATTGTTTGATCGTCTTTCTAGAAGAAAAGGCAAAATAGGCGCCAACATGAAAGGGTGAAATTAGAAGTACAATCGAGCCGAGCACGAATTTGAAGAAAAAGTTTAAATTCGCGATCGAGTTTTATTTTTTTAATTTGAGCTCGACTCAATCAAGTACAATTAAAATGAAATTTTTTAAATATTCTTTTAAGTTATTAAAAATTTGAACTTGAGTTCGAATTTTTTTAACTTAATAAAATAATTAAAAAATTAATACTCAATTTTGTAAATTATAATATTTATTAATTCACCATATATAATAGTAATGTTAGTATTATTATAATATATAATGCATATTTTAATGAATACAAAAATATTAAAATTATACACTAATTCACAAATATTGAGCGTAAATGTAAACAGTTTAATATGACGATCGAATTTAAAACAGCTCAAACTTTAAGAATAAGGAGCCAGCTCAATTCATTTGTATTGCGGGATGGTAAAAGAGTTTGGCTAAGCACAATGATAACTTTAGTGCCCGTTTGGTTCTATTTTCGAAACTCATTTTATATTTTTATTATTTTAAAAATAAAATACATCACATTATACATATTTTTACTCGATATTATTTTTATTTTTAAAACACATTTCTTAATAATTTATATGTTTTTTCTTGATAATTTATATATTTTCTCTTTTTATTCTATTATTTCTATTTCTATCCACCAACAGCCTATTAAACACAACGTAATCATTACTTTTTCAATAATTTATCCAAATATAAATTCATTTTCAACTCATTTTCATTAATTACTTTTCACCATTTTGATAACGATGAAAATGAAAATAAAACCAAACGGCCTCTTACAGCATCACACATTTTTCTGAACTTACAATCCTAAATGCTTATCCAGGAGGGGCATCTCAAGGTTCTACAAAGGAACATCCAAGTCCTTTGCAAATTTAGCCGACGCATCTTCTTCATCTTCCATAAAAGACCTTGCCAAGCCAGACAATGCATACGCGAGGAGACGCAGAAACCTGCTGGCCTGCAGCCTCAGCTGGGACAAGAACCGGAGTTCTCCTCTGAGAAGCAATGGGGCCGGCATATCGAAGAGGTTGACCACCTCAGGCCGAACAACGTTGGCTTTGGCTGTAGCCATGAGCAGCTCTGCTGACAGTGACAAGCAAGCTGGGGAACGCAATTCTGCTGGTTCTTTTTTAATTTCTTCTCCAGGGAAGGATTTTTCTGCCTGGAGATCCTTTTCTTTGGCTGATCTGCAGCAGTGTGTTTCTGTTGCCAACGCTTGTACGGATTCAGAGCAGTTAGCTACAAAGCCATATTGATTAATATAATACACATTTGAGATGTTCAAGTTTTATGATGATAATGCAGATTGATATATATGGGCAATGATCAGCTACTGAAATTGAAGGCTTTCCATTTGTAGAACCTAATCCCAATATTGCTTAGATAATACAGGTGCTAGAAAATGTATACAGCACTCATGGTTATGAGAGCTGCCTTTGGCAGAGTCTCGGGCCAAGTCTCGGGCCAAGTCTCAGTCTCACTGTGGCTGATCGTCCAACAGGAGTAAGGGTCATGTCTCGGTTGTCCTATGGGCAGATCGTTTAGTGGGTGTTTCAGTTTCATTGTGGCTAATCAACCAGCACAAGTACGGGTCATGTCTGAATGTCACTGTGGGTTGATCATCCGGTAGGAGTCGGCTAATCATCCAGCACAAGTCCGGGTCATGTCTGAATGTCACTGTGGGTTGATCATCCGGTAGGAGTCAGGGCCGTGTCTCAGCCCCACTACTGCTAATCATTATCTCGGACTAGTGACTGATCATTGCATTGATAAGCTCCTGGAAATCATTTAACTGCCCAACAGTTGCTGAATTGCCATATGTACATCTTCAATGGAGAATGGAATGCTGCTAGAAAGATCAAAATGGAAAGCCATCAGTACACCAGAAAGCTAAAAAGAAATACTATTTATTAGCCCAAAAACTATATAGCAGCAGCGAAATTTTAATAGCAGTTTCCCACTAAAGGCTAAAGCCCACTTTGCCGAGTGCACCGAGAGGGGTTCAAACCAATGGTCCAGGAAACCACATACAAGTGGTTTCAGCTAAATCAGAGAGTACATTCTCAACAAATGAACAAGACTCTGCAGCGACAAAGGACTGATAATTTTCAGTCGTACACATTTGGGCTTGCTGTTCTTTTTTGAAATGAATGATTATCCTATTTTGGGCCGGAATAGGAAGAATGGATCACGTCCTAAAGAATAAATAGATGATATCAAATACTATGTTATTTAAGGATCCGATTAAGACTATGTTTAAATAAGTTTATTTAAAAAAACTAATAAGATATTCGTTAAAATTTATAGAACTTCAAATTTTATTTCAATAATAAATTATTACAGTGTTTGAATAAATTTTAAAAGTTACAGCAAGCATGCTCAAGCCACAACTTGCTACAAGCTCAGCTTGTGATAGGACTTGACAAGTACAGTTCTTTGAATGTCCATTAGAAATTTATGTCATTGTGCCAACAGTTAAGATTTTATTAGAGTTCGAATCACTAATTTCATATGAAACTAATGTCTATGAACCAAAGACCACTTAGCGAGTTTTGATACAATGTTAGAATCATACCTCTTCCAGAATGGTATCTCACTAGTCACTTTGGGAGGCCTTCTTCAATAATTAAAAAAAGAAAGTTCTATACATACAATGGAAAAAATTACTAGATACTCATACCTTGTTATAAATGCCCCTGATAAATCCATTGATGATAGAGGTTAACTTTCAATTGTTGGATCTCAATCTTGGTCCAAGTTAACTTACAATCTATCGTACCTCTTCCAAAATGGTATCTCACTAGACACATTGGGAGGCCTTCGTCGATGATGCAAAAAGAAAGTTCTATATGTGCAATGGAAAAACTTACTAGATACTCATACCCTATTATAAATGCCCCAACTAAATCCATTCACTACAAGAAAAATTGCATTTAATAGCATTAGTAAGTGCAGCTTAAATAGTGTTATAGCGACAATTTTACATTTAATTGCATTTTTTAAAAATGTCACTTGTAACTGTGTAGCTAAAGGTATAAATGTTATTAATTTACTTCTATTATGACATTAATAAAATACAAGAAAAAATGTATTAGATGACACATTAAAAAAATATCACCAAAAATGCATTACATAACATGCCAAAGTGCTATTAAAGAAAATTTTAAAAGGCATGCCATGCCAATATGCTACTAAAAATGTATGTAGTGACATATTAAAACGTCACTAAAATTCTTTTAAATGATAAGATAATGCACCACAAAAGGTACAATAAATGACATGTTAAAATATCAAAAAAAATAATTTTAAATGACATACTAATATGTCATAAAAAATGCATATAGTGATGTTAAAACGCCACAAAAATTTCTTTAGATGACATAATAACATGCTGTAAAAAAAATTAAATAACATGTTAAATTAAATAGCAAAAAATATTTCTTTGAATGACATCTTAATCTACCACCAACAGCCATATTATGAGATTCCAACGTGCTCCAATTGTTTGTATAAAACTTGAACCTGTAATATTTTACTTGAAAATATATGAATTTACTGTCAAACTACACACCAAATATTCGTTATAAATATTCAAAAATATTATTATATTCTCATACTTTAAAAGCATATTTTTTCAATTATTTAAATATATGCCCAAAATTATTATATTAAATAATACATTTGAAAAAGTTTGAGACATTAAATTTAGAGATATAAAATATTCAAAAAAATAATTTATAGGTGAGGAGAAAAAAGGGCAAAAACTTAGGTAATGTTTGTTTACAAATTTTGTGTTTTGGATTATATGTTTTGGGAGTGAGGTTGGGGAATGTGATCTATGTTTGTTATAATTTGGGAATAGTAAGAAAATTATTTTGAAAAAAAATTGGTATGTTTGTTTATATTTTGGGAGAAAATAAATTCTAATATAGTAGTCAAATCAATGCATTTTTGTTGTTTTGGGAGGGGACAAATTCTACTGTAATAGTTAAATCAATGCCTTTTTATTGGGTTTAAGAGTGTAAATAGATTTTAGTAGTATTTTTTATTATGATATAATGATAAAATATTATTATATGTAAATATATATATGTGATTGGTAATAATTGTGATGTGAAGAATATGAAATTTTTAGTCATTTGTCAGTTAAATTGCGAGGATAATTTGATCATTTTAGAAACACATTTTGGTAGAAAATGAAAGCACGTGCTTGGTTACATTCTCTCAAAACAATTTTGTTTTGAGAGAATGTAACCAAACATAGCTTTATATTTTCTATACTACTTGAAAAATATGATTAATTTAATCGATACATTAAAATTATATTTAAGTAGTTAATTCAATCAATGCATTATGATAAGATTTAAAATTATATATTTTACAATTATCAAATAACTATATATATTTTATTAATTTTTGTGTGATATTTATTTCATGTTACATCATAACTAAATTATGAGTTATATTTTTCTTCTTTTTGTTTAAAAAAAAAAAGTAGTATTGCTAGTTAAATGCTTTAAACATATAGTTGTGTCAGTAATTTCAATAAAATTATATTTTTATAACACTTATTAATCAATTACTACTAAGTAACCCTATATTATAAAATGACATTAAATTAATACTACTAAATAATTTACAGTACTCTTTACAAATGACATCATGAATAAATATGAGTAGCATTTTTTTTAAAAAAAATTACTGACACTATTTAAATGTCTTGCAAATATATTTACGTTGGCATTTTCAATCAAATGTCACTATTTTTTTGTTACTTATTAATCAAATGCGACTAAATATTGTATTACAGTAATATTTTTTAACAATTATCACTATATTGCTTTTATATGTCATTACACTATCAAATGTCACTAAGTTAGTGCCGCTAAATATTTTGTGGTATTTTTTTTATGTACCACCATAAATAAATATGAGTGACATGCTTTTAAAAAAAATTAATGGCACTAGTTATATGCCGTCAAATTATATTTTTGTTGGCATTTTTATCAAATGTCCCAATTTTGTATGTCATTTATTAATCAAATACCACTAAATATTTTATTATAGTGACATTTTTTTTATAACTATCACTATTTTATTTTTGCACGTCATACATTATAAATGCCACTAACTTAGTACCACTAAATGCTTTATAACATATTTTTTCAAACAACACTATAACTACATATTAGTGACATTTTTCTAAAAAAAATTAATGACACTAACTAAATGCTTTTGAAATACATTTATTTTGGCATTTTTAATTAAATATCACTATTTTGTTTGTCAATTAATAATTAAATGCCATCAAATATTAAATTTATAACGGCATTTTTTATAACTATAGTCATAATATCTTTTCTTATCATTATATTATAAATGTCATCGTATTAGTGCCACTAAATATAAATTTTCTTGTAGTGATTGATGATAGAGGTGAACTTTCAGTTGTTGGATCTCAATCCTACTCCAAGTTAACTTATAATCTATCAAATATTTTATATAATATTTTGAGGAATTTATAAACTTACCCCACCCTTGGAGTCACATATAATGGCTTCCATGACCTATCACCTTCTTCACCTTATCTTCCAAGGTAAAAGGACAATGAGAAAAGGAGATATCATGAAAATAAAGAAGCCATAGTCCACATTCAATACTGATTCACCATTGGAACAAAGACTATTAATACTTTCAAAGCTAAGGTCCACAAGGAATTATGAGTATTATGTACACATGATGCAGTGCCCCCAGCTGCCTAGGAGTGTGTGTGTGAGCCAAAAATCTCAGAGGCAGTGGTCCCTTTAATCCAAAATGCCAGAATACCTTACTACAATAATTTCAAACAGTACATAAATTTGTGAAATGGGCAGCTGCTGCAAATTGCAATAATTTTCAATTCTAACAGCACAAGTGCTGTCCATTTCTTGCCAACTACAATAATTGCTGCTACTTCTTCTATACAGCATACTAAACCTTTTTTCACATTCTTGGGATTCTTCTCTAGTTTTCCTACATCATGGGACTTCTTGGACAGCTTCAGACACTATTCTGAGAGATCACTTCTCCAAATTTGAGGAATAGTTGAGCATCTGAAGTGCTTACAGATGAGCAGTTGACCAAATGAGGAGTTTTAAGATTTGCGTACTCATCGACATAACATTGAACTTTAGCAGACGGGACTGGAGCCAGGGGAAGTGGGCCAAGCAATTTAGCATCTGGGCTTGGCACTAGGGTTCCAAGAACTCGAACTACTTCATGCATCGCTGGCCTATCCAATGGCTGTCTCTTGGTGCATAAAAGAGCCAGCTGAAAAACCTTTTTAACCTCTGCAAGATCTTTACATGTTTCTAATATCTCAGGATCAACCGTATCCATAACCGAATTGTTCGCTGCCTTGGTCATTATCTGCGTAAACAGAACCATCAGAACTAAAATTTCTTGTTGTAACAAACACATAATAAGCAGAAAGTATAGAAAACAAACCAGATGATGGAGATTTGATTCATTATCCACAGCCTTCCTTCCAGTGAGCAACTCAAGAAGAACTATCCCATAGCTATATACATCAGACTTCTCCGTGAGACGAGAAGTACGAGCATATTCAGGATCAATGTAACCTATGGTTCCCATTAGATAAGTAGAAGTGTGGGTTTTAGATGTGCATAAGCTCTTGGCAATGCCGAAATCTGTAAGATGGGCCTCATAATCCTTGTCCAGTAAAATGTTGGATGATTTCACATCCCGGTGGATTATCCGAGGGCTACAATCGTGGTGCAGATAAGCTAGCCCCTGTGCAGCACCCAATGCTATCCGGAGACGGGTTTCCCAGTCGAGTTTTTTCTTTTTAGTCGTTCCTGAGGAGGAAAATTCTCTACAGTTAATGCCAAATGCATTAACCTTTCCTTATAAAAATATTTCATTATGAATCAGATATATTTGGCATATATACATAAACGGAAGGCAGTTACCATGAAGGAGATCCCATAGGCTTCCATTTTCCATGAAATCATAAAATAGAAGGTTTCCAGATGGAGACAGTGAATATCCTTGGAGACTGACTAGGTTGCGATGTTTGATACTCCCAACTGTCTCCAGTTCCGTCTCAAATTCCTTCAGGCAATGTGGATAGTGAGAATAGAGTTTCTTGATGGCCACAGGTCTGCAGTTTTTGAGAACACATTTATACACAGTGCTCGATGCTCCATATCCGATTATATATTTCTCACTCAGATTCTCCGTCATCCTCATGATGTCTTCATATACGTGAAGTGCCATATTCATGTTAAGGATAACAAGTTTGGGAGACGAGTAACTAACTGTAGGATGGAAACAAGAAACCAAGAAACCATGAGAAGTGAGAACGCATTTTAGCCAAACATCTAGAGAATGTTTTAGAAAGCTTAGTTAGAATTCCGGAAAAAAAATGAATATATTTCAATATTGAGCTATATTATCATTCCGAGTTGAATAATGGATAAGTGGAGATAAAATATCTTGATGAACATAACAAACCTGGTTTGTCGAGAGGCCCATCTATAAATGATTTTGGATTGTGCGGTCCACAAGCAGCAATTAGGAATATAAGAACAATAGCCAAGGCTCCCAGAGCAATTCCAAGTATAGCTGCTTTAGATATCGGAACTGCAGATATACATGGAAAACATGATCCAAAAAATTAGCATATAATAGATTGTAAAAGCACTAATGGGTCAGAAATAGTCATTTTTATCACCTCGCTCGGCTGGATGGGGTGCATGGCAAGAAGAGCTGAACCAATAGCCACAAAGACCAGGATTGCCCAAGAAACTGAAAGAGAAACAACATGAAACCAAATGAGGGAGTAAACAATCAAACAGGAGAAGAGAAAGGCGATGCAGGAGAATTAAAGAAACTAATACCTGTCAGGTGAAAACCTTGAGAAGTTGTTTCCTGTAGGAATACATCCAACAAGATTGTTGTATGATACATTCCTGCAATAATAGAAAAAGATTAGAATCCAGAAGGAATTATTGTACCATCTTCATTACTTTTACAAGTTATACTCAGTTTTTGACAGTGAACTTACAGCACCACAAGACTGAGGCAGTTGGTGAGCGACATCACATCACCAGATATATTGTTGTTTTCCAGCTTCCTGTCATTAAATCGGCTACATACTTTATTAACTTTTACAAATTATAGCATCATCAATTACATAGGTAGCATGGATGATGCTGTTTTAACATTATGAAGTTTTCATAACAGAGGAGAGAGATCTCACAGCAAGAAGACATTTTGAAGCTGGCCTAGTTCCTGAGGGATTAGACCTGAGAGGTGGTTATTTGATAGATCTCTACAAGAAAAGAACATGATTCAAAAAATTGAAACTTGATCCAAAAGGGAGAGAAAAATGGCAAACTTCTTGATATTGCAGTCTATTTCCTTACATCTCCATAACACTTCTCAAGTTGCCAAACTCCGCGGGTATTACTCCGGTCAAGTCATTATTGCTTAAATTACTGTTGAAAGGCTGAAGAAAGTGAGATATAGAAGATTTGGTACGAATGAAAATTAGGATACTAAGAACTCACAGTTTCAGGAGATGTTCCAAGTCACCAAGAGATGAGGGCATAGAGCCACTGATCTTGTTGTTCGAGAGGTCTCTGTCCCAACCAAACAAGAAAGTGAGTATACTGCAGTTCAGAAATACAATACAACAGCAATAATTATTCTACGAGCAAGGCTGTCACTTACAAAGTATCCAAATTACCAATCCGTGACAGTTCAATAGGAATAGGGCCCTTGAGATTGTTGGACGATAGGTTCCTATAGAAATTATTTGAAGTGCACAATGCATGGTTAGAGAAAAATTTGGAAAGAAAGAAAAACAACCAAAAACTGATAACAGGGCTTTTCTAATGATCTAGAGAACATAAAGGAACTTACAGGTAAGTCATGCTTTCTAGCTTTTGAAATGAGAGAGGAACAGTTCCATTCAGTTTGTTTCCATGCACATTGCTGTTACCAAAACATAAAAGTAAACAACTCTATCCCAAAGATTGAGTTATGCAACATAAAGAAAATTGGTGAAACATAAGATTCTTACAGGCTATTCAGATTTGTACAAGAGCTAAGATTATCAGGTATAGGACTCTCTAAATGGTTGTTTGCCACATTTCTGCAAATACGAGCGGAGCAAACTTGAATTAGCATATCCATAAAGGTTAACATAAGAAAACTTTGTGAAGTAAAAACCATACAGGTCAAACAAATCTGTGAGCTTTCCTAGTTCTGGCGGAATACGCCCTATGAGAAGATTATCATTCAATTCTCTGGAAAACATAAAGAATAGTGGATCAGCCTTAATGTTTGGCAATCAGCAAATATTAGGTGGGGGTGGGATAATGGACAAAATTTATACAGATAGTGGAGCTTTGTCATATTTCCGAGCTCGGGCGGAATGGACCCAGTTAGCTTGTTTCCATGAAGATATCTGCATGATTAGAGGTAATATATGTCAACATAAATGTCGATGGAATTTTAAAGCTCAATTCAATGCAGAAAAATACCAGAAGTTTGATTTCACATAGGCAAGAACTCAACAAATTGCTGTGAAGATTTGATTTACTTACAGTTTCTCAGTGTATGTCAAATTTCCAAGAATCGGTGGGATTGTTCCACTCAACATGTTATAACTTAGATCCCTGGAAAGAACAATAACACACGACCAGAGACGATGAAGTAAATTAATGTAATTCAATGGTAACAAGCTCAACGCCGCAAAATGTAACAGAAAGATAAAAGCACTTACAATACTGCAAGTGCTTGCATCAAGCCAACAACTGATGGGATCGGCCCGGAAAACTGGTTATTTTGCAAGGACCTAAGGTGCCACCAGGATTCATTCAGCATCTTATATAGAATTCAGTTTTAAATATGTTAAAAGGCACTTACTAAATGAAAAGAGTATGAAGAAACACTAACAGAGTAGCAACTTGGAGAAATCCAATATTGAACGGAATCTCGCCAGTAAAATTGTTGTACGACAAATCCCTAACATCCATCCAAAATTATTCTTAACTCAACCATGTTAAAGAATTCTCAATTTAAGACATGCTGTCGGTCGGGTACATACAGAACCTGGAAGGCAGTGCAGTTGCCTATATTATCAGGAATTGAACCACTCAAGCTATTATTTCTAACATCACTGGAACATAGCAGACGCAAGAATTAGTGGTCAAACGCTCTAAATTCATAAAATTCGAAGCTCAAGTGATTAGGACGGCCGGCTGGAAACTTACAAGTACCACAGGCCGGTTAGCTGGCACATATCAGGAGAAAGCGTGCCTTGTAGTTTGTTCCCCCTCAATCCCCTACGTCAAAAGTGAAAAATTAGTTGGATTGGGCTTTATCAGACAGTTTATCCATGTCTGAACGATAATAGCTAAATTCAAGGAGATTAGTCCAACATACAGGTACTGCAGAACTTCATTCCAATATAATAGTCTTGGTATTTCTCCAGTCAGCTTGTTCTGAGCCAAGTCCCTAGAGCAATGAATTTGAAACTACTACTTGATCCCAAATTGTTCATGATTATAATATAACAAAATGGATGGGAAAAGAACCAGTAATACTCACAGAACTTTCAAGTTTGGAATCTGAGAGAGTGTGGAGGGGATTGGACCAATTAACTGATTATTTTTCAGAATCCTGTCACGGGCAGTTGATGTAAACCTATTATAAACTAGAATAACAGTAACATAGATAGAAGAAAGAGAAAAGATAACAACATAACAAGACAATTGCACTTTTGCTTAAACTTACAAATTCTCAAGCTGCTTCAGCTTTGAAATTGAGAATGGAATATCTCCATAGAGCTCATTGAATGATAAGTCCCTGATGATGATTATGCAATCAAAATAATCCCAAATAGTTCAGTATTTGCAGTTTCATATGTAGAATGTTGGAAAACTGGAAGGCATTTTCTTGTTCTCTCTCTTAAATTCTGTAAATCAAACAATAACTTACAAGCTTTTCAGAACTGAGCAGTCCCCAACCTCATCTGGGATCTGCCCGGAGAGCCGATTCGCCCTTAAATCACTGGTTTGAAGTAAACACAACAATCATATGTGATATTAGACCCACAATCTCTTTAAAGATATACAAGAAAACTTGAAACATATCAAATTACATGTATAGCAGGCCTTTAAGCTGTCCTATTGCAGGTGAAATTTCCCCATCAAGATTCAACCCTGAAAGATTACTGTAAAATGGGTACATTAGTACTCAAAATACTGAAGTTAGAACCAAATCTTTGACAACCAAACATCAAGAAAGATAATTGGGTAGTAAAATAAAGGAAACTTAGGAAAAAGGAAAGAAAATTTAGAAACTCACAGTGCAGCCACATTGAAGGTGACATTATCACAAGCGATCCCTCTCCATACACAATAATCTGAAGATGGAGAATCAGTCCAGTCATAGAGCACATTGTCCACATCTCTAAATGACTTCTTCACCTCGAGCAAAGTAGCCCCTTTTCCACATAAAAGCACAAAATTCAAAGAGAAAGAGATAGATGCATAAGTAAGAATGTAAATTTCTGTGGTTTAGCTCAAGAAAGAGCAGAAAGTTTGGAGCTTGAACACAGATTGGTTAATGCATGGTAATAGGACAAAAAACAAGGTTTAGAGGAGACAATGACGTGATTATGTAATAAGGACAAACAAAGGGAAACTTCCCTTAAAAAGTTAAACAGTAATTAAATGATTAAAATACTAAACTACAGAGTCCATGCTCTAAAATACGCCAAGAATGATGACCTCAGGTTTTAAAAAGACAAAAATACTTAACTAACACTCACCATCATCACAATCCACAGAAGCAAAGCTCAAGAACACCACCAGAAATCCCACAAGAACAAATCTTTTCCAACAATTAGCCATAGCCCAGTTCTCATTAACCAGCTTACAGCATTTCACAACCATAAAATCCAAGAAATTCTAACACATAAATCCCTCTGCCTGAAAAGACAAAAGGAAATGCTTTGACAAGACAAGTTGGAAATGCGAATGGGAAGTGACTTGAAAGGCCAAAGCTTCTAAACTAGCATCAGAGAATCAAGTCTTGGATTCACCGACATTGATGAATGTGAAAGTAATGAAAGATAGATAAAAGAAAAAGAAGAAAGAGGAGGAATATAATTACAAAAACACTGAAGATTGTGGATAACTGTGACAAGGGAAAGAAGTGCAACAGGCTCTGGCTTTGTAATGTTCAATCACATCGTTCTGCCAGAGAGCCTTGCAGTGTGTGAGTATGAGAGAGATCTAGAGAAATAAATAGTGTAAATATTGCATGTAATTAAATGGAGAGAGAGAAGAGAGAGAAGAGAGAGAGAGAGGAATGCATATGTGGAGAATATGAAGAGAAATGGAGAATTATTTCAAGAGGGAAAAAGTTAAAAGACCATCTGCCAAGTTTCTGATACTAGCCCTGCTGCAACAACACAGCTTTCCCTCTCATTACTATTACAGCACTTTCTCTCTCCACATATACATACAAACAACTATCTCTACATGTCATTCCCCCCATTCCCGACCCCCCCACCCCACACAAAAAATAAAAAAAAAAAGAAAAAAGGAGAAAGAAAAAGAAAAACTTTTTCTGAGCTTTCACTCTATCACAAGTACACCACTTCTCCCCTCTACAGCAAATATGTACCTCTGGAAGTATATAAATCTAAAAGGGTGCCTCAAAATGCTATAAAATCTCATCTTTTTTTTATTTTTATGAGCCTTCAACCCATAACAAGTCACTGTCTTTGAGCTGAATAGAGCAATCCTTTCTTCAGTTGACAATAAACACTTTTTCTTCTCTTTTAACCAAATTATCTATATGGGTGTAAAAGTTCAAATCATGCACAAATGGCTATGAAACCCTATATGGTTAGAATACTTTTTATTTTTCCAATAATTTCTCCATTCCCCCATTGAAAATTACAAGCTGGGTAAACAAGAAATGAGTGACTTTTGTTTGTTTCTCTTGTTATGGTGCTGCACTCTTTCTTCACCATATAGCCCTTTCTAAATTGAAGAGCATAATTGTTGTTTTCTTGTTATGGTGCTGCACTCCTGTGATTTACCCTATCTTTTTCCAACTTTAGTTTTCCACACACTTGAAATGAAATATTCAATTGTCTGAATTTAGCAGTGTCTTGCCTTTAACAAGTGTCAAGAATTGTAGTTAATAAGGTTGTTAGGAAAATGAAGCCTTCCCGGCGCTGTGAAATATTATGGTGTTTGGTATCCAAATATATATATCCACAAAGAAAAAGGAAAGGAATCTAAGTTTGGAAATTTTGCAATGGAGTCCCTGAGGGTTGGTCTATTTGCAATCAATTTTTACCAAAATAGCCTCGCTTTTCCAAAAATATTATAATTTACCCTATCATTTTATTTTTAAAAACATGAAAAATAATTACTTTCAATATCCAGGTCGTTATTCGAAAAAGCTTATATTGAACGAGATAAATTTTGTATTACTTATTTTCCTCTACTTTGAAACACCTTCTATACTTGACGTGTGACATTTTTAATTAAATATTATTTATTTTATTACAATAATTGTGGTATTCATGCAACATAATTCAAGAAGCAATAGTACAATAATTCCCACATTTGAAATTAAAATCAAATTCATACATAAAAGTCCTTACCCTAAATGCTCTTGTGGCCATCTTCCATGGCCCTTTGACCATTCCAAAATTATTTCTCAACTTTCAAAAGCAATACAATAAATAACAAACCATAGTACTATTTATTTACCACTAATAGGTGCAAGCATTTGTTACAATTGCTCCATGTAAATAGGTGCTATAGGGTACCTATTGTGCAATAATAAGAGTAAAGTTTGTTTGTTTGTTTTCTAATTATAGAACTACACTTTCATGATTATTGTTGAATTTACTCATATGTGGGCTAAGTGGTAGATTCAAAGTTGTGTGACTTACTCAATTTGTTGGCCTACAATGTCACATTGTTGGGTAGTGATTTTGTGGCCATGTGGAATTAACTACAAACTTAGGGTAAATTTTCTTAATGAAATTCAATTTTTCTTTTCTTTTTTTTTTCACAAATCCAAGGTCACAAATTTATCACAACCCACTCTCTTCTACTTTAGGAATAAGTAAAGCAAGGAAGAAAGTAGCATATGAATAAGCTTCGATTGAATAAATTAAAATAAAAAAGACTTATATGGTTAAAAACATTTCAAATTGATTTGAGTTAATGCTTTAAATTTGTTATAAAAAGTTTAATTTTTAAGCCCGACTAATTATGTTAAAATGTTTCGAATAATGAGTTATATCAAAAAGAGTAAATGATAGGGTGGAAATTTTAATGAATAAATTTTTTATTTAAAAAATGTAAAAAGAAAATAAAGGGTTTGAAAACAAAAACAACATAGCAAAGAATGTATTGGAAAAGGCACTTGACTAATGAGCTACTCCAAATAAAGGAATTTGCCTTTGATTGAGGAGATTGTGGTTGGGAAATTGTAGAAAAGAACACGAATTATTGAATGCTAATTGGGAAAATAAACTTTATAGTGTTGGAAAAGAAAAACAGCCATGAATAACAATATGCATCATTGGTGGGCATTTATGGAAAATTTTCAATTTACACTATTATACTTTAAAAAAATAAAAAAGAAGAAAAGATTTCAATATGTAACAATTAATTTTTTTTAAAAAATTGCAAATTCGACTTTTATTATTATTTTTTTGAAAAAAATCAATTACTTTCTTAGCTGTAGAATGAGATTGGAAAGAGTCATTGAAATTACATAGAAATTCAAAAGAATTCAAATGGACTGCATTAGTTGTTGTGTATTGAAGTTATTAGTTAATGTGCTATTAATTCTACCAATTTATTTGGTAATGAATTAAAGTTCGACAAATATTAATATGTCTTGGGTTTGAACCCTATTGACTATTGACTATGGACTCCTCATTTAATGTTATTATTCCCCAAAATCCCATTTTTTTAAAATATATATAAAAGATATTTTAGAATAAAATTTACCAAATCAAAATATGCTTAAGGAACCCTATTTGGATTGGATTATGTTTGAGTGAATCCAATCAAGTAAAATCCAATTTTATTCAATCAATTCAAGAGTGAAATATAAATAAATAAAAATAAAATTTTAAAGATGATAGGGCCAAAAACTAATTATATAACAAAGCTAATGATATATAATAAGTTCCACCTACTATTGGATTTAAACCAATGACTCCCCAAGTAAATGAGATATGTGGGTCGTTTAACACTTCCCCCAAATATATATATATTCACATAACTCATACCATCCATAAATTAATATCATATTTTTCATAAATAATAATAACCTAAGCAATATACTCAAAAAATTAATGATGTCAGATCATAGATAGTCATGCTGATAAGAAATTATATACACGATAAAACATGCATTGCAAATATTAAGAGTTATAATTGAGTTGGTAAAATACTTCATTTACATATACTTACCAATATTTTTTCAGGGAAATCCATTATTATTGTTATTACTACTACTACATACCAAAAATGACGAACTTATCGAAAGTTAGGCCTATTTGAAAATTGTATAGAAAATTAAATCAAAATATTCATTTTCTAACAAAATGACTATTACATCTATCATATATAAATATATATATATATATGTAAGGTAAAAATATCCTAAACAACATCCAACTATTTATAAAACTACTAAAAATTGCAAAAGTTACCTAAAAATTAGTTCTAAATTTTAATTTTTTAAACTTAATTTTATAACATTAAAAGCAAAAACAATTCTTGCAAACACTCCAAAACAATTTAATTAAGTTCATTTATTTAATAATTAAAAAAGCTCCATTGTTGTGGTCATGTGGGATTGTAGATATTGGAAAATGAGGTCCCACAAAAAGGCTGAAATTGCAACCCCACCCCCAAATCTTTTTTATCCTACCGTCAAATGAAAGTTATTACCTCGGGAAGGCCACCCGTCCATTCATTTACATCCCCCACTCTGACATCAATAATAATCAATCAACAGTTTGTGGGCCCTACATTTCTTTTAACACCCATTTGACGGAATTTCTTAACGGCGTTAATGCCATTGTAAATGAAATATTTTTGTAGGACTAGAGTGTTTGAAGCGTTTAGGGAGTATTTAGTTATGTTTTTTCAAAATAATACTAAATATATTTTTTAAATATATATTTTATAATATATATACATATTATATATTATATATTTTATTATTATAATAATAAAAAAGTTACTCAATTTTATTTTCACAACAAAAACTCTACAAAAAATTTATTTTTTTTACTGCTACAGTAAAAAACTGTCTCCCCAAAACATAAACAAACATACCAAAAAAGAACTTTCACATTTTATAATAATTCATTCTCCCAAAATACGTAATAAAATCAATCAAAAAGCGTAACCAAACATTCCCTTATATTTTTCAAACCTACAAGTACGATATTGATTGACCATGTTGTCATATTGTATTGTCATTTTGTATTTAGATAAGAGGATGGAATACAAAATATCTCTTACTATAATAGAAATCAATACCATTGGAGATGATACATTCATCAAGTTATATAAATGTATATATTATATGAATTGTTTCAATTGTTATACTTGTGATGTTGGATGTTGATATTGTTACTACTTCAAGGTAAATAATTTGATCAAGTGTAAAAACGAAAAATTGGTCTTTAATGCACTCAAACTAAATACTTTGAACATCAAAATCAGAAAAATACCAAGAGTCTCTTCTTCAATCAATTAATCAAAATAAATTATAGATTAAGTATTTATAAATGAACGATAAATTAAGTATTTATAGGTGGTCTGACAAAAATTTCTATAATTTTTCTCAATGCGATGGATCTAATATTCGATAAATCTAAATAGATGTGTTGCATATACAAATATGTTTAAACATGCACCCCACACTAGGGGTGGGCGAGGGTCGAGTACTGGAGGATTCGGGTATCATTTTTTCATACTCAAGTCCCGACCACCATTTGATGGAGGTACCCCCTTAAGGTCATGTACCCCCAAACCCCCGTTAAATTTTTTTTTATATTTTTAATAAATATAAATTAAAATTTTATTAATTTATTATTTATTTTCGTCGTGAACCAATTGATAGTATTATATTTCATTATTCACAAGTTCTAAATATTAACTAATATATAATTTTAAAACTTAAATATAAATATTGATGTCAAATATGGTATTATAATGAAGAATTAAAATTTTGAGCCCGTTTAATAAATTGTTCCATTTCTTTTTTTTTTTTTCCTGTTTCTTATCTTTAATATGTCTTTTTATTTAAAAAATATTCACTATAATATTTTGTAAAATTTAATATTTTACGTCCAATAATAAATTTAAACATGATCATTAATAATTTTTAGAAAGAACATGAAATTGATCAATTTCTATTTCACAATCCCTCGATCTTTTGTTTGCTCAAAAACTCATCTAAATTAACCCATTACCTAATAGGTCAATACTACAATACCCATATAAGAAGCAAGTAATTCAAATACTCAAATTTCTTCATATCCCATGAAATATAATAACACATAATCACATACAAAGAAATGAGCATAATGAGCTACTAAATTTCTTCTACAACTTAATTTGGGCTTGGGAATTGAGATATTAAAGTGAGCCCAAATTCATATTTAAATATGAAACCCCAATAATGGCCCAAAGCCCCAAACTTTTAATTAAATTTTTTGTTTTAAAAATTAAATGGGGGTACCCGATCGAGTATCCAGTACCCTAACCAATACCCAATACTCGACCCCCAAAAATTCGAGTACCCCCTTAATTACTCAATCGAGTATGAAAGTTAAAAATGCCCGATCCGATCAAAAAAAACCCGACAAGGTCAAGTTGAGTACCCCATACCCGAACCCACTGGCCACCCCTACCCCACACTCATATTTTGAGTGCTACCTCAACTTCATCAAGATTTGACAAGCATCACATAACATGGATTATTTTCATATTTAAGGGCAAAGTCGTGTTTCTAGTAGAGGCCAACATAACAAAATACATTTGAAATGACAATGAGAGGTCAATTTCATCCCATGTTCCCTTGCTCGAGGAATGCCTCTAAAACTGAAACACTGGCAATAGCACTTTCTCTTCCAACAGTGCCTTTGCTGATTAAGTGCCCACACAAAGTTGGGGGTCTACTTAGCATTTTTGTTTGCTATCTGCAGATATTTTTCACACACTATTCACCACCCCTTGTGACTTCTGTACTTTGCATTTCAGCCTCAATAAATTTGTTATGTATCATTTAAAGTACAAAAGGATAAGGTGTCATAATACCCAAAGGTTCTTGGAAAAATCGTGCAACACAATTACACACTTCTTTTTGCCCGCTCTAGTGCTCTTTGTAGCAAAAAATGATTGGTCACAAGTAGGGGTACAAACGACTCAAATCGGACTTAAATTAATTTTAATTCAAATTGATCTTTAGTTATTTTTAATTATATTTGAAACTCATGAATCAGTATAAATTAAATATTATTATTTTTATTTTACTAATAAATATATATTATATTACTATTTTTTTATTTTGAGTCCGAACTCAAATTCTAACTCTAGTTCGAGCCTTTAGTTTTTTACAATTCATTTATCAATTAAGGCATTATCGAGCCGAGCCAAGCTAAGTTCGAATTTTTGTTAGGTCGAGCTCGAGTTTAAAATTTTAGGCTTGTTGAACTCGAAGTCGAGCCTAATATATATTTTAAGCTCGAAATCAAAAATTTTGCCCAAACACGACTCGATTCAAATACATCCCTAGTTATATGCGTGACGTTCATTTTTTTTTAAAAAAAATCATCTTAGAATATGTAAGTTGATCATAGTTTCTATTCCAATTAATAAGGCTTTGTTTGATTACATTATCCCATAACAAAATTATTCTGGGATAATGTAAACAAATATATGCCTTCATTTTCTCCCAAAATAGGTTCCTAAAATGAATGAATTATCCTTGTAATTTAACTAACAAATGACCAAAATCCGATATTCTTTATATCACAATTATTACCAATCACATATACATATATTTATATATCACAATATTTTATCACTATATTATAATAAAAAAACACTATTAAAATCCATTTACACTCTTAAAACCCGACAAAAAGACATTAATTTGACTGCTACAGTATAATTTGTCTCCTCACAAAACATAAACAAACATATCAAATTTTTTCAAAATAATTTTTTTACTATTCTCAAATCATGATCAAACATACATCACATTTCCCAAAATAAATTTCACATTTTCTAACTTAATTCCCAAAATTCATTCTCACAAAATATATAATTTAAAACACATAATTTGTAAATAACCATTAGCTAAGTAATGTGTGTTATTTGTTCTTAATGTGGAGTTCTTAAGTGCAAGAAATCTAGCAATTGCTTGCCGATCTTTTGATGAGATCATCCTAAAATCATACGCGCCGGTTTAGGGGCGTTGCTTTTGACACCCGAAAATAAGTGGGTCGGCTGCAGTTTCTATTTCAAATAGTAGTCTAATACGTTATTATGCTCTTTGGTGTTAGTCATTGCTGTCGTTCTCACGATTTATGGATTTTTATTGCTTTAAATGGCGCTTTTGAACTAATATATTCTATATTGGTTCAATTTGAATTTGCTAAATTTATTCAATTGACCTTTAGTATTTTGATTGTCAATATTAAATAGTGGATCAATTGATGAACTCCAAAGTTTTTGCAACGCATATTTTATAAAAAAATAAAAACTAAACAACTTTTCTGTCTTTCTTTTTTCTTTTTCTAGTTTTTGCCTTCATCCTTCGCATTTAGCATTCTATTTCATTAAGGATGGCAATAGGTCTGAATAATATGGGGTGGGTTTATGTCTAATTAAATAGATTTCGGAACAAGTACTGAGTTCAGGTATTCAAGATCCGACCCAATTTGGAGCGGGTTACTGATTTAATTAAACCCGCCCCAGACCGGTCCTGCATATATATTAATTTATTAAATAAATATTATATAGGCACATATAGTTATAATTTTAACTAAGGCTCCACTCATTTAATTCTTTCAATTTTTCTTCTCCCTCCTGCTCACTCCCCCGCCTACGTCTTCTCTCTTCCTTTATATTTTCTCTCTAGCGAGCTCACTTCATGTCTTGGCCAACCATCCATTGCCATTGGTTAATAGTTTATTCGGTTAAGAAGATTCTGAAATATCAAGAATCCATGCACTCTTTGGAAAACAAAGGAATTTTGTCTCTGGTAAAAATTTATTTGAATCCCCAAAATTTTGGTTTCAAAGGAAAGCAGTAAATGCACTTAAGAATGATAACACAGAACTAAAATACAATTTGGGACATGAATTATGACGTTTAAACATTTTGCACATTAGTGCTTGTGGGGGACTAAAAAAAAAAATCCCCAATTAGGTAAGTCCAACCCATCAAGTTCGGAACCAAAGGGAAGACTGGGGCGAGATAAGATGGGTTTTAGGTCTCTTAAATGTCATGGGGACAGGTCCCAGATCCTGCCAAACCTGCCCTAGACCCAACCTGTTGCCATCTCTATATTTCATGTCATATTGGGCCTCATGCAAAGCCCAATGGGCCGTTGCATTATGGATGGACTCCGGTCCTTGTCGTGGGTGGGAGTGGCCCACCACGTGCTAAAGTACTCCACAAATCCATTAAATAAATGTGGTACAACTCTTAGCATGGGTTTTGCCAAATGTGGGTTTTTAAGACAAATGATATATATATATATATTGAAAATGAATAGAGGAATGCTTGGTGGGGTAAGGGGTAAAATGGGGCCAATGATCACATGCAAATCATTTTTGTATGAAAATGGCTCCAACAACAAATGTTCCCAATCACGTGCCCATTTAATGACTCAATTAAAGCATTTTGTTGCCATTTATGCCCCTAAACATACATATACTATATCAAGCAATGATAATTCTTATTCTTCCATCCAAAATTATAACTTTTTCCAACAATGAATTGATAGGAAAAACAATACCAATTAGATTGCATAAAAAACCTTCCTTTCTTTGTATATTTTTGGTAAATTTTGAGACATCATGGTCATACATTATTGCATGGGCAACAAAAATGTTCTAGAACTAGTGCATTTTGTAGCATGTCAAATACATTTGCATTCTTTAATGTTTTATTAGGTGGGAATTTGTCTTCATCTAGATCAGGTCTGATCAAACCTAACTAATTATATAAAAAAATATAATTATATCTATTTTGTAATCCATAATTTTTTTCAATTATGTGATTGAGTTTGGTCCGATCAAACCTTGTACGAACTATAGTTTTCCAAATAAGTGGGGTTGAATACGACTTCTCGAATCATAGGCCCAATTCTCCTACTTAAACCCATGACCCAAGAACATAGCCCAATTGGAAATCAAGAAAAGCTCTCACATCACATGCTGAAAAATATTGTAAGCCCAATTATCCTAAGCCATAAGTCCATGAACTTAGCCCACTTCAAAATCAAGGAAAGAGTGCTCACATAATTTCAAAATTTCCATGTCCTTAATCTATAATTTCAAGAAAATGAAGGGGTGATAGTACAAATATCTTTATCTTTCCGCTTATCCAACTCAAACTCCACAAGCATTTTTCCTGATTTCCCTCTATCTCCTCCGCTTGCAAGAAAATATGAACTCTTGCTCTTCTTCAATGGAGGATGAGCAAAATTTTGCTGCTAACGCACCAACTTCTGAGATATTTCCGCTTTCTTCTACTCCTTTCAGTTTCATCCACAGTAACCCGTTTCTAAGACAACCTTTTAGTTCGAATCCCAACTTCTTGATTGGAGCTTCGAATGTTGTACGCGAAGTCCAGAAATCCATTGTTACGAACGTGGATAAATGTATGAAAATGATGGAGATTCTGAGGTCTCAAAATGGGGTTCTTCATAAAGTAATATCTTTTTCTTCTTATCTTCAGAGTTGCTGCCAGGTATTCTTTCTTTCTATATTCATACTAATGGATTAAAGAATGTGTGAAATTGGGGCTGCTTTGATGTATGGATGATCTGTTTTCTCTGTTAGAAATTGTGAGAATTGAGAAATGAAGATTTCTGCTGGTTGGTAACTTAAACTACTGGTTAATGCAGAAGGGGATGCTGCAGTATAAAATCGTATTTTCTCTCATTATTGCATCTCTTTTTGACAATATTGATATTGTTAAATTGAAATTTTTTAGCATTGTTCAAAAGTTGTTTAAAAACATTAGCTCAAAATTGTTGGCTGTTGCATTAAGAATGAAAAAAGAATCTAGTCAGTCAAGTGACCCTTAATGCAGCGTTTGTATCTTGGATTTTGGTGAGGAAAAAGAAGAGGAAAAGGAAAATGATCCTTTGTTAGAGCACAATTATACTTTTCGTCATTCCTTGAACACCAAAACGTAGCATAAGTGGAATTTGTGGATGGAGGTTGAGTGTAACTGCCCATATATTTGTCTTTTATCTTATGTTAAGTTGGAATTTTTCAAAAGTAGTATGTGATTGGACATTGGCAATGATTTTAGCATTTCATGGGACAACAAACTGTGAGGTAGGAGATTGTCATTCAGGCTCTGATTATAAGTACGAAGCAGAATTTTTGGTTTATGATTTGGACTATTTGTTGCTGCATCTTTTTATATGTTTGAGTCACTTTGTTCAATACCATTCTTAAAGGCTGAAATTGCAGTAGGACGATTTTATATAGCTATTGCTGAGCAACTCAAAGTACCCCAATTTCCTTTTTTCCATTACACAACTCAGCTCATTTAGATTTAATAGTTGTATGAGGTGCTAGTTCTGGAGTTGAGGTGTTTACGGGTATTGGCGCAATATGGGGAACTTCATCAGTGTTTTTGGTGATTTATTTCTTTATGATGTGGGCTGCATTTTGTTGAGTAGATTTGATTGTTTTGTTCTTTTTAATTCTTTGCTGTGCTTGTACTGTCTTATAGCAACTATGGGATGACACCAAACTGAAAAGTTGAAATAGAGAAAAAACTTAAAAGAAAGAGAAACTTATGCTGAAAGTAATACGGCCTGTTTTTCTACTTCTATATTGCAGCTTGTTTGTTGGAGAAGTATTCTGGGCAACCATTTACTATCATGCATCATGTTTTCCCTATCTCTTTTGATTGCTTGAATGGAATGAAATACTTACAGATGTTCCAAATTCTTTGGTTTTAAGTTTGTAGATGGTGTCCTTGAATGAGCATAATGACATAAGAAAAACCATGCAATCAATCTTGCATAAGCCTGGGATAAGACTTTTGGCTAGTTGAATTGGCTAGTTTCTTCTTTGAACTTTATTAACAAGTGCACTTGAACTTTTTTTTTTCCCTCAAGATTCCACGCAGAAACTGCCAGAACTTGTACATGCCATCCAATCAAAAATTTGCAGCCATTTTGCCCGGTGATTCAGTAGCGGGAGTCGTGGTTGCTAATGGGATTTTGAATTTCTTAAACATCTACAACACCTTGTTGATTGTCCGGCTTGTTTTAACTTGGTTCCCTAACGCTCCTCCAGCAGTTGTCAGCCCCCTCAGGTACGGACAATATTTCTTTGGATACGTCCCACACAAAGCTTAGCTTCTATTTGAGTGCTTAAAGTTTAGAAGTTAAAATCCCACAATTAGAATTCTGCTGGATAATACAAAAGCCCTGTTTTTCCCCAAACTCACAGATGGGGGGTTTTATCGTTGTCGGACACTTCAGCTTATGGGGGTTCATATTCCTTCTAACCTATTGTAAAGAATTGATGCTAAATGCCATTATTCTACTTATATCAGTTTGCCTTATTAGACGAATCAAAAACTAGTATATAATTGATGCTTATTAATAGAATATAGTGTGCTTTGTTCGAATTACTTTCTTGCAAAATCATCCTTCTTTTAGCAATGATATGAGAAAATTCTATAACCTATTCATATGAAACTTGATATGGGATTCACTTCTTTTCAGCACATTATGCGACCCGTATTTGAACATATTCCGGGGAATCATTCCACCACTTGGAGGGGCACTGGATCTTTCACCTATATTAGCATTTCTTGTTCTAAATGCCTTCACAAGCGCAGCTGCTGCACTGCCTGCTGAACTTCCACCTGCAGAAGCATCAAAAGATATCTCATCTCATACAACAGCCTCTGATCTTACCACAACACAGAAGAAATGGATGAAAAGGCTCGCTGGGAACAAGTCAAAAAGGTCAAATGGTGAAATTTAGGTTGTATCACTTCCCATTTTGAAATTTTAAGTGTAATTATGATCCCATATATTAAATATCACATTCTTTTGATCTACTGGTTAATTGAAATTCTACTGTGTGTTTGTACATTTCACTTTTGATGCTAAGTTAGCTCCATATACAATTTACTTTAAGATTGTTTTGGCCTTCTCATAGACACATATCTTTCCTGTTAAGGAATGAAAATTTTTTCTCCAATTGCATGAGCAATTGTCATTTCATCCCAGGAAAATTATATTTTTCTTAACAATATTGTTATTTGATCCAATAGTGTTTTGTAAAATAAGTGTATTTGATAAATATTGATAATCCCAACCATAGTTGTCAGTAGCTTGAAGCGTAGCGATACGCAAAGGCATGCTGGAGTTATAGTGCATAACGCACTTTATTGAAATAAAGCGCACAATAATTATATATATATATATATATATATCTAATACATATCTAAATATCAATACATTTTACCTATTATAAAGAATAAATAACTAAATAATCACAAAAACAATGAAGACACTTTTGAATACCAAACCAACAATTTAGTATAAAAAAAGATTAATAAATTAAATTCAGCATTTGAACATAATAATTAAGAAATTAAAACTTTAACACTTGAACAATTATATAAATTTAGTAAATCAAGAATTTACTTCAAAGTTCTGAAACTTTTTTTTACCTAGTAATTAATATTCAATTTTTCCCGCATTTGGAAATCAAAATTGGCATTTAATTACCCAATAATTAATATTCAATTTCTACCTATCTTTGGAAACCAAAATTAGCATTTAAGTACAATAAAATGAAAGGACATAAAGGAAAAAAAAAAGACAAAAAGGCTTGGAAGAAGAAGATGACAGAAACAAGAAATAAAAAAATAAAAAAAAGATGAAGAGGGGTGAATGCAAGAAGAGGGCTGCTGCCTACTGGACGCGGTTCAACTAGTGGAGACTCTTGGAACAGCTGGAGTAAGAAGTCCCCAAGTGAGCGTATTATGGGGGACCGTCAAGCACATCCAGCAAGGATCAAGGGGGATCTCGTTGTTGCATAGCTCAGGTCGGAGCAAGGTGTGCTGCTCATTGCATGAAGAAGAAGGCTGTCGCCACTCGTTTCTTGCTGGTAGGAAGGGCAGAAGTCATGAAAACGGATGGGTTTTAGAATTTTGGGCAAAAGTTTAAAGTCCTAACATAGTAAATCATTTCTTTTTCCTAAAAGTTGAGTAGTGATTTCTTTTTCTTCTTTTCTTTCTACCAGGTTCACTGTAGCGCAAGTAGTGCTGCACTACTGCACAATAGTGCAGCAAAGCGCGCTGTGTTTAACATTGTTGTGCGCTTTGCATCGCACTGTGCTATGAGCGCTTTTAACAACTATGATCCCAACTTGATAGAGTTAAAGAAAGAAATTCTAGTTGGATCTGTGTCCTCTAGAACTAAAAAAGCTGTGAGATCCTGATTTCATATAGAATCTGCTGTTTATCTAGCATTTCAACCAAACCTTAACTTGTTAAAAAGGTGTTTTGGCGCTTTATGCAATTCCATATTTGAGACAAGATCAAACGCGTGTACAGTGATGATTCAGTAAATAAAGAGCAACAATATTCAATGAATACATTGAATTAAAATTATGATTTTCTCACACTCAAGTTTGAATAAATGAACAGTTGAAATATCAAAAGCAGCTCATCAATCAAGCCAATGGATAATCAAAAACCATAACAAATTCAAATCCTGAAGGAATAAGCCAATGCAATCAAACCACCTACTGCAACTGGCCAAAGAGAAGGGCTTCTGGACAGAGCTACAGCACCACTACAAGTATCATTTGCACCACTAAAGCAGCCGGGCCGGCTTATCTTGGAAACACCACCTGCAAGAACAAAGCTACTGTTTGATTTTCCATTACTAAACAGCACACACCAAAAATAGGGCGCCCCACCATCCGAGCCACTCACAGCAGCACCAACTTCAGAATGATTCTTGCTCTGAAGTATTTCCAAGCTCTTATCATTCTTCATCAGAATCCCTGAAAATGCTTCTGATGGTTTCACATACTTAGATTGGCACCCAAGTAGACGGCCGGTGATTGGAGCAAGGGTCGAGACCTCAATGCCGCAGTTGGGTGCAAAAGTTTCAGCAAACTCAGAGTCAGCTGGTTTCTTGGCATTTGAACCACCAACAGCACCACAATCACCTTGGTATGCCTTTATGTATTGGAGAGCAATACATGCAAGGCCTGGGTTGCTGTATAAGGATGATGATTTGCTTGCAGTTCTGTTGCTGTTAATTGCAGCCACTAACTCATCAGCAGGGTTATCTGTGACTTTATCTGTGTTCCAACAGCAAAATCCATTAATATTTTTTGAGTCCATGGGAATGGTTTTGAATCTAAATAAGACAGAGGAGATGTGGAAATACATAGGCATCTTGCATGCATTTCAACTGAGTATAAATAAATGGATTAACCACAAAAATGATCATTAAATTTCTGCAGTTGAAAAAGATTACACTAAGAAAGGTAAATCTGCAACAAATTACAGCATTAAGGAACCACATATCACATAATAAACTGGATAGAAGTAAACAGATCAACAAGCCAAGTTTTTGACAATTGAATGCACAAAGTTACCAACTATCACATCATCTGGAATGATTTCAATACAATTCAACAAGAAAGAGAAGGCAAGAAAGCATCCCCAACCTTAATTTTTCACTAAGGGAAGGAAAATCCTTCTCTTGCACTGCCATACAGTCACCTTATCATAGTTGACTACTTTAAAACAAATCAGTTGCTCATTAGGAACTGCATTTTTGAATTGGACGGTTACGGGTATGGTCATTATGAGGTTTTAACAAAGATTACATCTTATGACAACTGCAAACTGAAGGAAGAAAAGCTGCGAAATGTGAACTTCAAGTTCCTAACACAGCATAGGCAATTTTTTTCCAGGAGGAGCATTGATTATGTAAACCCCTCAAGCAAAAGAACAATATGGAATATGCACAGTGCCACATATTTCATTCTGGAATCATCAGATAATCTCACTATACTATTGTTTCTAGTCCATATAAAAATGTGGGCTTCTACAACAGAAATAGAAAGAATCAATGTCTAACACCAACTCTGAAAATGGAATAATTCAACCCAAAAGCAAGAATCAAAGCTCCACAAATAACAGAATCTGAAATTATTTTCCTATATTATATGCAATTCACTAGATTTTGAATGGTCCAAGAGACACAGGTATCTTCAATTGTACAAAAACTAAGTAACTAACGTATGACAAGACAAGATCCCAAAAGTTTACATTTTGCAGAAGCAAAGAAACTAAAGTTAGATACCCATCAAGAGATCTTATCTTCAAACTAATAAAAGATTCCAAAAAAAGCTATCTCATCATTGACTCCCACAACCACCGCCCCTTTTACTGTTCTACTTGCAAATGCAGAAAGAATCAAAATAATACTCTAACCTATTAAAGAAACTCCCAAAGAATCAGTAAGGACACTAAATCTAGACTTCAAAAGACACCACTGGCAATAAATGAGCACAAAGAAACCCAACAGATCAAGTAACCGTATCAACCCTTTTCCTTCAAATTCTCATGTCCCTTTTCAGGACATTGCACTGGCAATTAACCAGTTCAAGGTTTAAGAATCAAGTACAAGATTTTCTCAACTAGACAAGAAAAAGAATCTTACTTTGAACAACAGCAGAAGCCGAAATAAAGAAAATGCAGAGAATATGAAAACGGGTGGTAACTGCCATTGCTGGAAATCAGACAGAAAGAGAGAGACAGAGAGTAGTTGAAAAATTTTGCTGTGACAGGAAAGGAATAATTACATGTAGAGATTTGAGTGAGTTGTTGGCTGCAGTTGGGTGTCTGCTTCCAGTACAATCCATCTGTATTGTGATGGTCTAACTAAAAGAGGAATTGGACATCTCATGTAATACCGGAAATGCCACTACTTTACAATTTGGTCCCTCAACTTCATGGAAAGTGGGGACTCGCCCCAAAAGCTGTTCTTTCATCATGCTTGCAACATTTTCATTTCATGCATAGCATACCTATCAAATTTGAGTTGATTCTTTCTCGTCTCTTACTCCTATCTATCAAATTTAAGTTGATTCTTTCTCGACTATTACTCCTGCAATTAATTGCAAGTCATTAATTTAAATCAATCAATTTTCAACTTAAATTTAATGATTGAAATGAATAACTTTCTTTTACAACCAATTGCAAGTCATTAATTTAGATCAATCAATCTCCAACCAGAGTTCAATGACCAAAATGAATGGCCTTCTTCTGTTCGATCCATTTAATGTTAGAATTAGACCTACTACTAATGTAAATACTTTCGTTTTTAGAATTGAGTTTACAGTTTAAATTAAAGCTAAAAAACAAATTTCATGCATTCAACTATTAAGTTTGCGAGTTTGTTATGAGTGCCCAGATCAACTATTTCCCAGCTAAAGAAATTTGACAAGTTTAATCCTAATTCGTCGATCTATTGAGCTAAGACAGTTTTGATTAACGAAGAGGATCTACCAAACAGTCCCCCATAATGGCCTTCCGAAAGCAAGTTCACGTATTTTTTTAGTGTAGCTAATTACAACCCATTCACAAGCACATCCAAGCGATGAGTCAGCACATGTGAACAAAAAATGAAAGAGAACACCAACACTGTCACATTAAATATTTATCAATTTGTAACTGACTTAAATGCATATACCCTCACAAAGAAAGGATTGTATTCTCTATTACTATGGACCCTTTTCATGATTCCTGGGGAATGAGGAGAGACCAAAGTTCCAATGTTTGATATGTATAAAATTTTGAAGCATGACCAGTATATAGCCAGGGTAGATACCAAATAGATAATCTGAGCATATCAACAGATTGCACAAGAGCATACCAACATGGTACTTCAAAGAAACTCTGCTTCGGCACTATATAGCCATAATAACTTAAAGGCTTTGTAAAACCAGCCGAACAAGATAGGAGAAATACTGTGAAAAACTATTTCAAGCACTGGTAGTATCAGAAGGAGAGAGAATTTCACTATATACACGAGAGGATGGATATAAATAGATCACATGCTAGTCTAGTAAGTTCTCTGTCACTGCAAATGTTGTCCGGTTGACGCTTCAAGTACTTGACAGGTATGGTGCTAAGCTGTTAAAGATGCGTTTCAAACTGGGGCATGCAGCCCGGAATGTTCCCATGCTTGATGGAGATATCTGTCCATGGAAAGAAATACAGCACTTAGATAAATGCCTAGAACGTATCGCATATATAAGTTCTCAATTGCATGGAAGCATGAAACCCCACGGATCCCACCTTTGGACAAAAGCGAACATCAAGCGTCTCAAGCATGTTGCATTGTGTTATGGCAGCTTCAACGGCTTCCTCATTGATGTTACAAGACTGGTCAATTCCATATATCCAAAAGCAAATCGATGAAAAAGGGTTAGAAAATCATGTCATAAGACAACCAACTTCAAACTAGCGAGGTGAAGTTTTAAAGCAGCAGTAACCTAAAGGCTGTTGAGCAGGATTAGAGGGTGACAGCCAGGGGCAGGGCACATATATGTCAACAAAGTAGTATTGCTATATTTATGTCGAGGAATACCATTGAAATAACCATGCACACTCATAGAGATGGAATTTTTATGGTGCTTGGGCAGTTGGTTTATACTAACAGGCTCTACTGGTACAAAACTTACCTAGCAACTATTACAAGACTGTAAAGCTGGATGAAAACATACCTGAAGAAAAAGACTAGTCAACCTAGGGCAGTCGAGCTTCAAAATTTCCAAGGAGCTGCAATTGCTGGACATAAATAATAAGATAAACCATCATGATCAAGAGGGCAATAATTGTGTTACTATTAGAAGTAACATGACAACACATACCTCAAATTAAGAATAAACAAATTGCAACATGATATGTCAACTTCCTTCAAGTTTGAAGACAGCGAAAGGTTTAATGACAATAGATGGAAGCATCTTGCTGTAGGAGGAATAACCACCTTCTTGATATTCGGACAACCAACACAGTTGAGGTTCTGCAGTAACCGGTTGGCATGATCTTGAGGCAGGAGGACATCTTCCAGAGAAGAAGAATCATGTGGCCCATGAAAAGTGCTCAATACAAAGAGTCTTTCAATTCGGGAGCCCCAATCCAAGTCATGCATGTTGACACAACCGTTCAAGCTGATATGAGTTAAATGCCTACAGCAGGCCAGCAACTCCTCTATTGCTGATTGGCAGAGTGTCCCATAGGATAAGTCCAATTCACACAGAGCAGGGAGAGCATTGCCTTTGTAGAGAGGTTCCAATGATGCATCACTAAGATACTTGCATGCTTGCAATTTTAGAACCTACAAAATATGAATCAATGAAACACAAAGATCACCACTAACCAATCCCTCGTATTTATCGCCAGAAAACACAGAAAATCCTGGATTTGCTACATGTGAAATCAAATGGATGGAAGAATTCACACACTGTGAGCAGCAAGATAAAGGCACTGGAAGAAATATTTTCGAAGTGGACCTAATATCTAATGAAAACAGAAGGACAAAATAAAATTACCTTCAAATACAAACAGGAATCAAAAACAGGCTGCAAATTAACCAAAAATGTGTAGGATAGATCAAGGTAGGTTAAGCTTTGAAGGCAGTGCAAACATGAAAGTCCGTCAGGGCCAATAGAGGGGCATGACATTAACACCAAGGATTCAATTAGCGGACATGATGATGTTGTAGCAGATAAGAAGTCATCCTTAAGTTGGCTGTACACATCAAGCACAAAAAGACAGCAGTCAGAAACGATGAAAAATAGACAAACAAGTTTCAACTAAAACCTTACAGAAGATATTGCTAGTCACATGTGATAAAGAATCACCACAACCCAGAATCACCTGCAGAAAGATGCATCCAGAGATGTCAGAAGTGCGCAATCAATGAATGCTTCAGATAATACACCACATCCCTTCAAATCAAGTGAAACCATCTGTGGTGCTTCAACGTGGAGTACATTTAATTTGGGACATATGCCCAAATTTAAAGACCCAAGACCAACCTGCAATTGAAATATGATTGATCCAAA
>JACGDI010004487.1:485792-503835 GCA_014898725.1 Jacaranda copaia
TCAAGTTGAAGAAAAATGGATCTAAAATTGAATAAAATAATGATTTAGAAAAATGAAAATAGTATTCTATTGCGAGAAATGTTCATCCACATCACTAATGTGCATCCAATCAAATTCCTTTAGAGCCTATTTGGATTCATTTTTAAAACATTTTATACTATTTTAAAAATAAAATATATTATTTTTTACTTATTTTCATCTAACATTATTTTTATTTTTATTGTTAAAATACATTCTTCAATAATTTATATATCTTCTATCTCTTTCTACCTATAACCTACACAATCACTATATTTCCAAATATTTCATTCAAATATATTTTTATTTTCACGTCACATTATATAACTTTTTTTCACCGATTTAAAAATACTGAAAACGGGAAATAAATTTGAAAATAAATCCAAATGGGGCCTTAGTCACCACAACAATTTCATGCCCCCCATTTAAATCCAAATCCCCACAAGTAAATTTTGGAGGGAGTGTTTGGAGAAGTACAGTCGTAATCACTGAAAAGAAAAAGGGGGAAATCTTGAAATCATACGATGGATGGATATTCTCTTTTATTTTTGAAAAAAGAAAAAAGAAAAAAGAAAAAAGCAAAGCCCTCTCCCCCACCCCACCCCACCCCACCCCACCTAACCTAATGGCTATTACCTTTGTCAGTGTTTGGACAGCAAATGTCTGGTCTGCTGTTTTTTGTCAGTTGCCTGAGCACGTGCAGCATCAGCCCACTTCACTTTCTTGGTTGCATACATTGTCACCACGTGCGCTGCCATATGGATGGATATCTGTGCATGATTTTGAACACACATCTCTCCTTCCTTCATCAGTGCCTTGGCCTGCTATGAGGCCATGCAAACCATGAATGTTGAAAATGATATGTTTTTGTTTTGTCTTTTTTTCATTTTTGGATTTTTTTTAAGAAAAAAAGTTGTTTATTTCTTGAACTAACAAGGATTATTTGGAAACAAGCACGATCGACATAAGAATTTACGAAGTTTTACAATGAAAAAGACGATAACAATATTTTTCCCAAATAATTATTATGAATTACAATAGATTCAGCAATTGAATTGCTGAAATTTAAAGTTTCGGAATTGCTAGTTTAGGTTTATCTTTAACCATATGAATGAATTCTTTTAAGAGCAACATGAGTTAATGAAGTACGGAAATAATTCATTTCATTAGAAATTGATGATTTTTTTATAAAATCTCTAAAAAGTTGGATAGAGACCACTTTAATAATTGCGAATAAAGGTAAATATGTGCATTAAGATACTTATGATTATTTGAAAACAAGTACGATTTACATAAGAATTTATGAAGTTTACAATGGAAAAGACAATAACATTATTTTCTCTATAGAATTATTGTTAGTTACAAGAGATTCAACAATTGGATTGTTGAAACTTAAAGTTTCGGAATTGTTAGTTTAGGTTTACCCTTTTAACCAAATGAATTCTTTTAGGAGCAGCATGAGCTAATGAAACATAGAGATCATCTATTTCATTAAAAATTGACGATCTTTTTATAAAACCTTTGAAAAATTGGACAAAACCCACTCTAGTAACTTCAAACGAGGTAAATATATGCATTAAGATACTTAGGTTTCTTATTTCACAACAACGACAATGATTTCTCTCTTTCATTTGCTACAAGATTTCACACTGCTCTTTTTTTACTAGGGGCATTTCCTCCTATGATCTACTAAGGAGGAGGAAGCCATTTTCATTGTTAGTGTGTCCAATTAAAATTAGATCTATTTGTCTCAAGCACGATTTAGATATTAATCTACAATCGTCAAAATCAAATCTCGATCTTATTAGTGAAACAAATTCAATAAAACAACCCACAGAGAGGCAGTCATAAACTAAAGAGTTGTAACCAATTTGAAAAATCATTTGATGTAGCTGAAATAACTGAGCTTTCAACTTAGGTCAAGTACACAAAGCATACAAAAATTTGTGCATATGCTTCTTTGCCTCTGTTGTTCTTTCCTTTATTTCAGGATGCTACATTATGGGATTTTTGACATTATATCCGAATTGCCCAGAAGACCTGAAATTGCCTGTCAGCATATTTCAAGTTCTTCTTCAATGGGTTGGTTCAGAATTCAATCTCTGGACATCTACCAACTGGTAAAGATCGCCTCGCCTTTGCTTCTCCAGTGGGAGGTTTGTTCTGGTCATGGTAAAAACTATTGTAAGGACAGAATCTCCTATGAAAATAAAGCAGAAAATAGATGATGTCCAAAATGTTTCACCTCCTGAGCTCAATCTGGGAATAGTCAATCTCTGAGATGATTATAGCCTCATCGTGTTCGGTGGTGGCAAGTACTTCTCCAAACTGCCCAAAACACACAAACTCAGTTATTAATTAATCAGCTCCAATGGTATACCATAGTGTTGCAAAAATATGAACTATTTTTTAGGACAACATAGAATGGCTCTCCTGTATTACTTCTAATGTTTATTTGCATATATTTCTCTTTCAGTTAGTTTTTTCGTTAAATATTTCTCATAGTTACTGTCTCTTCACGCATGTGACTTACAGGACCAACAAGCGTAGAATGGCCCCAAGCAACATATCCAGCAGCAGCATCTCGAGCAGGTGAGCAAGTTGCAACATATAACTGTCAAATTTATCATTAAGAAACAAACAAGTCAAGATAAATCCAAAACAACTATGAATTCTTTGATCCTAGAATGATGGGTTTTTACAGTAGAATTAGACGGTTAAATCTAATTTTAACATTTTCTATGATTTTGTTTGTTGAGATTAACAAGAAACTGAAAAAATACTTCCTAGCCGAAGTTCTTTTTCATGCTAAGAACAAAAATGGTAGGAATTTTGTTCCACTTCCATCTACCAAACTAATTGAACTATAGGGTCCAAACTGACAGACAGACAGCAAGTTTAGACACCAATAAAGCAAAAAGGAGAGACGAAAAATTTAGGGTTCCTGGGAATACCTGATTGTCCGCAGCCCTGCAAGGAAGAGAGTGGGATATCAGAATGTAAATTAGACATGGCGTCGAGAATTAACTAAGCAACAACTAAAAGATTAAGATGATGAATGATATTAAATAAAGAACAGATTGCATAACACAATGATGGATCCCAATTACCCGAGGGATACGGGTGTAAGCTTTGGTTATGAATACTTAAATGGGTTACTTTCGAAATTTCTCACTTTTAACATGTTTAAGGTATCTGAGGGTTTTATTTGAACTATTCTATTGCCTGCACATATTCCTGTGCAACAGGTATATCTCACACTTCAAGAATTTATTCCAATAAATAAGTTGGATGCACAATTTTCAACATAATTACCTCGCCCTTTGGAGTAACTCCCAGTGCAAAGGTCCTGTAGTCATGTTGAATGCTCCAGGATAGCAAATCAGTTGAGCTCCTACAGATGAAAATTTTGCCATTGTAAGCAAGAAATAAAAAGAACACCAGGAAAGAAAAATTTGTGGCAGCTGCTAAGCAATGTTTTGAGAACAAAGAAAGTATAAGGAGAAATTTTAATAGCATTTAGACCTCTTGCAGCATAGAGCATTGCCAGTTCCTGAAATCTAATGTCGTAGCAGATACCTATTCCAATTCGGCCAACCTCTGTACATAAGAAATGCTATTCACTGTCAGAGGAGGCGATGGCATACTGTGATGGAGAATTTGATGAGCATTATGTACAGAATATATTGAAGCAAACCTTTGTTAAATGGGGATGGGGTGGGGTGGGGGGAATTCCCTCCCTTACTATATGATTAACACATTTCCCAATAATTTCTTTCCAGAAATCTATCACACACCTCGAGTTGATTAGCCAACTACATCAGCTTGGTAGATGTAGCCTCTCACATGACATGTAATAGTATTAACTCAGTGTAGTGTGGCAATTCACCTTCTGTATAGTTGCTATTAGAATATAGAAGCTAATATTTGCGAGTTCAACTCATAAAATTGTTTGTTAAATGTTAAACAGATTTCGACATTGTCTAGAAAAACACCTACTTTAAAGTTTTTATCTATGAGGCCCTATTTGACTTTTCCCCCAAAATGCTGTTGCACAGACTTTCTTATTCAATGAAGGGTCCGAAAACCTGCACGTAAACTTCAAGGACACCTCAAGCTAAAATCATCATATTTATGATCAAAGTTTGAGATGTTAAAATGTTGAACAGCTAAATGCTCATCATACACGAAGTGTAGCACACATGATGCACTTTAGGCCCTAAATAAACCAATTTGAGCTGTCCAAACAAATTTAATGTAACTGATCAACTTTTTCATTTGTTATCAAGACAATGCCATTGGTCTCAAATGGAGAGGAAGCAGAAATCACATTTTGCAATTAAAAAGATAATCTTAAAATTCGGATACAGTTTGAATTTGGATGCTTGTCTTCCAACCCAAATTGATTGAAGAGAAAGGAGAAAGTTCACAAAGGTCAGTACTGCCAAATATTAAGTCCATCAGTTATAAATACCTGTGTCCACCGTGGTGGGAGTCTCCCCAGCTGTAAGTGTCTTAGATTCCTTGAAGGTAATCTTCCCAGGAATGTCAATATCAAAAAGGTGTATCTGTTATCAAATTACTCATTTGAGAATTAGTTGTAAAGCAAGTAGATTTTTGTTTTATTTCAAAACAAGTCCAGATTATTGCAGAATCACTAACAAAACATACAAACTCTTTTCTCCACACCAGTTTAAACTTTCAACACACAATAGGCCATTCTTTTATTTATGCACTCATAGTACTTCCTCATGGAGTAGACGTAAAACTGATTTCATAATATATGCCTCATTTACGATATGGCTCTAAGAAAAACTGCCAATGGAGCAGGATATATTTTGTGAGTGAAATTCTGTTGACAAGCTACAAATATAACAGACTCTGCTCACAATATCCTGTGATCGTTTGATTTTTCAGGAATGAAAACCTGATTTCAAGTGTTATCCAATTAATATTTGGACCAGTCAGCATGCCAGAGCGAATTTGCAGTAGATGGCCATTTGTAAGGCTACCATTTAGATTAAGCTTGTATGAGTGAGAGGTCAACTTTCTGTGGTTGTTCAAATGGTGTATCCATGTAATTAGAAATCTAAAAATCTGAACTCACCTTACGGTGTTTAGCTTTCAGCTTTCCATCAGATCCGAAGACACAACAAGTATTGTACAACTTATCCCCACTTCGTTCTGGTATTGAACCTCCAATTATTGTGATGTTCAGAAGACGAGCAATTTCTGACAACATTGCTGTTGATGGAGATGCATCAAAACCAGCATCAATATCCTCCGCATATACTGGAAAGCTATCATTCGAATATGGACTGTTCCATATTTCCTGATGAAAGAAAGCATGTAATGGATGCCTTGAATTATTAATCGAGTATGGGAAATGAAGCACTTAATAAGAAAGGATCAGATCTACCATACCAAGTAATTGCAGTTTTGCATAAATAATCTCATATATTGAATAATAATCAGGTAAAACCAATAGACCTTGATGATCCTAAAGTTAAAATTCAACAATGCAACATGAGTAGCATCAAATTTAAATAAATATATAAAGACTAGAGGCTAATTTACATAGATCATACCGATGGAAAGTTTCTAGTTCAGAAAACTACCTATGTATTGTTGTCTGAAACACATTAATTTATTTCACAATAAAAAATAGAAGCTTAAAGTAAAACTAGCCCCAAGTGGAAAATAACAAGCTAAAAGAAGTAATTAGTATAATTTGAAGACTCCACAAAACTTCATATTTCTTCTCCATTGTCTCAGATTCATCACACTGCATCAGGTCAGGTCCCATCAATTGAAAACTTCTTATTAGACACAGAAAAGTCTTCCTTCATATAAAGTGTTGCAAGCACTCAATTACATGCCCAAAAAAAATTGCCAAAGCTAAAGCACTGGAATTTGGATATTTTTAGTGGATTCTTCTTCATACCATACAAATTCCACAAACTCAATGGCTACTTTCAGTAATGCAATAAGTGAGTATCTGGACATACGCAAGAATAGCTACTGATCATCGAATAAAATGAACTTACAGGCAAGACAACAAGCTTTGCCCCCTTCTCAGCAGCCTCCTCTACGGCAGTACGCGCATGCAGAATGTTCCTTTCTTTGTCAGCAGTCACTTTCAATTGGCATAATCCAATCTTAAACTACACAAACACCAATCGAAAACCCAAATTTCACACCAAAAGATCAGCTGTAACATTTCCACAATATTTAAAAACAATTCACGGTCACAAAAAAAGAAAAGAAAAAAAAAAGATTGAATTTTTACCAAAAATTAAAATTTCCGCCACAATTTCCACATTTCAAAAAACCCACAAGTCTAACAATTCAAAAGCCTCCACCAGAGCATATAAAACAACAATCAAGCTCGAAAATTAGGGAAATTAGGGATAAGATGCAAAGATGGATCACCTTGGTGATAGGAGGCACTGGCGACTGCACGGCTGGGGGCACTCGAGCTTTTTCTGGGTAGAAAGAGGAGGCCATGGATGAAAGTGAAGCTGAGGCTGTAAGTGTAGTACGGGTTGACAACTTATGGTGAAGACTGCTGCTTTCACTGGAAGCACCTTTCGGGACGAAGTGATAGAGACGGTGGGGAGGATCCGAGGGTGCAGGGCGTACAATGAAGCGAGTAACAGACGATTGGACAGCTAGAGAAGGGAGGGTTGAAGACAAGGAGACCACTCTTGGGATCATTTGCTACCTTTCCTTTTGGCTTTCTCCCACGGAGCAGTTCATCACGCTACTAAAATGAAAAATTCTTGGAAATTATAATGATTTTGTTTATAAATAATTAACTCTTAAAACACTAAAGTTACAAGTAACTCTATTAATTTTATTTTATTTTTGATCTTATTTGAATTGAAATATAAGAATATGTTCGAAAATTATTAAAATAAGTAAAAAATAATTTTTTAATTCGTTAACATAATATGTTGAATTAACAAATTCATAAATCATTCACTCAACTATTAAATGAAACGTCGTCGAGAAGTTTCATCCACACTTCATCCAAACTATACAACAACAAAATACAATTTGGTAGTGTAAGAAACTTAGGAAACCGGCCATTTGATCAAGAAAGACATAGGAAACATCAAAAACATAGGATCAAACACAAATGCATCTACAAGAAAATCTTAGCAGTCATCGAGGACGTTGAGAACTAAAAATTCACTTCCTAGAGATAACCGCTTCTTCTATCCATTGTGATCCCCTGTGCAATGGCTAAATCCATTTCAATATAAGTAAAGCTTTAACTTGTACATAAGAAATGCTACTTATTTTCTTCAAGACAAAAGGGAAGAATGGGCTCTGCAGAGACAGTAGTCTGCATAAAACAAGTGAAGCAAAATGCAGCAGAAGAATGGGAAGAGACAATGCCATTGCCTGGAGACATCATCGAAGGCGTAGCCAAGGACGGAGATGCTGATGATGATTCATTCGTATCGGCTAAGGCAAAATCAGAACTCAACTTACATCTTAGTAAAATAAGCCGAGTGGCTGAACATGTATGGTTGAAGGTGAGAAGAGGAGATAGCATCATTAAGCTCCGTGTGTGTGTCGTCCCTGATAGAAACGTGAAGCTGCAGAAGAAGTTTACGGTTAGAGCAGCGTCTGATGAAAGACATGTTGCTGTTCTAGCGGACATGACCTTTGAAGAGTGCTTTGAACTCCAAGGTAGGTTTCTGTTTTTTGAATACTTTCACAAAATTAGGTCAAAATATTAGTAAAAAAGGGAGAATCATGAACATTGAAGATGATTGAGAATGATGTGTTGATGATCCCACAGAGATGAGTAGAAGAGTGGTAAATTTGGACTTTAAGGGATTTCGTCGGAAGAGGATAGAATATGACTGGAAACTTAAGGTGGGCATCTATTTGCCTGATCATCGGTCTACAGTCGTTAGTTCCATTCTTTTCATGCCTCGAGCAAGAGAAAGAAGCACTGAGGGCCTCACTGTCAGGGCCATGGCCTGGTTTTCTGCAGCAGTTTCTTCTGGGATTCCTTTAGTCTTTGTTAATATCCAAACTGAGCAAATTATCACTTCGGTATAATTCTTCTAGGCCTATTACATTCTTGTTTAGGAGTTCTATTTGTGTGTATACGCTTCTTCATTGTTAAGTACGTTGGATTTTGTCCTTGAAGGAGAGGAATCAGGTGACAGGCAAAGAGTTGGTCTGGAGCAGACACAATAACAGCAATAACAATAGCATTTTGAACATTGTACAAGGTATAAGACTTTGGTTTCTTCCAGGTGTTGCAGAGATTTCATTTGAACTATTTCCTGAACCTGGGGAATCCAGATTTGGAATGGACTTCAAAAGAACTGAAGAGGTAAGTAAATATTGCCCTTATGATGGTAAAAAAGATAACAATTTTTGGCCGCCCGTTTCTTGTCCTTAACAGCTTAAACTTTTACAGGGTTTCATCTGTGTTTACTCTGTGACGAAAGATACAGCAGCAGATCGTGCTGGCTTGGGAGAGTTATTTGAGCAAGCCAACAGAAATGATCACCTTCTTGTGATCTCTAGGCTACAAGGGAAGAGCTTAATGCCTTCAACCGTTGACTCAGAAGGGCTAATCCACTGCTGCGACAATGCTGATATTAAGCGAACACTCTTTTCAGCAATGGAGAAAACAGACAACATTCAGCTCCACATCATGTCCTGGTCTAATCAGATTACTGCTGCCCCACCAGCATTCACGGCTGCAACCCTCCAGCCTCCAAACTGACATTCACTCTCTTATATATTGAAACTTATATGCAGCCCTGTTTTTCATGGTTTTCTATGTAATAAAATAGAAGGCAAGACACTATGTAACAATCCACCATCGGAATGGTACTTATCGGAGAGGTTCAGTCCGTGACAACTAGTTCATGAATTGAAACGTTCAAATATGGTTCTTGAAACTGTTTTTGACTCAACTTTACAATGTAATGAAAACATCTACATCTTGCTTCCACAAACATTCGTCTACATTTCAATAAACTGAACTTAAACACAGAGGTCTAAGTCAAATCAATTATTGTATGCCATGATGTCTGTTTGTGGCTTAAGATAGATTAGTTGAATTTTAGAACATGATCATACTTCAAACTGTGACATTTAAACCACACTTTGTCCTTAAGAGCATGTCAACAGCAATAATTAGAGCATCTTGTAATAAAAAATTGCCCCCATAATGAACACTTAACCCCACTAATGACCTGCTAATTAATATTTATAATTTGATCTCACAGCAAGGTGAATGCCAGACTGTCAGTCATTAGTTTACCTCGTTTGATCTGGCAACTGCTGTGAATTAATAAAGAAGATTGAAATGGCACTTTTATATGAGATGCTTTTAAAAGGTTGCCTGAGAGGGAATACTAATAGTATCAAATGGTTCTTGAACAGTTTGCTTGCAACATTAAAAACTACAAATAAGGGTAACTTGTCTAAACTTTGATCTATAAGAACTTTTTGTTTAAAAAAAAAAGATAATAAATAAAAGAACACATGGATCAACTTTTGGGATTTCAGTTAATTTGATCTTTTGTGATGCTTTTCTGTTTCCATAGAAGAATTGCTTTAAATGGTCCCAAGAGTTGATGAAAGTTCAAAGAGCAATGGATAAGTCTTATTTACTAAGAAAAGATTTTGGTTGAACCAGTTTTCTTAAAAGGCAGGTAAAGTGTAATTATTAGACAAAGATTGTTCATTCACCTAAAAAAGATTCTTTTACCAATATCTGTCTTGTTTTCTGTCCAGTCATCACATTCATACAGTAAATTGAAAAGAGGAAAAAGGAAATTCTTGACACATAAATGAACTGAAAATTTACTCAATTTAACTTAAACCATGTTGTTTTGCTTACTTATGTCATAGATGATGTCAGTATCATTGTCTGAATCTTCTTGTATACATTTCCCCCTCAAGAGCTGACAAAACTGGCCTTATTCAACACATCTATTTTGTATTCTTCTTCTGTTTTTATGAGTCTTTTTTAATAACATTGGAATCAAATTAAAGTCTTAAGTAGGTCTTTGAGTTAAGAATTCCACAAGAATCTTTATTTTGGGAGAGGATTTGGGTCTGGTGGCCGTAATGCGCCTCTTGATGTCAACTATTTTTCAAAATATAATATAAAGGGAGCAAGTTTTGTGATTGGAGCACTTCACATCTTGAAATAAAAAGGGTACCTTTTGCCCTTCCACAATACAATAGCATTATCACAATCATAGGGGCTGGTATGTCATTAACCCTCAGGTAATAACAGGGTCTTGGCTCATTTATCCAAAATAAAAGTGCCCATTTCAAGAATCCAATAGATAGAAGAATGAGGTGGTGCTGGGATGGTAGAAAAGGAAATTAAAATGAATCTTGGCTGGTGGGCTAAATTTTTTTATGATTTTTAGTTGTAAAAGAACTAGTGGGGGTGTTTTTCTTCTCTTTGTCCATGAGTTTGTGGAGTTGAGGAAAAGTTTACAATCTTCAGGTTCTTAGCATCATTAGCCAAGAACTAAACATGGGTTCTTGTCCTTACCCAAGAAAATAAACATGGGTTCTTGTCCAAGAGAGAACGGGATGCCTGAATCTATGTTACAGGTCTGTTTTTTCTCTTTGCTTTTGTGTTTTCTCCTGCAAGGGATCAGGTGTTATTGTTATAATTATCTGCCTTTTTAGACCTAAGTTTTTTATTTTTGGGTATAGTATGTTTCTGAAAAGTAGTAATTTTGCAGTGAATTTTATGTTTCTTGAAAGTTTATTAGGCTCTAATGCAGTTTTTCATTGCCCAACTCCCCAATCCTTAACTTTCCCAGGTGTGCAAGTATGACAAATGTTTTAGTTGTTTTATCTGATTTTGCTGGTCTTATGATGTGATATAATGGTTCTATACGATTCCGAATATGATTACTTTGATTTTTGTGTAATGAATTTTTTCTTTGATTCTGATACAGTGTGGCAGTTAGAAAGTTGGAAAGTTATCATCTTGGCTGTGTAATTTCCATTTTTCTTTTTCCCCTTTTTGATTAACTTCAGATTAGGAAATCACCATTTTACATTCAATATATTTGCAGTGTTTGCTGAAAAAATTCATTTGCCCTGAAAATATTTTCCCTTAAAAGGATAGGATAGCAATATTTTGACCTAATGTTGTTTTATTGACACGCAATATATTCATCCTCAATGTTATATATTCATTATGGCTTCTGCCAAAACCAGGTAAATATCTAGTCAAGTCTTAAAGATCAGAAGCTTCAACTTTACTTGGTAGCTAAAAAGAGTAGGAAGCATTTATAGGATGCAAAGCTTATCCAACAAAGATCCTGACAGAACGGCTGCTGGTTCATTCGCGACCTTGTTTGGTAATCGCTCGTCTCTGTGGTTCTCCACCAAACCACCACAGCTCTCTCTTTCCAAGAGTGTAGCTACGGAGCTGGAGAACCCAGGAGAAAACCATTGTCATGTGAAGTTATCAGAGCCTCAGTATCAAGAACAGGATTCCTCCTCAACTCTGTCTTCTGGAAAATCTCATCATGAAGCAGCTACTTCAGCTAGAAACATGAAAAATATTTCATTTCAGCCTGGTAATATTTGGAGTATCCCAGATTCTCTCTTTTGTTGTCTAGATTGAAAAAATCTGCAAAATGAGATTTTCTTGGTAATATGAAATGGGATTGTCTAAATTCTAACTTTGTTGAATTAATAACAAATTCTTGTTATAGGCTTCTTTGAAGCTTCTAAGAAGAGAGAGGAGGGTTGTCCGAAACCATCTCCACCATGTGGAAATGGAGATCACACCAGCCATCAAGTTCAAATGGAGCACAATCAATCATTGGTTAGCTATCATCTTTCTTACAATTATAAGAATGTCTGTTTTGAAACCTTTCTGTCTATGCTTACCATTTTGCTTGCAGGCTTGCATATCTTACCCTCTGGCTGGATCTTATTTGGGTAGGATAACAGCTGCTTATGAGCCAAATGGCGTTGTAAGTACTGAATCATTATGCTTCTTGTTTTCTTGCATGACCAGCCTATCGACATATGTTTATGTAGAGTAAATTCTAAGGATTGGAGGGGTTATGATCTGAGGCCGGCTAACGGGTCAAAGCTAAACTGGTCTATCTGTTATCCTCCTAGCTGGGACGGTGTTCCTTATGTGATCGGGCCAAATTTGGGATGTAGGCTTAAAACAACATAGGGATAAGGATGCTAGGAGTCCTCCAACAAAATCCTTCGAAACTTAAATCGATAAAGGTTTAAAATTGAAGGTAGGGTATGAAATATCAAATAGTATATCCAAAGCGTGCCTTTGTCCATCCTGCAATAATTGAGGATATTTATAGTTGTTGGCTGATGTGGACCCATCACATCAAGCCCCACTAGTCAATCAAGATTTTGCCACGGGTCCGCTAGGCAACAACTCAAATTACGGGTCATGCCCTAGTGGGTCCAACATGCGATGAAAGACATGAATCTTGAAGTATGGGGGCATCATCCTTGATGAGCATGAAGAGATGCGTCATTTTATGTTTAAGGGCCATATTAGGTTGCCTTCTACTACTATGTTTTGGGCGTGTCTAGTACTAGGAGATTATAGCGCTTCTTCTCCATAAATGGATTTTGAGGAGTTGTTCCCTTTTGTAGTGTAAAGAAGTGAACACTTATTTCTTTTGAATTTAGTGAAAATAATCGACACCTTTCCTCTCATGTAACCATGTAGCCATGAAGAAAAACAACTATAATTGCATATTTGCTCAACACTTGCTCTGGTCACAACAAACAAAACCCTGCCAGGCTTTGCTGGTAGGAGGCTCCAAGTAGCATTTGATGATTGTCCATTGAACATATACATATTTTTCTCATTTTTTCTCCTACAAATCTTAGTAACTTTGTGACAACAATTTTGTAAATCTAACATGCAGGTTTATCCTCAAGTGCTGGGGATTTCACCAGGAAGAATCATACTCCCACTTGATTATACAGAAGGTATCCCCATCTACGTTAACGCCAAACAATACCATGCCATTCTCAGGCGTCGACAAACCAGAGCAAAACTGGAGGCTCAGAATAAGATAGCCAAATCAAGAAAGGTAACTTTCTAACTTATCATACCTTCATTTTTTCACAAGCAGAAGATTCTGATCCTACTCTCTTAATCTCATTATTGCAGCCATATCTTCATGAATCCAGGCATCTTCATGCATTGAAGAGAGCCAGAGGCTCTGGAGGGCGATTCTTGAACACAAAAAACATGCAAAAACAAAACCCTTCAACCCAAAGATATGGTAAGAAATCTGAACTAGAGATTCAGCAGTCTGAGAGCAACAGCTGGGGGGCATCCACCACATCCGGCTCTGATGTCTCCTGCATTTTCAACAACGATGAGATTCTTCAACGACCTGATTTGAGAGTCTCAATCTCTTCTTATGGGGTGCACTCGCGGAGGGTAGCACCTGATGATAGGCTTCTGTTATCCATTGACAGATGTGCACAGATCAGCACTGCAACCTGATTTGTGCTCCCATCTCCTGTGGTTAACCGGCAGTTCATCCTTGGCTACAACCGCTTCTGCGGTTTTCGAATGTGATAGGGATATTATTGTCATTAACTTTGTTTTGGTTTAAGTCGTTTTTACTGTGTGAGGTTTCAAATGAACAAAAACCAAACTGGTCCTTTGTTGTAAGATCTTGGATTGTGCTTGATTGTATTATTTTCTTGTGCTGTACAATATTTAAGGTTTCCTGTCCTTTGTAATCAGTGTAGCTAATAAATTATGCATGTTTTTCGCTTTTTTAACTTACTACCATTGATGTGCCAGCCCACTTGTGTAAGAATTGAATTTGACAACACAATCTCAAGAATATTGGTGGGAACTACCAGAAAGGGAAGACAGAACCTTTCCAATTCAAGCATTCAATTAATAACAAGAAAAATGCAACTAGACAAAGCATTCAAGAATCACATGGAAGTACTTTGCTTTACACGTACAGAAAAATCTGTTCATGTTTGCATCACTCAACTGGATATATATATATATATATATAGAAGGTGATAAATGTTAAATCTCATAGTTTCATTTTATAATATCATTATATTCCTATTTAATGATTCAAAATTCATTTTGACATACACCCAAGTGAAGAGAATGACTTATAATGCCACTCAACTGGATTTTTATTAATTGAATTACAAACTACTATCAAATTATTATATCAAGTGATTATACAACTTCATTTTATAATGTTCTTATACTCTTATCTAATGATTTACAGTCTATTTAAATAGATTGCGTTAGACTGGGACGGCAAGAAAGTTAAGACCCTCAAGTGATTTAAAGTTTCTTTAATGTCCACCTCGATTTGTTTGTAATTCTAACCCAAAATATTCATGATGATGATATCCCTAAGTCTATAGAATTAGCCGTGTGTGAAGGCAATGAAAATCATAGCTTTAAGGATTAGCTAACCCAAGATTACCTATTACCTAATACAATTTGACAATGGGAAGAGGGGCCGAGGTATTAAATGGATGGTTGGGTCCCTTAGTCTCGTGGAAATGAGAAAAAATGGCCTAATGGATAATCTCAAAATCACTTCAGCTCATTGTTTTCTTTAGTCCCCTTCCAGCAGATTCTAGAACATCACACATTGACAAAACAGAGCAAATGATGTCAAATAAGATTGGCTAACAAAGAATTTAGACATAATCCCACTTAATTTAAGAGTCAAAAAAGCAGATTGATATTTTAGACTTAAAGATGAAACTGAAAAGGACAGAAATATCAAATGTGAAAACTATGGGCTCAAGATTGAATCATGGTGATCAAATATCTCAGTCCCAGAAATTTCAACTGTCTATATAGCAGTGGAACCTAGGACATAATCAAAAGACAGAAAAGTTAACATGCATTTCTACATTTTTACAGAATTTACACTGGTATGAGATTAGGCCGGCCGGCAAGGCCAGCTGAGGGCAAACTGTAAACAGGGGTTGAAAATACTCAAAACATTTCTTTCCCCCCCTTCTACTCTTATTCCTGCTCAAAGTCTTGTGGAACCTATAACTCATAAAGAAAAGGTCTCTTGATTCTTAGTAGAAAGCCGCTTGAGGAACTCGTAGGTGGTGATCATGGTTGTTGCAGACATTGACATTGAAGCCCATCTCGGGCCAAGCCCTCTATAACAAGCACTCAATCCACCATCTTTCACCAAGTTTCTCACAGTTTGTATAATCGTTGGTGGCCTCCCACGCACACTTCCTTCTCCATCCAAAACCTGTAGCCTCGTCTTAATTGTATCAAGTGGCATTGTCACCAGTGCCGATGCTCCACTAGCCATTGCAGCACTCAACCCCTGAACTGCCACCACTGCCTTCCCGTCCGGCTTATAAACAACTCCACCACCATTGCCATTCTCATTTTTCTTACAATAGTAACAGCCAATGCAGCTCCAAATCACTCTATGTGCAATAGAGTAAGAAGCCCACCAAACTGCATTGGAAGGTGCGTAAGTCAATATAGATATCCCAAATCCCCTATACAATCCCCTCACCCCATCTGCACTTAAGATCTTCCTAAATGCATCAATACCACCGTTATACTTCTTCAAGCCAACAGCGCAAGAGCCTGAATCACAACCACCTTGAACCATGAGTCTCTGGCTCACAACATCAATTGGCGTCCAAACCAATTGAGCAGCCATGGCAGCACTTAGTCCAGCAGTGGCATTAGCAACAGCCGAAGCTGAAGCCTCAGAGAATCCTAGCTGACCACTAGCAACATTACCTACATTACTCTTGGTAACTTCAAGAGCGCCCATATAAAGGGCCCGGGCTGGTATGGTTCCCATAAGGGAAGTCCCAAAACCACGGTAGAATCCCCTGCATCCTTCTGTCCTAAAGATGGACGCCACCATCTTGAACGATGAAATATCATTCAACATCACTTGCTGCCGAGTTTTCAACACAACAATTGGGTATAACGTCCCGGAAACACATGAAAACAGAGCAGCTCCAAGGACGAAAAACTTGGATTTATCAAGCATCTCCCAATCTATATCAGCAGGAAGATGGATTTCAGATGTTGAATCATCCTCGGCAGCACCTAAACTCATCTTCGCCACTTTTAATTTCTTTAAATAGACAAACCCCTTTGGGCCAGCACAAAAACCCCAAAATCTCAAACTAAATCTTTTTAGTTACTACTCAAACAAATCCCGAAACTATCCAATCTATCTATATACATAAAATCAAAAACACATGAAAAAAAAGAAGAATCTTGCAACTGTTGAAGGAACACTAAACTAAAGCAAGCCCATATCCTAATTCTCAAAACATTCAAATGGGTCCAGCTCAAACTACACAAAAATCAAACCCTGCTACTTTTTTTGCGTTTGCGCAAACAGATTAGAGACCGAAAGTGAGTGAGCACAAAAAGATCCAGCATTTCCTCACCAGAAACTCCAAGCTGATGGTCCTTCGGAAATATTTCCCATTTCAGAAAAGAAGATTTGTATTATATACAGATGAAGGTGCCGATAACAAACGGGTTCGAGAAAAAGGTGGAAAAAAGTGAAAAGCGGTAGCGCAAACGCCGCTGCGTGTGCGCGCTAAGGGTTAATGGATTTGGAGAAGTTTGTTCGAGGGTTTTGCGGATCAGAGGTACGCGGACACGTGTCGGTTCGTGTTTCGAGAATATTTCTCTTGGGATTCAGTGTGGTATAGGGCATCGGGATTGTGGTGGGCTACGGGCTGATCGATTTGATAAAAAACTGTGGGTTTGATGTATTTCTGACGACGGGCGGCGGGCACAAAATACTCACTGTGGGCCGCCTGCTCGCACGGCCTTTTATTTAATTGCAAATCCACCCTTCTTTTATCCGATAATATTAGATGAACCCCAAAAATTCCTCCCCAAGCGAATTTAGTTGATTTTGGACTTTGGTAGTTGTAATGTGCTTATAGTTAGACTTAGGGATGGCAGTAAGTTCAAGTAAATAAAATTAGGAGTGCAGATGAGTAGACATCTCACGAGTCGAGCTCGAATTAGTTTGCTTTGAGTTCAAATTGTCGAGATAAATTAAGTTCAAATTCTAATTCGAATCATTTTTTAACTATCTACATTTAGACTAAAGGCTCGCAAGCTAATATATAATTAAATATTATTTTTTATTTTATAAAATATATATTTTTTATTTTGAATTCAAGCTCGAGCCTACAATTTTTTACTATTTATTTATCAATTCGAGTCTTATGGAGCCAAGCTCAAATATATGTCGAGTTCGAGCTAGAAGATTTTGTCCAAACTCAGCTCGACTCGCTTTGATTGCACCCTTAAATCGAATTCCTATCTTAGTTCTATTTGAATCGTGACGATTAAGAATCAAGTAAATGAAATTTTTTATAAGATAACAGGTCTTAATTTTTTAATAGATATTTAGTTGAGTTCAAAATTACTCAAACAAAAAGCCACAAATTTTAAAATATTTAACATATTTCATATTATATGACTTGATAATTTGAGGCCTTTTTCCTATATTAAAGATAAAATGTGTTTATTATATGGTAAATTGAAACAATACATATTTGGTAATTTACCATTTCTTTGTAATGTATGTATAATAATTATACAATAAATGTAATTTATTTTTTATGTAATTGATTCGAGTACATTCAACTTTTCTTTTCAAATTAATTTTTAAAAAAATAAAATTAAAGAAAAAATACAATCACTTGATACATATTATTCGTAATTTTTTTATTGCCACTTAAATTTTCATGATTGTAATCATATTTTTTGTTAATAGTTGAACTATCGCCATACATATGTTACTCTGTATTTACTTATCATCATTATTAAATTATATTTTTGATGAATAAAAATTATTATTAGTTAAATTATATCTTTAAAAAAACAAAATAATATTGTACGAAGTTAATTATATATAATTAGTAATAATTTTTTATTATCACTTAGAATCTTATCACCTTTCTTTTTTCTTTTCTTTTCTTTTTT
>JACGDI010004487.1:505091-522324 GCA_014898725.1 Jacaranda copaia
ATCCTTCTTCTCCGCCTCACACCACCGCGAGCTGCCGCCAACCATCGTCATATATGAAACTCCACCGCTAAAGGATGTGCCTGGACAAGACAAACCAAACTCCCCAATTAATTTCAAAATTTGTTATCATTAGCATGGCCAATTTAGCACTAAACCATCGCAAAACCCTACACACCATTGCCACCCCACCATTGAAAATTTTCCTCGGACACCGATTAAAATAAAAAATTGACAGTACCAAAAGACTACCCATGTAATTTCGATTGAAATCCCTCAATGCCCATGTTATTTCCACTGTTTGAAGCGGATGAACCACTACTAGCCTTGCTCGCTTGCTAGTATTCTCAATTTCCAACGAAATTCGTCTTGGGTTCAGGGAAGAAAACTGGAGAAGCTATGTTTGTAAGCAGGAAATTCATATATATAAACACACCCACATATATATTAATATATACATATATATATGTTTATATGTTTTCATCTTTTTTGTGTGGGTTGTTTTTTGTGCTTGTAATATGTATGACAGCCATCCTCACAGTTCTTAGGCCTCGTTTGGTTTTACTTTCATTTTTAATTTTTATTTTATTCTTTTTCTAATTTGAAAAATTAGGATGTGAAAATTGGTTGAAAATAAGTTTGTATTTGAATGAATTGTTAGAAAAATAATGATTAGATTGGTTTTAATAGATTGTAGATAGAGAAAGATAAAAATAATGAAATAGAGAGAAAAGACATATAATTTATTGAGAGAATATATATAAGTTATTAGAGAATGTATTTTGAAAATGAAAATGAAAAATCGATGCTAGATGAAAATATGTAAAAAATTATGTATTTTATTTTTAGAATAGTAAAAAATAAAAGGGGGGTGGGGGGTTATGAAAATGAAACCAAACGAGGAGGTTTGCGCTTGAATTCTTGATGCGAATTGAAATTGTTGTGATTTTTTTTATTGAAAGGAAAAACTTTATTAATCATTGCTCAAAGTTGTTACAATGAATTGATGAGGATCTGCCCCCCAAATTTTACAATTAGACATTAAAATCGAAGCCTCTGTAAAAACATGGGCTATTGTATTCGCTAATTGTTTGATAAAAAGATCTGAAGATGGGTAATTTTTTTTTTAATTATCTACAATTCTCAATGATTAGACGAAGTGTAGAAGGGAGAAGATCATCTCTATTAATAGCTTGGACCATATTTTGTGAATCAGATTCTAAAATCACTTTTTTGTACCTTACTCATTCAATAATTTATGTTTTTATTATTAATTTAAATTTATACTAATAAGTATGGTTTTATTATGATTTTTGTTATGTGTAAATTCTATTTTATTGGGATTTTTTTTACTTTATCACTTTGCTAAAGAGGTCGTAGACACTAAAATGTTGTTCTATAAATTGATATTGAATGGAAGAGTAATGTATTGCGCTGCATAATTATTAAAAATGTATAAATTCTCAATTTAGTAAACTTATGTATATATATGTAGATAATATGTTGTGTTAGTAGTTTTTTAAATAAATTGAGAATATATAGATGATACATTGAGTTATAATTATTTAAATAAATTGAGAAAATAAATTTTTTGATGCGAGTAATATTTCAAATTTTATGCTCATTAATGAAAAAATACAAAAGGGGAAAAGAAGTAAAACAAAAACATTTAGGTTGTGATTACTTGTGATCTCATTTCTCATTTTTCATTTTTGAAAGAGAATAGTGAGATTTGTATATTTATGAGGTAAAAAAAAATTTATAAGGAAGTGATTGTTTATGAGGTAGAAGTGTAATAATTACGGTTAATGTGATAGATAAAAGTTATGATATAATAATTGATTGTGAGAAAAAATTGGGAGATGCTGGTGGTTGTGAGGGCCTTTTTTAAGAAAAACTTGTGAGATAGTAATTGGTTGTGTGGTATGAGTTAAAAATATTGTATATGTAATAATTTTTATATAATATTTATATATAGATTTTTATTAGAATAAAATAGAATTAATAAAATATCATTTAGAATATCTTATAATGCATATACTAAAATATAATAATGAATTTATGTAATTATTTAATTAATTAAAATTATAAAAATTTTAAGTATATAATGAAATAAATGTGTATATACTTATATATGCCGAAAATAATTTTATTTAAGTATGTACATGTAAATAATTATATTACAAAAAAATAATTTTATTTAAATAATAAAATATAAAGTGTAAATATAAATACATATTATGAAATAATTTTATTTAAATAATATAATATAATGTGTAAATATAATTATATATTATGAAAATAATTTTGTTTAAATAATAAAACATTATGTGAAAACATAATTATGTATTAGGAAAATAATTTTATGTAAATACTAAGATATGCATGTAATTAATTACAAATATTATGTGTATATATAATTATATATTAGTAAAATAATATTATAAAATATTAAAATACAAGTGCGAATAATTACATTATCAAAATAATTATATTTAAACATAAAAATATTACGTGTATATATAATTATTTATTACAAAATAATTCTATTTAAATATTAAAATATTACATATAGATATAATTACATACTATGAAAATAATTTTATTTAAAATGTTTAAATATATATCAAAATAACTATCTTAAGAAAATAATAATAATTTAATATTAAAATAATATGTGTAATTATAACTATATATATACTCAAATATAATAATGAATTTATGTAATGAATTAATTAATTAAATTTTAAAACTTTTAAGTATATATTAATATACTTATATATGTAGAAAATAATTTTATTTAAGTATTAAAATATACATGAAAATAACTATATTACAACAAAATAATTTTATTTAAATAATAAAATATAGCGTGTAAATATAAATACATATCATGAAATAATTTTATTTAAATAATATAATATAATTATATATTATGAAAATAATTTTTTTAAATTATAAAACATTACATGCAAATATAATTATGCATTAGGAAGATAATTTTACGTAAATATTAAAATATACATGTAAATAATTATATATTATGTGTAAATATAATTATATATTACGAAAATAATATTATGAAATATTAAAATGTACATGCGAATAATCATATTATCAATATAAGTCTATTTAAATATTAAAATGTTTAAATATAAGTCAAAATAACTATTAGAAGAAGATAATAATATTTGAATATAAAAATATTATGTGTTATTATAACTACATATTATTATATAATTTAATTTAAGTGTTAATATATACATGTAAATAATTATATTATGAAAAAATTATTTAAATATAAAAATATTATGTGTAAATGTAATTATATATATTATGAAAATAATTTTAAATAAATATTAAAATATAATGAACAAATATAATTATGTATTATGAAATAATTACATAAAATTAAATCTTATGTATACAAGTGAATGAAAAATTAAGAGAGAAATTTTAAAAATTTGCTAGAGAAAAAGAATTCAAAGAAATTCTTTAAGAGGAGAAGACGCATATTTCTCAAAGATGAAATAAGGAAGAAATGATATTTTTTGGAGAGTAAAAAGAATTCTCACATTCAAACATTGCTCCTTAATTTTTTTTGGGTTAATTACATTTTATCATCTGAACTATTTAATTTTTTACACGTTGCCTTCTAAATTTTTTTTCTTTACACTTAACTATTTAAACTTTGTATTTTTGTATACAATGTCATATATTATTGTTTTCGGTGGAATATTTCACCGTGATTCCATCACGTGCAATGCATGTGCCTTTTTTTATTTCAATTTGTTCTTAAAAATATGCACGTGTGTTGTACGTGATGGAATCATAGTGGAATATGCCATAAAAAATGGCAATATATGACATTATATAAAAAAATATAAAATTTAAATGATCGAGTGTAACAAAAAAAAATTATGAGACAAAATATAAATAATCGGATGGTTTGGATGGCAAAATGTAATTAATCCAATTTTTTTTAACTCAACGAAACAAAATTAAATTTGAGAAAATTTTCCAAGGCCAAGCACAACCTTAAAATCCGAAATTCTCTCTGTGTCGGCTAAAATTACCAGAACCTACTGGAAACACTCCTCTCGTTCCTTCCATTTCCCTCCAGAATCTTCTTTATCATCCTCCTCCTCCTTCCTCCATGCTCTATAAATTCACACTTCATCCTACCCACTTCCGTAGAGTGACAGAAATCAGGCAAGAAAACCCGAAAAAAAACCAAAAATCAGAAAATTCTCGAAGCCATGGACGTCAGATTCCTCGGATTCGACGCCCCACTCTTCAACACCCTCCACAACATGCTCGATTCAGACGATTACGACAATAACAAATCAGCCAGCGCCCCGACCAGAACCTATGTCCGCGACGCGAAAGCCATGGCTGCGACGCCGGCCGACGTCAAAGAGTACCCGAATTCCTATGTGTTCGTCATCGACATGCCGGGATTGAAATCTGGCGACATCAAAGTGCAGATCGAGGAAGACAATATGCTGCTGATCAGCGGCGAGCGCAAGAGAGAGGAGGAGAAGGAGGGGGTCAGGTACGTAAGAATGGAGCGGCGAGTTGGGAAATTTATGCGGAAATTCGTGTTGCCGGAGAATGCAAACACGGATAAGATAACAGCGGTTTGTCAGGAGGGAGTGCTAACTGTTACGGTGGAGAAATTGCCGCCGCCGGAGCCGAAGAAGCCGAAGAAAATTGAGGTTAAGATTTCTTGATTGAATTTTGCTAGAGGAAGAATGGTGAGAATTGGAAGTATTTCTGATTCTGCATCAGCTAAGATGCAGCGCCATAGCTGGATGGTTTTGTTTCTGTTGGTGTCTCTGTCCCTTTTTTTTTACTGTCATTTTTGTTTTCTTTAATTATTTATATATGTATTTTTTTTATGCGTGATTTTTTATTTTATTCTTTATTTTATTTTTTTATTTTAATTTATTTTATTTATGTTAAGTGTATTTAATTTTTAATTAATTATTTTATAAAAAAATATTTTGTCTATTCATGAAATAGAATAATATAGAAAATGGAATAAATGACTTAAATCGAATTTATGTTGATGTAGTTCGGATTTTTTATTTTATTTTTTATTTTAATTTAATATAAATATATTAAATATATTTGATTTTTAATAATTATTTTTATAAAAAAATATTTAATAATTATCTCTAAATATGCAAGTTCAATTATATTAAAATGGGATGGTAGATGGTAAGGGTTTGGGCTTGCCAAAATTGGAGAGTATTTCGACAAAATTTTATGAATTGGGAGTTTGGTTTGCTAAAATGGTAAATTCATTTTGTAAGTTCTAAAAATATTAAGAGTAATTTTCCAAAAAATGTAATTACAATAACTTAAGATTGACAATAAGGTAATTATTAAAATTTGTGTGTATATTTTAATTTTTGAAAATTATAAATTGTTAATATTTTTTAAACTTAAAAATAAATATTGGATGCAGAAATTATTTATTATGACTTACCTTCATATAAAGTATGTGAGATTTTTTTGCAAATATATATGAATATTACATAAATTCACATAAAAATAGGTAGAGTGCATATATATAAATATAGTAAATGAGTTAGGATTGGGTAGGGTTTTCAATTGAGTGGATTTTAATTTAAATTGATTTAATTATTTAAAATTTTTAATCGATAAAATAGTCAACATATCCCATTAAAAAAGTTTGTAATTCAAAATAAATTAAGTAAATATAGATATAGTTCGACACAATATGGAGTAATTATAATTTTGGTTATCAAACATAACTACTTATTAGCTTTTACTCCCTAAATAATCTTGAATTACACTTTTGTTCCTCAAATTGTTATTTTTTTTAATAATTTTCGTCCTTCTCACTACTTTAGGCATTAAAATTTATGGAAAGTGGTCATGTGCACATCACGTAACCACTTTTGAAGGGAAAAATTGGAAAAAATTATAATTTTGGTCCTCAAATATGAACACTTATTCACTTTTAGTCTCTAAACAATTTTAAGTTATAATTTTGGTCAATAAAACTATGAGCAAGAAACTGCTCGGCTTCATCGTCCATCAGTTCTCTCACTCATGTTACATGTTTTAAAGGGCAATTATCTAGCCCAAAACACTTGTACTCATAAAAACAAATAGTTTCTTCTTTCTCAGTCTTTCCCCAATTATTCCAACCAACATGACTAACACAATCGGCCATATATGTGTATGCATGGACCACCCTCCCCAAAAGGTCCCCATGGCTGTCCCAAATATGTGTATTGTGTCCCTCCATCACCAATAACAACACATCTCAAAAATACATATCTAGTTGTCTCTTGGGAAGACGTTCTGCTATGAGTGGATATATATCTGGCAAACTTGCAGTGGATATAGCGATGCTCCAAAAGAGTAGTGCTATTACCACAAAAAAAAAAGAAAGTCCACACTTTCTTCATTGTAGCAATTCTTCAAATACTACTTCCCAAAGTGCACCAACTGAACAATCAAGAATTGTAGAATGCACAATGATCAACCATCCCTCTAATTGTTACAACCTATCTTGAGCCCTAAGGAGCAGAATTTTCGAAGGTGATGTTCTCAACAATAAAATCCTCCCCCTCAACAATCGTCCTCCCGCATTCAAATGTCCCAATTCCAATCACTCGCGATGGTTGATGTTAGACAATTTTGATGGCAATATTGCTCCACGATAGCAGTATATCATCGGGGAGGATTTCAGTGAGTGTGGTGAGGTTTTTCGTCTTGAACATGTACACAGGCTGCCGATAAATGCTAGGTGCCACACAAACCACAGTCCAATGGGTGTTTTTGAGAGGCACCGCGTCAATGACTTCCTACACAATCCAGTAACCGACGACACCACCTTGCACAACCATAATTAGTCAAGATTGTCCAGGGACTAAAAGTGAATAAGGGCTTATGTATAAGAACCAAAATTATAATTTTTCCAAGTTTTTCCCTTCAAAAGTGACCACGTGACGTGCACATGATCACTTTCTATCAATTTTAATGCGTGAAGAAATGGCAAAGACAAAAATTGTTTAAAAAAATGACAATTTGAGGGACAAAAGTGTAATTCAAGATTGTTTAGGGACTAAAATTGAATAAGTGGTTATGTTTGAGAATCAAAATTATAATTATCTAGATCCGATATATTAAACTTTCAAATCTGAATATATTTAGTCCTATGCAATATATCAAATCAAGTACTTTTTATATAAATTGTTAGATTTTGAGCTTATTTATATCATAATTACATCAATTATTTCTCTATTTTTATAACAAATGATGTGGGAAGAATAATTAGTAGAAACCAAAAGCCATGATATGGCTAGAATGCAGCAAATCTCAATTTGATCAAAATGAGTTTTTTTTAATAAAATTTTGAGTCTATAGTTAGTTGGTAGAATAAAATATAACTATGTATGTATAATGCCAAATAAATACTTTTATCAGCAACGGAACCTAAAATGCAATGATCTTGTAAATGAATGTGATTAAGTTAAATTTTTTATTTTTTTTAAGTGATTAATAAACTTAAAAGTTTATTTTATTAATTTGCTGTGTATTTTTTTAAAGATGACTATTTTAAATTTGGATTCTACTAAATTTTTAATAAATAAATGATGGTCTTTGAAGTTTTCAAATTTGAATTTTTTTGAATATCCGACGGATATCCAACTTTTATTTAAATTCGAATATGATTAACTTATACCAACTATAAATCTTGGATTAAATTTGGATATAGCATATTACATTTGGATTCGAATTTGAATTCAGTATGATTTAATCCGAATCTAACTCATTAACAATTTTTAGAGCTTGATTCGAATTGAGACTCAAATGCTAAAACTCACTCGTAGTTACAAAGTCCACCCAAATTGAGTGGCTTCGAGATGGATTTGAATTTTCCTCGAACCTTCCAAGTATGTATCAATAGTAATTCTATACTAAAACAACCTAAGACGAGAATGATGAAAGGTTCTACAACTTCAATTTCATCAAAACATTATTCTCCCAACATGTAATGAAGTGGGTTACCCAAAAAATGAATAAAATAATAAAAAATTGTGACTTAAAGATAATTAAATTTGTAAAGTGAATCCACGTCAAAACATTGTTGGGCTTCCAAGCAATCCATCTCTCCCAAAATTCTCATTCTCCATCATTTTTCATTGATCATAGAAAACCATTTTGACCCACCAATTGACTTATTGACTAGACTCTTCATTCCAATGCCATCATTATTTCTAACTCAAGACCCAAAATTTTTCTAAGTAAACTATGGACCCATAAAAGTATTCCCTTTCTTTGCATCCTATTGGATTAACCTCAAGAATGTTTAGGCTTATTACCCAAATCTTCTCACTTTCCTTTGTGGGCTGAGCCCCCAACACCAAGAAAGACTGTCAATACTATCATACCTTTGTTGCACAAAATTGCCAATTTTGACCTCCACCTATTGACTCACCTAAAGACTTTAACTTTTCAATCTTACTTGGAGGACCAAGACCACAAGTCTCTAGTTAGAAACGGTCACTCATTATGTTTTGACATGGTACAATTGCTGTCACTCATTTGTGGTCTTTCATCTCATGTTTCATTTTCTATATGATAAATTTTTAATTATAATATTAATTAGATCAATTACACGAGCAATTTCTTTTTCGATTTTCGAATTATTTCATATTTGTTGGAAAATTTTTGATATGTGTTGTTATAATTTTAGTTGTCGAGAGATCCGCTTCATTCAATCTAATCTTGCACAGAATACAGTATATTTGCTCCGTCTTTCATGAAGACAACTGTAGGAATTCACCCCTCAAGTCAATTTCCTGGAAGCTTCGGGCATAAGAAAACCCTAAAAAGTTCGTAAATAAAAAAAGCGCCATGTGAATAAATGTTGGACAGAATTAATTAAGTATTTCTTTTTCTTAATTATTCCTAGCGTAAAGATTATGATAGTAAAATGTGTACCATATGTGACCCTATGTCATCATCCTTTATCATTTATTTATTTCATCCAAATTGAATTTATTCAGCTACTTTAGCATTAATCATCGGATGCCCTTTTCTTGCACATAAAACCATGTAAAAACGTAATACGTATGATGTAATTGCTTTCGTTTCTCAATAATATGTAACAAATATGACTCAGCTCATGTGATTCATGAGTGACCAAAAGTATGGGATAGGATAAATTAAAGCTGGAGGGCACTAAGAGAATACAAAAATCAGAATAAAGAAAAAAAGAAAAAAAGAAAAAAGAATTATTATTATAACATACGTCTATATTTTATAATTCCTTAATTCATGGGTTTTGTCCTGTCTTGAAATTCAAATTATCTTGGTTGGAGCAATAGTGAGGAATAGAAGCTCTAAAATAATTATTTATCTAAGTTCTTTTCGATAAAGCATCAAAATAAACAAAAATAAAAGAAAAAAGAAAAAATATTATTATTATGTAAGTCTATATTCTATAATGCCTTGATTCATAGGTGTTGTCCCGTCTGGAAATTCAAATTATCTTGGTAGGAGCAATAGTGAGGAATAGATGTTCTAAAATAATTACATATCTAACATTTTTTTTGTTGATAAAGCATTAAAATATACAAAAATCAAAAGAAAAAAGAAAAAAAATTACTATTATAATGAAATTCTATATTCTATAATTCCTTGATTCATAGGTGTTGCCCCGTCTAGAAATTCAAATTACCATGGTTGGAGCAATAGTGAGGAATAGACGTTCCAAAAAGAATTACTTATCTAACAAGTTTTTTCAATAAAGCATCAAAACGTACAAAAATCAAAAGAAAAAAGAAAAAAAATTATTATTATAATGTAAGTTTATAATTCCTTGATTTGTAGGTGTTGCCCCGTCTCAAAATTTAAATTTTCATGATTCCGAACAATAGTGAGAAATAGACGTTCTAAAAAAAATGGGCTTTAGAATATTTTGATCAAGGGTCGAAATGCAAATTTTAGAATTAAAATTTTCTCATATGGCTTTGTGAAATAATAGTACACGTGTCACGAGTTGTTAATTTATTACTTAGAAGGTCTTACAACTTGACCGTAGATATAAATTAAAAAGTGTCAAATTTAAAATCTCGATCAATCTAGAATTAAGTGGTAGTCTCTCAATAAAAATAAAAATAAAAATAAAAATAAAAATTTAAGTGGTAGTTTATGAGATATATTGAGGCACAGACTCCTTTGTTCTATATTTTTCAAGGACAAGAATCAATACATGACTTATTCGAAGCTGTTACCAGTATGGATATAATGCATAATTATATTCATACCTGAATAGTATAAGTGAGATTTCAAATAAATATTTACACAATCTATTTTTGTACAAAGAAATGATTTACCGAAATACTAAATCACAGTCGATATCAACAAGTCTAAAATTAAAAGTTAGCAATTAATGAACTTGTACGATGATGTTATTTTTGAACTATCCAAGAATTTTATTGAGTTAAAACTCTAAATCAAAATCATGCATGTCACCCCATTTGTATTAATTATACCAGCCTGCATTGACATGTACTACACCCCCGTTGTGAAGGGGCTTGGTCTAAGCACGAGACTATTGGTAGACTTCACACAGAGAAAGCAACAATTACAAAGTCTACCCATAAGTCATCCATGGCCTGGCCCACTCTTCTTGTCCCACTTCTCCCTTTGAATCAAGAACTGTCGTTAGGCATTTCTTGGGACCCAATCAAGTTCCTTAGCCACCACCTACAAACAATATGAAGCAACGATGAAGCTTCTCACTACATAATAGGAAGCTTACCAAGAAAAGCCCCCCACCCCAACTGAATTCTCAGACTAAGCTATATAGTATTGTGCCAATGCACACTCAGTTGATGATCATGGCTGACAATTATCCCAACACATACGTACCTGGTGCCTCTTTTGAGTCACAGGACGATGCACCGATGAGCACTCCCCATGAAACCAACTTTGAGGTTTCTGATTTCTTTGAGTTTAATGACTGGATTGAGGAGAATCCAGCGTTTTCTTCGACCCCTGCAGGTTACAATCCTCAGAATCCAAGTTATACGCCTATTGAAATAGTTCTCGACTCAAGTGGAATCAGCAGCAGCAGCAGCTTTCATGAAGGAGCTGTTAATAGTAAGCAAGCATACATATATATATATGTGTATTTGTGTGTGTGTGTGTGTGTGTCTTTGAGTTATAGCCTTATAGGTATGTGCAAGCATAGGTATCATAAAAAGATCGGCTAACGTGTGCCTTGTTTTTTTGTTATCAGCGGACGGTGGGAGTGGCCGGGAGAAGAAAGATTTCAGAGAGAAGGTTGCTTTCAAAACCAAGTCAGAGATTGAAGTACTGGATGATGGCTTCAAGTGGAGGAAGTATGGGAAAAAGATGGTGAAAAATAGCCCAAATCCAAGGTAATGAGACAATAATGTAAGCCAAGATACATCAGTTTCTGAGCTAAACTAATAGGCCATATGGCAAATAGTACATAAGTTAATGGATTCAACTGTCTTTTTAGCCTCAACCAGAGCTGCATAAAGCTAAACTAAACAGCAAAAAGTCCAGCTCTGTCTCATACTTTCTGCATCCTAGTTCTTATTTGCATTATTTCAACAAAAGCTATGACATAGAACAGATATAAAGAACAATGGAACTTGCATTTTTCAACATTTTCAAGTGAAATTTATACTGACAATCATATCATGTAATCGACAGGAACTATTACAGGTGCTCAGTTGAAGGGTGCCCAGTGAAAAAGAGAGTCGAAAGAGACAAAGAGGATCCACGTTATGTGGTAACAACATATGAGGGTATCCACAACCACCAAGGTCCTCAGCCCTGATCTCAATCATGCAAAAAATCTCGAACAAAAGCAATCATTATTATGTAGCTGTACTTCTCCTTGAATAGTTTGGATGGTTATTTTTACAATTAGGACTTGATCGGGACTCTCCAGAGTAGACCATGTCCTGTGCTTGTAACGGGATGCTCAGCTGATGTTTAACTTGTTTACAGTGAGCAAATTGGATTTTTCTTGCATTAAGCATATCTATACCAACTGCCATATGAGTCGTCCCAAGCTACAAGATGTCAATGATGTTTATCTTGACTTAAAACTAAACAGGAAGAATCTTCACAATTTGGCTGCAACTTGCACCAAAACAAGTCTTTGGTACTCTCACAGCAAAGCTGCAAAGATCATCCTCACGGGACAACTGTATCAAAATGGTTAATAAAGCCAAAACTAAAGCAGGAGCATTCGACTGCTAATGAAATAGGGAACTTAGTACACATATTATCTCTGACGAGAACTTTTCTCCATTATCATTGAACACAAATACAATGAATCCACAATTTCCCAAGAATTCTGTACAGTGATGCTATGTTCAGCCAATTTGTACACTTTTTAGTAAAACAAATAGTACAGCAGGGAGTTCAGGTATACCCCGTGACCAGCTTTAGGGCAAGGTTTAGATGCAGCTCAAAACCTCTATGCTCAAATTGAAAAAGTGAATTATCTAATCGAGGGGGAGCTCCACTTGGTCAATTAGTATGTGCGTTCTGTTTCTCTTGCTTGACAAATTCAGTGGGAAAAATAATATCAGGATTTCTTACATGAACATTTAGTGCAACCTGCTCGTCCCAGGTAGCTGCTTCACCTTCAATAGGAAACGATATGCTCCATAAAACATCTCCGGGCCATGACTTGCTCATCAATTCAGAAGAAGATTTTATAACTGCATTAAAGGTGGAAATAAGATTCTTGTTGGACCTTGCCATGCCACTGGAAAGCAACCACCGGGATCCTGATCGCTGCTGTCTGATAGTGCCCCAAAGCTGCTTATTACCATGAAAAACAGTCAGTCCAGCGAGATGGGCTTCTGAAACTTTAAACCGTGGCTCATAGATTTTCTTTTGATTTTGTTCTCCTTCTAGAATTGTATGTTCATCCAGGCCATTCTCTTCTTTGTTACGAACTTTCTCAGCTGATAAGCAGTGCAGTTCTGGTTGCTGGGCTGAATAAACCCTCTCTACTTGGACCAGAGCAAGCATTGAGGAACCTACCGTCTCATAATTACGCAAGGGATCTCTAAGCTGCACTTTTAAACCCATTCTGAAGTTCTTACCAAGAACACCACAACTTCGACCCAACAGTTCGACTGTTTCATCTTCCCCTGTAGGCCATCCACTTCCCCATTCTGCGGGCTTCGTGGAATGCACTGTAAAAAGTTTCACAATATTTTCATCAGTCTCATCTTCAACATAAAATTTTCCAGAATCCAGCCTCATCCATTCCTCCAGTGACAAAGAGCATTTAATTAATTCATCAACATCCAGAACCTGCGAGCATGAAGCTCTTTCAGAACTAAAATTTCTAGAAAATTCTGCATCCTTGGGCAAGAAGGCTGAGTCCCCAGCAAGATGGATCCTAATGCTTGAAGGTGCCTCTTGATCTGGCATGCCAGACTGAATCTTTAGCCCTTCAACTAAAAGGCCTTCAATGTTTGTTACGGCCATAGGAACTAGATCTTCAAAAGATACATAATCTGATTCTATCATCTCAGAATTAGAGCATGAGGACAGTGTATCAGAACTCTGAATGAATGGATATTTGGCTGGTTTTTTCTCAACAAATGACTCAAGGCCAAGCTCAGATTTCCGCTGCAAAGCCCATCTGTGAATTGTTCAAAAGCATGACAAAGCAGAAAAAAGAAAAAGAACACACATGATTTAGAATCAGAAAATTAGAAATAAAATAAATTGAAACTTTGTGCCAACAAATCTGTTCTAGAATTTGCGGACCTCTTAAAAGCATCTGATCTAGGTTCAGCTTCTGACAAAACTTGCTGCATTTTCTTCCCCGTCACATCTTCCATAGGCATCAATTCATTTGCCTGAGTACACATCTTTTCAACTCCTCCAGATGCCCAACATTGTAATACTTCCATGATTGTAAATCCCATTGCTGCAGGTAACACAACCGGAGAGGATACTTGCACAATTAATCTGGCACCATTATTTGCATTTCTGAAAAGCAATGGATTCATTGACCTCAAGAGTCCACCATTCCTTGTTCGAATAATTGGGCCTACTCCTTCTACAATGGAAGGCAACTTCAAAGGTTCTTCTGCAGGAAGATACACCGGACTTCCAAATCCACCAGAGCTAGCACATGGAGAATGCTGAAAGGCCTTCTCATTTAGACCCCATTCTCGCATTAAAGCTTTTGTTTCCAAGTTCTCAAGCAGTTCAGCATTTCTTGTGCTCCTCAATAATTGGCTTACATTACTGTGATTCCTTTCATCTGCCTGTGTAGCAAATGAAAAATCAAAATCATCCTCAAATGCCACTTTTCCATGGTCTCTGGGAGTAAGGCAACAAGATTCCTGCTGCTCCACCATGACGTCAGTATCAAAAATGGGCTTTTGTGAAGCTAGGGTGTCCTGTTCAAACTGTCTTAAGAGATCTCCGGGCAAGTCAGGACTGCTACCAGAAACTATGTCATCTTGACTCTGGTCAATGCTTAACATGTTGAGAAAATCGTTTTCTATGGACTCTGCAACATCAACCAAGCTAGGTGATTCCGTCAATTTTTCTGCTTTGTAGGTGGACTTGGATTTCATGTAATTTTCCCGCTCATAACACTTGTTTATATCTAGCAAGGAATCCAACTCTACTGGTCTAGATGTCAACATGTCATAGAAAGCTGAATCAAGTTCTTCAAAAGCTGGTTCAATAATGCCCATGCTATTATCTCTGCTTTCAGGATCACCTGTTGCACATTCATGCTCAACATGATTATCTGTATCAAGTTTCGAGTTCCATTCCACATGCTCATAACAAGCAGTCTCCTCTACCTTGAAAATCTCAGCAACATCAATGGTCTCAATAACTGAACTGCCAAACCTCTGACTGCCACACTTCTCTATTTTCATCCAATCGACTGTAGATACTTCTACACCCTGCTCAATTACATCAAACTCGATGTCATCAAACTCATCTCGAGTTTTTCCACCTGCAGACTCAGGTGAGGGATCAGTGTTTGGTTTGAGGGACTCGGACTTCTCGTGATATAAATCTAGCTCCATAACTGTACCCATCTTTCCCTCATCAAGTTTCCGATGCAATAAAGTCACTAAGTGTGAAAGCCCTGACCCTTGGTTTGGAAATATTTCGTCAAGATATTTTACATGTGCAAATTGGGACTGGTGATGTGACCCTTCAGGTGTAATCTTTGGAACACTACCAAGATAGGGAAGCTGGCTGGTTCTACTACTGCTATCAAAATTAGCAAAATGATTCAGTCCATGTCCCCTCACAATATCAGGAATTTTCAGAAAATAACCTGGCTCATATGAATTACCATCCAATATGGAAAACCCAAAACTAACATTTAGCATTGCACCTTTAGCCTTTCCTGTGAGCTTAAAGCTGGTGGTCCACTTTCCTGAGCTCCTCTTATACCTCTCTAACTCCTCCAGTGTAAGTGGAAGCAACCTGCTTAGATCAACCCAGTGATCCCCAATATCAAGCCCTGGTGCCCCCATCACAGAGGCATGAAGTAAGGTGAGGTTAGGCTCATATTTTGCAGAACCATGGGGCCCAGTTCTACTACCATAAACAGTGCATTGATGCATGAGAATCTCTTCAAACTCAGCTATCCCCAAACAGACGCGAGCAGGGCGAGTTCTCAACATGTCGTCCTTCCTCTTCCAAGTCACACACAAATTGAGGTTGTTGAAATTTGGTGGCAACCCTTCAATAGCATGGGCATGCAGAAAGAAACAACAGTTGAACTGATGATTACGGATTTGGGTCAAAGCCTTGAAAGGCTTCCAGTTCCATATTGATGACTTCTTGTAGTTGTACTTATGTAATAAGTCTTGAATAATAGCATTAGACTTGGATCCTGAAATGCCAGTTTTAGCAACCACGTTTTGGCGGTGATCATAAGACAAATTAAATGCCTCACATGGACTTTTGTGCAGATAAAGGGCTCTGTTAATTTCTTCTATATCACGCAATAAAAGCTCACTGCTAAAATCTTCATCATTGCCTTCTGTGGATTTGTCTTTGGATGACATACTTTTCACTCCCAAAGAAAAATCTCTAAGAATATAAATATAAACTCCTATCAGAAGTTTCAATTGCCCCTTGTAATTGATCTCTGAGGAGGAATAAAAAACCAATCCGGAAAAGGAAATTCAAATGATCTAGCAAAATGGAAATCTATACAGTAGCTAAATTAGCAGTATTGCTTTCATTCTGCTCTTTTCCAGGATTATATTTAGCTGACATAATTCATCAATTCATTATGTGAATGATTCTTCAAAGAAAACAGAATAAAGTTCTTCCCTTTTACATGATTTATCCCTTTTATTCATCTTATTTCTCTTTAAATCACTCAGATTGATTCTTAGTTTTCAAACTTTTGAAATCCAAACAGAAATCTCACTTTCACTACCTTGTTCACAATCCATCCAACAAAAGAAACAGCTCAATCAAGAAACAGCAAACATTCAATACATTTTCAACAACTGCCCATTGAACAAGCTAAAATTTCAATCAATCACGCAAAGCCAAAAAGAAAAACGTTTTCTTTGTCCTTAAGACAAACCCATAATCCACTCAGCAATTCATTCCCCACTTATTCAATGAACCGTAGCCCATTTAAAATCCCAGATGCACAAAATGCACAAACCACACACCAGATACAACAACTACCCATTTGCAGATAATCGCAAAATATCCTATCAATCATGCAAAAGCCAAAGCACAGCAGAAAAAATTCTCGCAGACTTACAGAAATTCAATCAAGAAAAGAAGGAACTGTTGACTTATCCCCTTTACTACTGAGCAGAATCGATTTTCTTTTTCCCTTTTCACCTACTTTGGCTGGGAGGAATGGCAACTTATTGGCGCCGATTCGTTGTACTTTTGCCGGTATATTCCGTTCTTGAGGATCGTGTTTCCAAAGCGGTTGAAGTATTGACTGAAAAAAAGTGGGGTCATCGACTCTGTCCCTCGTTGTCCATGCTGGGCTGGATCACCTAAAACCAAAAATTAAATTAAAAATCGAATTTGCAATTATACCTTATAGTTTTGCCATTTTAAGCCCTCACTTGAATTAATCTTCATTAAGTAAGATACTGTTTAATTAATAAGAGTATTATTTATCTATTTCTTGTTTATGTGAGATAAGTTATATAAAATT
>JACGDI010004487.1:559209-582010 GCA_014898725.1 Jacaranda copaia
GTTCGACTGGTCGGTTTGAACTGCTTTTACAAAATATGACATTTTTTTTATTTTTTGAAAAAATCACACCGGTTCACCGGCCGGTCTGGTTTTCTAAACTGTGGTTTAAAGTGCTCTCAATTAATAATTAGTTTATTATAGTAGAAGGTTTTTTTTTTGGCAAAAAGAAAAAGTGAAAAATTAATTATAAATGTGACTTTAAAAATAAAATATTATTTGTATATTTTATTTGAAATGAAATAATTGTGTAGGGTTGAAAATGAGTTGTATTTTGATGTTTATTGTATTTTTATATTAAAAATCGTGTAATGATTAAATAGGTTATAGGATTGAAAAGTAAGTTAATTTATATTTAAAAAGATTTATTTTTTAAAATATATATATATTTTATTAATTTAAAAATAATAATGTTTAGTTCATGACAAATCAAAGTTGAATTTGATTGATGTGTAAATATGCTAGGTCTAGAAAAGATTTTGAGAAGAAAATATGTAAAAAAAAATTATGAAAAAGTATTTATTTTTAATTTTTATTTTCGAATGAAAATAAAAATGTGTCTTGAAAATGAAACCAAACAGGCCGTAAGAATATATGTGGGAAAATGCATCAGAGAAAAAAATGCCTTTGAAGATAGAGAAAAAGTTAATAACTTTTTATTTTTATTTTTAAAAAAAAATAAAAATGTATTTTGAAAACGAAACCAAATAGACACTTATTGGGTCAAGTTTGAGAGGCTCAATATGGACCATATCTAATTAAATGGACAAGTGAAGATCCTAATTACGTGAGTGGACCCATTAATTATTGGCAAGCCCAACAATAGAGAGAGGCATCCTAATAATTAGTTTAAAGGGAAACATAAATAGTGAGAAAGAGATAATGATTTGATTATCAGCCCACTAATTATATACTTAGGCAAAAATGAAAATGAGTTAAATCAAAACTTAGAACCCAACCTCAATAGAAATTAGGGGTGGCAATCTTATCGTATTGGATTGAAGTGGGGACATTAAAAAATTTGCTTAATTCGAACCCAACCTAATAAACACTTAACTCAGTAAGTCTCAATTCGAACCTAACTCGTTTTAATATATAATTATGTTTAATTATCTAAAAAAATTACATATTTTATGTTCAACTAGAATTTTAATAAAATAATTAATTTATATTAAGATTTCGAGAAAAGTCAACATATACAAAAAATTTAGAAAAAGTCAATATTATACTCTAGCAGTCCATCATTTAATTTTCTATACAACATTAATATACAAATTTCTATGTTAAACCAAAAGTTTTCACAACTTAATTTTAACAGCAATGAAGTCAAATTCTAACAAATATATATATATATATATATAATTCGTTACATTTAATGATTAATAATCATCATAACATCATTAAGTAGTCAAGATTTACATAATAAATAATAATAATCAATTCTTATTACGTAAACAAAATATATTTACAATAAAAATAATTGAAAGATAAATATATATAATTGTAATTGAGGTAATGATATTAATAGGGCTGTAAATGAATATTCAAAAATTCATTTATCATTCGCATTCGTATCTGTTTATACAAAATTTATCCGCATCCGTTTAAGTGGATATTATCCAGATCCGAATAGTAGATATCCGATTATAAATAAATACGGATATGATAAATGCATATTCGATTTGTTTAATATCCGATCCGAATGTATATTTATTAAATAATGTATTTTTATATTTTTTAATAAAAATTTCATAATTCATATATGTATATATATAAATTATAATTGAAGAATTGGGAAGAAAAAAGAAAAAATTTAAAAAATTATTGTAATATAGAGAAAAAGTTGAAAAATAAAGTTAATCAACGCAATTATTGTTGGTTGATTTTATAATTAATATACTTAAATGTCATTATTATTATGAATAAGTACTAATAATCAATTATAAAGTCAATTATTAATTAAAAATTATATTATTTGTTTGATTGCTTTCTTTTTAATGAAATTATATAGTTTCTTTTATTAATTAAAATATTTTTTTGTCATAAGTTTATAAATTTATGTATTTGGATATTTGTAAATAGATATTTAAATAATTATCAAATATGGATATAAAAAAATAATTTGAATACGGATAAGTTTAATAAAATATTAATAAATCTAAATAATTATAATCGGATACGGATATATCCAAATTCGACCGATATCCAATGGATACGAATTCGGATATCATTTTTTAATATGCGTTAAATCCGTATTCGTATCCGAATATTCGAAAAAGTAAATGAATACGAATATGAAAATAGTATATCCGATCCGTTTACACTCCCAGATATTAATAGGAAATTTTTATAGTATTTTGAAAGAAATTAATTCTAAATAAAATACTTAATTTTATTTAAAAATAAAATAAGAAATTGTAAAACAAAATAAATATACCCAACATTTTATGTCAAATAGTTAGATGAAGAAGAAATAACGGTTTTGAGAATTTTTGGGAAAAAATCAAATGGTTTGATTTTGTGTTGGAGACGAAAAATAAATTATTTATATTAATAAATAATTTGTGCTGAGCAGAATAATAAATAATTTTATACTTGAAGATATTTTAATCTTTTAAAATTTTTCCTAATATTATCATTTGTTAAAAGAAACATTCAATACAATTATCTACTTTCATAATTCATATCATCCCACCAAATAAATATAATTTAAAAAGTACAAAATTATCCTAATTATATTCTTCATTTCTCATTTTAGCCTATCACCCTACATTCCATATCACCAAGTAAACGAGCACTCAAGATTTAATTTTCTCTTTTCTCATCACAATTTTAACAATTCCTAGTAGCATGATACCTTGCTTCAAAATTGAGTCCAAATATATACATGAAATTTTCTTTCTTCCAAGGGCATTCACAAAATTTAAATATACAAGAAAATGTGGTATTGTAAGAAGCATTTCTATCCCCTTAGTCCTTAAAATTCAATTAATGCAGTCTGTCAGTGTCCCATATTTGTAAAATAAATGAATTATGATTTTTACATATAAATTTGAACAATCATCACATTTAGAGCTAGTTTTTGGGGTGTGTTAGGCCTAGCGTCCATTCCTTAGCATGGTATTAGAACCACTCATTCTTAATGTCGGGCTACTTAGTGATATTGGGCTACCCATTTTATATAATTCAACTTTCTAGATGTTTATTCCTAGGCGTGCACAAGGTGTGTTAGTATCTTACATCGGTGTAATAAATAAGTTATGGTTTTTGTATATGATTTTGCGCAATTCTTACTTTATGAGCTAGCTTTTAGGATTGAGTTAAATTCAAGGTCCATTCTTTAACAATATGGATGCATAGAAGATCTATTTCTTAAGCCATAGAGTCATGGTACAATCTTGTAAAAACATGGGTCACTACAAACCCGTCATCTATCAAATTAGTGGATGAACATTGAGGGTGACAAAAATAGTAAATTTCAAGTAAATTAACGTTATTATACTTACACGTACACATAGATTTAGTAAGATGGAAAAATTCTAGTCCAAACATGAAAATAAGGAAAATATGACATCTTCTCTTCCATAATTTATTTTTGTTTTGGTCGGAAAATTTATGCGGGGAAGTGGTGATCGCGGCGGCAATGGTGGTGCTCATGGTGCTACACTAGTGGGATTACCTCCATTGTACCACCACCTCTCTAAGAATTATTAATCCCATGCATGCAATGACATATTTAGTGGATTTTTGGGTTGTTTTTTCGTCTTTGAGTGACTAGGTATCCACCGTGAACTTTTCCTTTCTTTCAACCTTGTCCTCATCGCTCTTACAGAACTATGTTGTCCTTGCAGAATTATGCCATCCTTGAATCTGTTGAATGGATAGATCTTATCAATGTTAATGAATGATAGATTATGCACCTGACAACATAATTCATACGAAAATATAGTGAAAATGGCACCCAGTTTTCCACATGATGGCAACCCCATTGTCGTGGCCGTTGATAAAGACAAACACAGCGCGTCAGCCGTTAGATGGGCAATTGAACATCTTCTTGTGACCAATGCAACTCTCATTTTGGTCCATGTTAGGACCAGGAACTTGCATAAGCGTAGGTACCCTCTCTATTTTCTTCATCAATCTAATGCATTTTTATCATGCAATGATTCTTGGCATTTTATGTTTTCATTTGGGTTGCAGAGGGCCTGAATGGCGAGGCAAATGGTGAATCCATGGAGGATATATTCTCACAGTTTCGTGCTCTTTGTGTTCCCAAAAAGGTAGGTGAAATTTATGCATGCAGAAACGTTGTGTCATCACATGTTCTTTAGGGATTTTTCGATTCTTGGGATGTTGAGATTCTTGCAGATAGTAATGCAAGTCGTCATCCTGGAAGGGGTGAATGTGCATAACACGCTTTTAGACTACATCAACAGCCACCGTATCACCAATATAGCTCTTGGCGCCTCATCAAGGAGTCCTATCACAAGGTTTTTCGATTAGTTTCTCCCAATTTTGATGCCTAATATTCCATAAATAGTCCGAACTGTATAGAAATGGCAATCAGTTTTAGCTCCAATGATATGTATTTGAGGCCTTAAAGCAGGAAATTCTGGACTCATGATGTGCCCACGATGATAAACAAGGCTGCACCGGATTTCTGCAATGTGTATGTGATTTCAAAAGGGAAGGTACAATCAGTCCGGCCAGCAGCACGACAGATGACTGGTTTGAGTCCTCCTGGCCTGCTGTCTCCAAACCTGTCCCAAAAGGGATCTGTCAAATTGAATCCAGAAGATAGCTGCAGGTATTGGTATTCTACCGATAAACTTTAGGTTTTCAAAAGAAAATGTGTTCTTGAGTTCTTCCTTCTATCTTGTGCAAATATTTTTGAAACTTCTCTAAGTGGGGATAGGAGGACTGATGGATCAATGCACCAGCATCAAGAGTTCTCCACTAGATTGTCCAAGAATTCATCTCTTGATGGCCATCATGAGATTTCCAATAGGTGGACTAGGAATCCCTCCTGTGATTGGAACACTGTGGACATTGATTTAGCAGATTCTGAACTCAATCCTGGATCTACGGACACCACGAAAGTGCAAGTTTTAGATAGCCCTGTGGGACAAACACCTGATCATAAGAGGAATTCGTCGTCTTCAGTAAGTATGAAGTTAAAATATTAAACTGCATTTTGCAACATTGAAGTTTATGTTTTGATAACTTTTTTAGGCCAATGAACTTCATCTGATGAAGGTTGATGAAATGCAAAGATTAGAGCAGGTCCGGCTTGCTGAGGAGGCAGCCCGTGCACTTGTAGAGGTGGAGAAGGCGAAATGCAGGGTTGCCATTGAAGCAGCAATGAAGGCACAGAAAATAGCCGAGAAGGAAACACTGAGAAGAAAGCATGCTGAGATGAAAGCCAAGCGAGAGAAGAAAGAAAAGAATAGAGCTCTTGATATATTGTCAAACAATGATATCCGCTATAGAAAATATGCTATTGAAGAAATTGAAGCAGCCACCAATAACTTCTCGCGGTCCATGAAAATTGGTGAGGGAGGTTATGGGCCGGTTTTTAAAGGAAAACTTGATCACACTAGAGTAGCCATCAAAATTCTCAGACCTGATGCTGCACAAGGGAGAAAACAGTTCCAACAAGAGGTATATAAATAAATAGAAAGATATATTCTGTTAGAATCCTAACTGTTTTTGCCAATGGTTGTTATGATTAGGACAGTAACTATTTGTCTTTAATGATGAAACAAGTATTTTAAAATATGCAACTGTTTTGCTAATGTCTGTTTATCATTAGGACATTAACTATTTGTTTTTGATGATGAAACCAACGTGCAGGTGGAAGTTCTAAGTTTCATGAGACATCCAAATATGGTACTTCTCATGGGGGCGTGTCCCGAATATGGATGCTTGGTCTATGAATACATGAACAATGGGAGCCTAGAAGATCGTTTATTTCGAAAGGGCAACACCCCTCCAATCCCATGGGGGATCCGTTTCAAGATTGCTGCTGATATAGCAACAGGGCTCTTATTTCTCCACCAGGCCAAGCCTGAGCCCCTTGTCCACCGGGACCTAAAGCCGGCCAACATCCTATTAGACCGTCATTACACCTGCAAGATCAGCGATGTGGGCTTAGCTCGACTAGTTCCCCCCTTGGTTGCAGATAGTGTTACTCAATATCACATGACTTCTGCTGCAGGCACATTTTGTTATATAGATCCAGAGTATCAGCAAACAGGTAAGTTAGGGACTAAATCTGATTTATACTCATTAGGGGTGATGCTGCTGCAGATTATAACTGCTAGGCCTCCAATGGGGCTAACTCATCAAGTTGAGAAGGCCATTGAGAATGGGACATTTGCTGATTTGCTTGATCCAACGGTGCCTGATTGGCCGGTTGATGAGGCTCTTGGATTTGCAAAACTAGCCCTCAAATGTGCTGAGCTGAGAAAGAAAGACAGGCCAGATCTTGCTAAAGTTATACTTCCAGAGCTCAACGGGCTAAAAGAACTTGGAATGCAACATTTATCAAGCCAAAAGACCTCTTCCCGTAGATCAAGTCCTCGCGAAAATTTCTCTTAAGGTGATAAATTTTCCCTGTTTAGTACTGGGGAATAAGCAGCACAAGCAGAAGAGGTGTAAATGGTGAAGGATCCAACATGGAGCAAGGGTTGAATGGAAGTCATGGAAGCAAAACAAAGTGGAAGATGTCCCTTGAAAAGTTTGGCCATAATACAATACTTCAGAGGGGGTTGAAATTTGTTGTGCTCAAATTGTTTCTTTTGGTTTACTATAGGAGATGTCCAAAATAGTGAGAGTTACTTTGAGTATGAGTTTCCTTGTATTCATTTGATTATGTATGTGCCAACTTGTTATCGATATGGTATAGTTGAATCATTTGATAAAATCTATGATAATACTTTACGAGTACAACTTTAAACATGTTTTCTTGTTAACGTTGTCACTATATATATGGTGATATCTGATTTCATATCACATTAAAGAGTTGAGAATCTTGAAACAATTTATAAGTTGTTTCCTCTTTCATCTATTGACAATGTCTTCAATAGGTCCTCCTTTTTTCAACTAGTAGGTTTTTTTAAAGTACTTAACAGTCCTTTAATAGAAACTTGTCGTGGCACTGCTTGAGAATTGGTTGGATTTAGTAGGAAAGAGTTTTCATCAATCGTGTTGGTGGAATAATACCTCATGAAATTATGATTTCAACATTTCTCTACCTAATAAGGCGGTTGGCTAAGGCTCAAACCCTTATCAATAAGCCAAATAGTGTCTTCAACACTTGCTTTATTTAGTACGATACCTTATCGAGGTTCAAATCTTTATGAATCCACATTTGCTTTTCCGATGACGGATTTGGATATCTTCAATATACATAGTTGATCTAATCCATGCCATGTTACTCAATCTTGGCTGATACAATATTCTATTGGTCCTATTACAAGACACATAACTATCACAAGACAAAAGAGCTCCTTGAATTAGAATATGCAGTGGAAGATGAAATTCTTTACTTGGGATTGAAGACCAAAAAGGGGTGAACCCCAAAGTTCTCCACCATAAGAAAGGCACTGCATGCTAGACAGAAAAAGGATTAAGAGTGGAACAAAACTTTGGCCCAACTGGTGCCCACATAGGTAGATTGTGTCAAGAGAAAAGCACAATAAAAAGTTGGAAATTGATTGTGTCTAGAGAAAAGCACATTTAAAAGTTAGAAATACCAATGCCAATCTACTTAGGATCCTCTTGCCCTTCAGAAAATGGATAAGTAACATTGTTGTGTTGATTTTAAGGACACAATGACTCATATTAGTCATACATAATTTGATACAGAGTTAAGGATTATGTCATGTGCTTCCAAATTCCAAGTGTCTACCATTCAATTTCAGCCAAATGGGAAAAAAGACAACATAATGCAAAAACTATCATCACCAACACAAAACAGTTCCTCCTTTCATTTAAGTCAAAAAGCAAGAAATTTGTCTCCAAGACTTGATTTTCTGATCACTGTGACTTTTCTACACACTTTTCCAGGCCAGGCCAAGAAAAAATCACTGTTCTCCTTTTGACAAACCAACGTTTTCAATGATGGCATTGCATTCCAACTGTTATTCATAATAATAAACTTGATATGTTATCATCAAGGGTCCTTAAAATTGTGAAAAATGCATACTTAATATTTAGTGATTTGCATATCCCATCATTTAGATATGAATAACTCCATACTTTAAGATCCCAAATGAAATACAAATGTATTCACTCAGAGAAAACTGTCGAATTTAAAAAGTTAGTACAAAATGACAACAATTGAATAAGCCTAAGCCCCTAAGTGCTGCATGTCTCCATAGTTGCAAGAACTCAATCAACACTTATTTTTCTTACTTTCTTAGCATTTTATTCTATAATTTTTGCTCCCTTTTTTCTCTTTTTCTTATACTCCATTGACTTAGAGGGTGTTTAGGTAAGCTTATAGGTTCCTCAAAATATTTTATTAGATATTTGAGAGCTTAAAAAATATGAAAATGTGCTTAATAATTTTTTTTTTAAAAAAAAAAAGAGCTTGTAAGCTCATAAAATAAGATGTTAGGAGTTTATAAGTTCTTTTTAAAAAAGTAAAGACTATCTAATTTTTTTAAAAAATATTTTAAGAACTTATTTTTTTAAAAAAAGATCTAATATCTTATAAGCTCCAGTAACATCTTACAAAATATAAGAGATTATAAGATTTTTCAAATAATATTAGTCAAACACTATCTTAGACATCAAAGTTGTAGTTTTTATAATCTAGTACGACTTTAATTCTTTTATGATTTCAAATTCTAAATACCTAACTGTATTTCATAACTTAAACATCACATCATTCCACAGTCAAATAAAATAAAATAAAATTTTCCATACTTACATCAATAACACTATCATAATCTTTTGGAAGAAGCATAGGTACTTTAGTAAAAGGCAAGAGAATAGTTCCATCAATATTCACACACCCCTCCTAAGTTTTACAATGAAGTCATATTTCTAGATCCAATCATTGTTCTCTATAAATTCATACCACACATAAACCCCACAACCTAATGAGCCTCACCACCACATTATCTCTACTTCACTTCCAATCTTTCATGCACACTTTGGCCAAAAACCCCAAATGAAATCTTCAAGAATTCTTGAAATCATGCCAAGAAAATGCCTTCTTTTTCTCCTAATACTCTTCTTTTCAAGTTCAAGATCTCAAGCCCAAAGCCCAACAGGCAATATCCCGCCAGCAGGTTTGCTATGCATCAGCGACTGCGAGACTTGCCCCGTCATATGCTCACCGCCACCGCCCTCTGCACCACCAACTCCAAGATCATCATCTCCGGTCCCGCCCCCGCCGCCGCTGCTAGTGCCGCTGCCTCCACCCCCACCAGTGCACCACCACTCGCCGCCACAGCCATACTACTTTGATTCTCCCTCGCCGGCCTCATCGCCGCCAGCTCATCCGCCGCCTTCGCCACCGTCGTATGTCTCAGGGGGCGGCCCCCCTACTCCGCCTGCACCCACATTACCATGGGGCGGCGCGTTTCCAACACCTCCTTCCGTTTATGTGTACAATCCAGGCAACACGGGACCGCCGGGAATGGGGCAGCGGAATTTCTCCTATCCTTACTACTATTTCTACGCATCCAAAGCTTCTTGTTTTGCTCCTCTTCATCAGGGTTTCACTCTGCTGGTGGTGGTGGTGATTTTCTTCCAAGTTTTGTGTGAATTTAGGTGAATTTATTCTATGTATTTAGCAAAAATGATTAGAAGGTTTTTTTTTTTTTTTCATGGAAAACAAGAAACATTTTCTATTGACTAATTAATCATACTCCATATGTAAGATTTATATGAGAAGTGTGTTAAATTATTAATTGAAATTATTTATAAAGTATTAGATTTTTTTTTTATTTTTGGGTGCTGTGAGGAAAACTTACATCACATATTGACATGGGGTCAAAAAGTAAATTACTTCAATAAACTAAAACCAACATTGTCTAATGCATTAGGAAACATTTTCTTTTAATTCATTCATTTTGCCCTATTTTATTTTGTTTTGTCTAGCACTAAATAGAATGGCTTTCTATATTATGGCATAACCCAAAATGTAGGTATTATTTGGATATAAATTATATGTTTTAGGAGAATGAATTTTGAAAATGGGGTTAAAAATTTTGAAATTTATGTTGGAAAATGTGATGTATATTTGTTTATGTTTTGAAAATAGTTAGAATATTATTTTGCAAAATTTTGGTATATTTGTTTATATTTTGGGAAGAGATAAATTTTACTGTAACAGTTAAATCAATATTTTTTTTGTTAAGTTTTGAAGGTGTAAATAAATTTTAATAATATTTTTTTTATTATGGTAATAGTAATAAAATATTGTGAAATAAATATGTATATGTAAATGTGTGGGGTTTTTGGATTTTTACCACTTTAATTACAGGGGTAGTTTGGATATTTAGAATAGCCATGTTGGGAGAAAATCATGGTGCATCTTCTTGCAGAATATAACCAAACATGACCTTTTATGTCCGCTTTTTTGTGCTTGAAGTCTAAGAAGTTGGACTTACCAACACAATATTAAAATCATTATCTTCGTTTTAACCTAAATTCTACCCAATTTCTAAAAAACTCATTCTCAATGAGTTTTTTATCTCAATAATTTGGTGGTTGTTGATTTGAGATTCACTTGTATTTATCGATCTACTTGTGTAATGCCTTTCTATTATTGTATACAATATATTAATTTAACATATGTAATTTTTATATTTTAAAGGTTTAACATATTGATTTAATTATTGAGATACATTTGATGGTCAAAAAATCATTCTATTATTTAAATTTCTTCACATATATATAGACAAAAAACACTAAATAAATAATAATAATTGTACAATAAAACTTAGAATAGTGATATATTTATATTATATTATTGCATTTTAAATATCACATTTTTTTCTTCAATTGTTCATTAAAATTTGAGTTTTCCTCTTATCTTCATGACTATTTTCATTTTTCACAATTTTATTCAACACACATATATATATATATATATATATACATATATATAACATTGTCCCTAATGCACACAAGTTTGTTAACAAGATTTCTTTAGCCTAATAGAGTTGATCAATATTGATCATAAAACCTAAGGAGTCAAAAATACAATATCACAAACCTCAGGGGAGGAAATATTACTATGTTCAAAAATTTTAAATATGCCCCTATAATATTGAAAATATTATATTGACCCCAAGGAATTATCCATTTAATTGGATAAAACCCACTGCACACATCTCTAGCAAAGATCGGTCCAACTCTGAGCTCTGAAGAATGACGGCAATGGCGTTACCAGAAGCTCCCGCAAATGACGACGTCTCGATGGCGATGTCGAATCTTCTCCCACTCGCCTCCGCCGAGCGGCAGCCCTATGTCTCCGAACTTCTCTCGTTCACTCTGGATCGTCTCCACAAGGTATTCCCACACTCTCAGATTGCTTAATTACGCCCTTTGGATTTGGAATTTGAAATCTTGCTTGTTTTTGTTTTGTTTAAGGAACCGGAGTTGTTGAGAGTAGATGTGGAGAGAATACGGCGGCAGATGCAGGAGGTGGCGGTGAGCAATTACCGTGCTTTCATCGCGGCGGCAGATGCGTTGCTCGAGATCCGACAGGAGGTTTCTTCTATTGATAAACATCTGGAGTCTCTGGTATTTTCCTTTGATTGATGAGTTTTTTTGGGTTTTTTACTTTATTTGAATTGGTGTATTATTGAGCTGGCATTTTGGTTCTAGTAATGTTTGTGAATTGTTGATTTTGATATGAGAGTTTGGGTTATGATTTATGAATTGATCAATAGGAAGTCCATTTAAGCTTCTCGGGTACGGACAATGATGGTGGCAGTAAAAATTATCGTAGAGCTGGTGTAATTGTGAATTTGAAGGTTCTCTAGCTCTACCATGAAGCAAAAGAAAAATTGGAGTTTTATAGTAAGTTTGAAGGAGAAAATTATTTTAGCACTGTCATTTAGCTTTGCATCAACTGAATTCATGGACTGCTAATTGATTGTTTTGGGTTATAACAAGGATAAAAGGATTTTCTTTCACCATTTTGTGTTTCTAATTAAATGAAAGCACTTCTGTCTTATATCTGATTAATGAGGTGAGACTTAGGATAAAGGTGAAAGCTTGGAATTAATTTATGGACATTTAAAGCCTAAAGATAATCCCCATAAGCCCCAATATTGCTTCATGTTAACTACGTGGGTCATTTTTAAAGGCTGAGCAGATACTTTCTGGTAGATCTTGTTTTTTTTTCTGTTTCCTGTAAGGTAAAATAAAAATATGGAGTGAGAAGTAGGTTGATAAATATGAGTGTTCTTTATGTGAAAAAATAGTTGGTATTTTGGTAACTCGCCATCTATAGAACATATGACTTGAGAGTGGTTAATTTGAGGCTAGAATGTTCGAGATAACACCAGACATGTAAATACTGGGGTCAGCGGGCTGCTTCTTTGCTTCTTCATCATGCTTGTATTCTAAAAGTGAGATAGTGAAAAACTTATGGAGATTCTTCGGTGCTTTTCTGCCTTTTGCAGTTAGCTGAAATTCCAAGTCTAACGTGTGGCTGCACTGAATTTGTTGATTCAGCAGAAAAGATTTTGGAGAAAAGGAAAATGAACCAAAAGCTACTGGCAAATCATAGCACTTTGCTTGATTTGCTTGAAATTCCTCAGCTGATGGACACGTATATACCCAAGCTTACTTGTAGACTACAATTATATTTGATATTCTTGGTGTTGCTTGTTAACAGTAGATTTCCTGGTTCTCAAAGAATGATTAGATCTCATGTTCATACAGATGTGTAAGGAATGGAAATTATGATGAAGCCCTTGACTTAGAAGCATTTGTAGCAAAACTTACTACGATGCACCCCAAGTAAGTTTCTTCTGCTAGAAGCACACAATTCTTTTCAATTGTCAGATATGTAGAAGCATTCATTGAGGCACTATTTTCTTTTTTCTCCTTCAAAAAAGAATTCCTGTGATTCAGGCTCTAGCTGCTGAAGTTCAGCGGACCACTGAGTCTCTTCTTTTTCAGCTTCTCCAGAAACTTAGATCTAACATTCAGGTAATACGCCTTATTTTAAATTAAGCATGTTCACTGAACACAAAATAATTCATATAGAATTCTGGGCCCTAATGCGAATTAACCACAATTTTGTTTGCAGTTGCCAGAATGCCTCCGCATAATTGGGTATTTACGTCGAATAGGAGTTTTCAGTGAGTATGAAATGCGTCTACAGGTATCATGGTTCCGTCCTTGATTTTACTTCATCTTAATATCTGTCATCTCTAGTCAAGGGATTCCATTATTTCTCAGAGTATTAGCTTCTGATCAAGGATTCTTCTCTGCTGTGCAGTTTTTAAGATGCCGTGAAGCCTGGCTTACTGACATACTTGATGATTTGGACCACAGAAATCCTTATGAATATCTAAAAGGGATGGTAAATTGTCACAGAATGCATCTTTTTGATGTTGTTAACCAGTACAGAGCCATATTTGCTGATGACACATCAGGAAGTGAAGAAAATTATGATGGTGGCCTTCTGTATGACTGGGCCATGCATCAGATCACCCTGCACCTGAAGATACTTAAAGTTATGCTTCCTAAGATAAGTGAAGGTGGATCTCTGTCAAATATTCTGGATCAATGCATGGTGAGATTTACTTATTATTCTTTTCTACCCTTGAATTAACTTCTCCCCCACCCTCACCCCTGCCAAGAAAAAGATAGTAATAATAATGAAATAAATTGTAAAAATCATAAAGAAACAAAACCAAAGCAGAGAAGTTTAGCTGGGGCATGTACTTCTTTTCTCATTTTCTAAAAGTTCTTCGTGGAGATGACATACCAGGGTCATTTGTTGCTTATTTCATGGTTTGGACTTTGAAACAGAGGAATGGTTGGAAATGGTAACCTTTAAAATTTTCAATGGTAGCTTGGTAGGCAGCCTTCCCTGTTTTCTGATTAGAACAAGATCCATTCATAAAATGAAAAATTGCTCCACCTTTAAGAAGAATGCTAAGGAAAGTGAATCACCCCTCCCTAGAAACTACTTATTGACATTGCTTGTGCTTATATGTGTCAATTGACAGAATATATTTACAGTGAAATAGAACATCAGTGGATTAAAAGTTTCCCTTCGCCTTTTATCTTCATGTCACTGTGATGATTGCTTCTTGTTTGTTCAATAGTTTTTTTATGAGAAATGATCTTTAAGACAACCACTTAATGACATTTTTTTGTCTCAACTTGTGGTGTACAGTATTGTGCTATGGGCCTTGGTTGGGTTGGTTTGGATTTCCGAGGACTGCTCCCCCCTCTATTTGAAGAGTAAATAAACATTTCGGCATTTTTTGGTCTTTTACATTCTTTGGCACTTGGGAAGTTCTCATATGGATGTTTTTGTTTTTCAACAGGGCGGTTCTTAATTTGTTTTCAAAGAATATGAGTACAGCTGTTGCAAATTTTCAGGTGTAGTTTCCAACAAGTAATATTGTCATACACCACATGTTAACAACTATGATGCTCTCCTGCTTTTCTGTACCTGATTTGGATTTCTGTAGTCTTTTCACAACAAAAAAATATCGTTCTTGTGAAGATTTATGACAAATGTTTCAATTAATCCAGTTAGTCTTGGATTCTCATCGTTGGGTCCCATTGCCAGCAGTTGGCTTCCCTGCCGCTAGTTTGGGTGGAGAAAGTCTCGATGATGTTACACCTCCTTCAAATCTTATGGAGCATCCACCTCTTGCTGTTTTCATCAATGGTAAAGTTAAAAGTTCAGTTCACTTTTTTGCAACATTAAACTAGATTCTCCCTAAACATTTTCATTTAATTTAATAAATGAAAATAATTTAGTATTTATTTAATTTCCCTCTCCGGTTTCAACAGGTGTATCTGCAGCAATGAATGAACTACGTCCTTGCGCTCCATTAAGTTTGAAAAATGTACTTGCGCAGGAACTAGTTACGAGCTTACAGGCCATTTCTGATTCTCTTCTGAGATACAATACAAACAGGATGCTCAGAGATAACGAGTCTGTACTTTTCATAAAACTTTGCCAAGCATTCATCGAGGTGAACTTCTTTACAAAATTTTATTGTAGTTTTAGCTGCAAATTTATGACCCTGTTCTTCAAATAATGATTTCCACCTCGTTTGCTCCATGCAGGTTGCTTTTCCAAACTGTGCTACATGCTTTGGCCGTTGTTACCCAGGTGGAGCTGCTCTGATCTCAGACGCCAAGAATTTGTTCGATGGAATTGGCCTCCTATTAGCATCCTTGCCCTCCAGAGAACTACCAAAACCTGTCCGTACTGCAGACAACAATAATATTTCAGAAAACAGTAATCTGCCTACTGCAGAAAACGGATTCCCTCCTAGTATCGAACGAACTACAAGTCCCAGCCTAGAGGAAAAAGAACAGAACCATGCCAGTCCACCAAAAGAGAAGTCACCAACAAAGGTAGATGTTCAAGAATCACCAGTGTCATGAACTGATACTCATATACTGGTTCAGTTATTGTAATTACAGCAGCATATAACACTTTTGTCTTATTTCTTCGTTAAATATTCAATGTTTCAGATATCCTGAGAGGGAGATCTTGATTTTTTAGTCCATAGTGAGTAGCAGCATTTTGATTTTCTTTTTGTACTTAAGGTTAAATTTTGGACATTATAATCAAAATCATTGTTGTAATAACACTTGTAATGATCTTATAGTGAAACTTACAGATATCTGATATTGTTTTAATATATCATATTTTAATTTGTATAAAGGAATTTTTATTCTCAATTTAAAAAAAAAAAAAGGTAAAGGAAAAAAAAAGAGATAACGGTAAAAGAAATAAGACCAAAAATAATATTCCTCACTGTAAATATTCCTATATATGGGTCATTCTTGTCTGGTAAGTCCCATATACAGGCATGCAAAAATGTCGGGCATCAGTAATGTGCTAAGTTTTCACAATAAAGATGCAAAACTGGAGGCTCAATCAAAGTGCTCCACACAAAAACACACGCTGTTTATTATGACACATCTTATCAGCCGTCAGAAAATTTTGACATTCCTATGTTCTATCATGAATTTTGATCACTCATCAAGAACCAACTTTATTATTTTCAAGAATGGCATAATCACAAACTTTGACGATCATTCAACGACTCTTGAACGATGTCGATCAAATAAATGGAGGAGAGAATCACAAATATAGAATATGAAGAAGACAAAAAATGACCCAAGTCATGTATTGGGATCTTCTTTTTTATTCTCAACATAGATTGTCTATTCACTAAGTTTAGCAGCGAAATTCTTAATCGAATTGGGCACAATACATTCGATCTAATCATAATTATTGTTTTTCAAGGGAGTGGATGGATTTTAGCGGTCAAAGGTAGATAGAGGGTACTGTAAGCCATCCACTGTAGAATGATTCTTGCAGCTTTTAGCCACCCCCCCACCCCCACTAACACACACACACACACAACGCGCACTAAGCTTACATGATTAGGCAACAGTTTTTACAGTTGCAGTTCGTCAACATTGAGGTTGACAGAATGAAAATCCATCTTCTTGCACCAATGGAAGTAATGATAAAGAATAGGTTACCTCTTATAGCAGTCAACAGATATATGAAAACTGAAACATGTTTTTTATCTTTATTAAGAAAGATCAATATTCAGCAAAGAAAATACAATAGATCGTTTGTTTGCATGTGGCTTCCATCATTACACTTGCACATATTGTGGCTATAACATTATGGGATCATTAAAAAATACAATCTAGCTAAATATATACATACATAGAATATATATGTAGATTCTTAATTTGCCCTAATCATGCTAGATAGAATCAAGAATGAAACTTGGAACCCTAAATTAATAAATATGGGAAACTAAAATGGAAATGGGGTATAGCTTTTCCCTTCCAGTTGTCTTCATTCTTGATGATCTCCTTGCAATTTGTTCTTCGAGTAAGATTGTCCCACTTTTGGAGCTTCAAAGAACTGGAAGCCCCAGATGAAGATAGAGATAAAGTTGTGACTGCAAATACACACACACACACACACACACACACATATATATATATACATATAATTTCTGATCATTTACATTCATGAAAAGCACAGGAAAAATTCAAACAAGAATGACCCTACACCATACTATATGTCAATTTTATGCTCTCAAAATGCCCCCTTTGTGTGTGTGAGTGTGTGTGTGTGTGTGGTGGGGATGTAAAACAGAGAAGGTACTATATATATAGTAGAAATTGAACCCACCCTTCAAACATAAGAACAGAAATAATTAGACACAGCCTTGCCTAATGTACATGCATATATGGGAAATTTCAACAGGCCTCCATTACTGAAACAGAATGATTATAACTCTCCACCAGCACATATCACAGAAACAAAGTCAATTTTGGTGCTACAAGAAATTATGGGAAACTCTATTGGTCATTTTGGTGTGTGATTCGGACAATAAATATGTGGGGAGAGCACTAAAGTGCCCATTACTGGTAAGTACTTGACAACCACAAATTAAGACCCATATGTGATTAGCAAGAATAGAAAAAGAGGGTTCAACTGGGAGTATTTTGAACCAATTACACCTCTAATACAGCTTGCAATTAAGGGCTGTTCTCAAGATCTAAACTTGTCCAAATCCTCCCCCACCGCCCACCCCCCCACCCTCAAAGAAACCCTAACGCTTGATTTTGTCCTCCAATTGGCAACTTTCCATGATCTCCTCCATCCTCCATAAAAAGAAAAGGGATTAGTGCTAATAAAATCATCTATAATTCTGCAAAGAACCCAAATCTTGGAAATGACAGAGATAGGAAAACATCATCATATCAATGCTAAAGGAAAGTGAAATGAAAAAAGGGGATCCACAAGAACACAACAGATCGGCGCTTGAGATATAGCATCATTTTAAAACAAGAAAAAAACACACACAATTGTGTGTAGATAGAAAGAGAGGGAGAGAGAGAGATAGAGAGAGTGGTGGGGTGACAGACAGAGAGTGAGCACCCATAGCTTCAAGCATGTAGAATTTATTCATGCAAGAAAACACCATGTGTGCTCACTCTCTTCTGTCACCTCCCTTACCCTTTATAACCAATCCAAAGATTACTTCTTGATCAAAAACCAAAAAAAAAAGCCACAGATTACTTTCCCATATTAATGGAAAATATATATATACATACATATATATAGTATACACACACATACACATATCCCAAGGTGTGGGTGTATATATGTATGTATATATATATAACAGAAAGAAGACCAAAATAAGGAGGTGTTGCAGAACAGGAAGAACCCTAAATTTGGAAACCCTCCCACCAACAGTAAAGAGTAGGTACCACATATAGTGGGCACTGTTCCATTAGAAAAGGAACACTGCTTTTGATTTGATGTGTGGAAGAAGCAGTGGTGGGATTGTCCCTTTATATAGGAATGGGAAAGTTCAACGGTGGAATAAATGTGTGTTTATCTTTTTTATGGGCCTCTGACTGTCACAAATATTTTATTTGCAACTCCCAAGATCTCACACGTTCACTGTGTGTTATCTTCTTGTGATGAATATCATCATCCCATTCCCATCCCAAACAAGATACATATAGATCTGATACAAATATATATATATTTGGTAGATGTGATGTATCTTAGGTTTTCGAGAAAATTGTATTTTTTGCACCGTAATTTTATCTATTTTGAGATTTGATTTTATAGTTAGTTGCGTATATTTTGTAAAAGTGTCATATTTAGTTCGATTTAGCTGAAAATTCACGATTGGCTAAAATTAATGACGTGACACGCTGAAATGATAATGTGATACGCTTAATTTGATGATATAATCATAATTTCTGATGTGTGCAGCAATTAATTCCAACTAAATTGTGAATGTTCAGTGGAATCGAAATAAATGTGATAAATTTATAAAATATTCATGATTAAATTTGAAATTTGGCAAATTATAAAATAAAATTCCAAAGGGGGCAAATTTATGAGACAAAAATTGCAATTTTGGCATAAGTTTTATTTAGGACATGATTGGTCTTTGTGTATTTATGGAGAAAATTATGTTTAACTTTATTGACTGGGAGATATATTTGGCTGAATATATTTTTGTGTTATGGTTGATGATGTTACATCAAACTGTCATATTACTGTATATGTTGTTATATTGTTAATGATCATTAATTTAAATATATATTTTATTTATGTAAAAAGGCATGACGATGTCGGTAATAGAGAATTAAAATCATACCCTATAAAGATATATCCACTGAGTGTCACATTTGGTTAGGTGCATGATGACACTGTCTAAGTTTATATGATCATGGCTAGTGAGAGAGTTGGGTTGTTTAAAAATATTCCTAATTGACTCTTGAAACAATGATTCTAAGAGGATAATTGACTTATAAGATTGAGAAATAAATCAAACTACTCGTTAAAATTAATATTATTTTATTTTAAAATTGATTGCTATATTTGTTTGAATTGGAGATAAAAACATATATAACATTTGAATTAATCTCTATTCCTAAACTTGCTTGAAATTTGGTTTGAGGTTGATTGACTAAATAAATGATTGTATATGCTATTTGGGCTCAAGTAGTATTTGACTCAATAAAAAATTGTTGATATAACTGACTTCGTATATGTCCCACCATGTGCTTTCCCTATTATAAATACACTGTGATTATAAAATTTTCGGGAAGCATTTTAACTACTCAAACCTGAGGTATTTCTCGAGCCCGTTTCTAATTTGAGCATGAAGGATTGAGCTGGGGTCGACCTCTACAATGCTTATGTGTTCTAATGTGATGAGATCAATAATTACATTTTATTTAGGATCAAGCTCGAGTTTATCTACCCTTCATTGTTTCCTCCTTTGAATCTGACTCAACTTAACTTTACTATTGAGAAGACCTTAGCTTATGAGAATGCTATGATTTGACTTTGTCAAAATTGGTTAAAACATTGAAAAAGAAGTGCATTTTGGGGAAATTTGTCAAGAACCATCATCTCTTGAGAAACATTCTATAGTCCATTTAGATAAAGAGGTGCCTCACAAGGGATCTTATTGACATCAGAGAATCGATTAGGGTATATTATGTACATTACAAGAAAATCGAGTGACTTCACTCCTTTACAAATTATATATATATATTTGTATAAGGTAAGACTTGATGATACAGGACAAAAATTGAAAAATAAAATTTATGAGTAAAAATTTCCAAATTTCCATGAATATTACACCTTTTTTCCACATAAAGACACAAGAAAGAAGGCTACACCACAGAGGATATATTATTTAACAACACACACACACACATAGAAATGTACGCCCATGCGGAATTATTGCAATTTTCTTTAATATGTAACACGCCGGAAGAAGACCCATCGGCGGGACAATATAATAAGCAACTTGCCAGAAGATATATAAATTCATGTCTCTTGTTGGTCCATTTGTCACTAAGTAATCCATGGGACCATCCTTCATACATGTGCAGAAATAGATAGATAATAGTTTTCTTTTCTTTTAAAACAATATATTAAATAAAGAAAGAAAAAGAAAAAAAAAAGGTGAAACAAGCACAATAAAGAGAAATAAAACATTATAATGTTTAAATTTATGTCAAACATGAAAGATTCAAAATTCTATTTCACTCTTTGTTTGACTTTATTATTGGTATAACAGGTAATGAGTGTAAAAGTCGATTTTCAGACTTCTTAGCCAAAACAAGAATGTTAGAACAACAAATACATGCAGTTGTACCAAACTATCATAACTATCATTCTTCCGTAATATAAATATTCTTTTGGGGGAAGATGGGCTTGAAGTGTTGTAGTAGGGTTGAACCCCTATGTGTTACGATGTGGAACCAAGATGGCTCCATCATATCTATAGGAGTAAACACACATGAGTTCTGAATGAATTAGGTTCTGGATAATGTCTCCATCTATAGATAGAAAGTCCTATGTTGGGAAACTATTAGTCTACCACGTTAGATTTGAAGAGAGATGGGACTGATTAATTCACCATAATCTATGGTTAGTCAATATCTTAGGTCTCAAACTCTTGAGATTCATTTTCTAGTATGGAGGACTTCCTCATGAGGGGTGGCACATTTGGTAAATTATTTTTTCTTTGAAAAAAGATGTCTCAAATGAGAGAAGGGAAATGACTATACTTCTAAAACATTAATTAAACAAAAAGGGAAAGAAAAGAAGTGAAACAGGATGACAAAATTGTAATGTTCATTCTGTAACTTTATTCGATTTGTAGTTTTACTTCATAAATTGTAAAATTATAATTTTAGTCTTATAAATATAAAAAAAAATTATTGTTCTAGTCCTTTTTTCACTAGCGATGGGAAAAGTCATTGAAAAACTTGACGTGGCTCGCAAGGTGCGTGGTCATTTAGAGTTTTTGCCTCGGTGGCAAAAAGTAAAAGCTAACTTGTCTAGGTGCCAAGGTTAAATTGGATTATTTTATCACTTTTGTTGCTTAGTTGGCACAATTTCGAATTTAAAAAAATATACATATATATAGTTTATAATTATTTACTCATTAAAAAATAAAAAAAATTAATATACCATATTAGCAATATTATTTTAACTCACATGGTTAAAATAATTTAATTAAATTTCAATTAAAGAAATAAATTAACATTGAAAATTAAAAAGAAAAACAGAAGGAAAAAAAGAAGAAAATTCCTACCCCTTCCCTTGCCCAACCATCATGGCCACCGCTTAGCCAGATCTAGCTAGATGGCCTCTTGCCATGGCTGCAAGAGGTTGCCTTGGCCATGGCTAGCCTATCTAGACGAGCACTTGGCTCATGGCTGACCATGCCCATGGCAGCCTAGTGAGGGGGTTGGGGCTACTGGGGCATTATATATAATATATATGTATATAAAAATGTATATATTTAGATATATATATATGTGTGTGTATATATAAATATATAGATCATATATCTCGTTGGCATCTTTTTATTCTTTTTCTTCCAACTAATCAAGCAATGTTAGCTAAATTTTTGCCAACAAATCAAAAATCTCAAAATGGGCACACTTCCGATGAACCACGTGAACTTTTCCTGACATTTTTTCAATATCTAGCAAAAAGGAATAAAAGTGGCAATTTTTTTAATATTTATAGGACTACAACTGCAATTTTACAACTTTTGGGGCAAAAACACAATCAAGTTAAGTCACCGAACGAAAATTGCAATTTTGCCGAAACATTATCGATAAATATACATAAAATACGATGATATACAAAAATATCATCTATAAGTAGAAAAAGTCCAACTTTATGATGTATTGTCAGACTAGCATATGCGGAAAAATTTTACTCTTATATATGAAAAAACAGCTTAATGGGTGAGAGACAAAACAAAAAACAACTTATAAACTTATTAAAATCTCTCATTACTTTTGACATATAACAAAATTTAGTATCATCAAAGATATAATTAAGAATGTTTTGGGCAACATGGGTTCAAGTGGACAAAGGATATGAATAAGCTGATGAATGATCCAACAATAATTCTCAATAATGTAATAGAAATAATGTTTTTTTGACTGTGAAAGAATATGTTCACTCAATTCATCAAATTTTGTATACATGAAATCAAAGAAGGGGGGTGACATAAGGAGATATATGCTC
>JACGDI010004487.1:587290-598124 GCA_014898725.1 Jacaranda copaia
ATCTTTTTTCAAGTGGGATTAACTTTTTTAAATGGGACAAGAGATGGTTGTTGAAAATGAGATAAAATCTATGATTGAAATTAAATTATTAGATAAATATTAGCATAATAGATTGATTGTTTTGGTGATCGATATATTAATGCATCTTCTTATGATGCATATTATATTAAATTATTAATTGAAATATTATTTTTTTATCAGAATGTTTTGGTCAAACCCTATCAAACTTCATCTTTGGTAAAACGTGCTATCTAAATATGAAATTTCTTTGAGTATTTTATGCATTTCGCTTCTAATCACAATCGGACAATATAATTTTGGTAGTTCTATTGGATTAAGACATCCCTACCTCATAGATGGGATATCACATCTTTGAACAGAACGTTAAAATTTCATGACATTGAGTGAGAAAGACATATCAAGTCGAGTACTAGCTAAATAGTCGAGTGGCGTCAATCTTACATTTATATGTGTAAGATTTAGAATTTGAATCTTAACAGACGCTTGATGAATCTGTGCATGTCTAAAAATACCTACACACACAAATACACACATATATATACTGGTGTGTTTGTATAATTTTTGGAACACTTTAAATAAGGTATTATTTTTTAAAATAAACACTTATATTTGAAAATTATCCTTACTAAAGCAAGTTAACCAATACATGCTTGAGTGAGTGGGAGGAGGAAGAAGGAAAATTGAGTTTGTATTTGTTTCCAACCACTTGGTGTTTTTGATTGACAAGAATCTTAGTGGGAAAATAAAATCTTTGTGGTTGGTCAAAAAACTCAAACCCTCTTGGCATCTTCTCTTCTCATCCTATCTTTCTCTTCTTACACTTTCGGCAACTGGAATGTTGTGTAAGACATGGATGCACTCATCCTAGCTTCTTTCTAGGCTTGTCCTGATTAGACCGACGAATATTTTTTATTTATGATGATATATGATCTTATTTCATATCGATAAATCATTATTAAAAATGAAGATTTTAAGATATTATCTTAAGTACAATATGTATTGAAGGCATCTATCATTATCGTTCGACATCATATTTGAAGAATGACGGTCATGTTCCTCTTTTGAAAACCCTTATTTAGGGATTATAATGATAACTGATCTTGTCCACATCAAGGAACTGATGAATGTAGGGTTTGAATTTCTTTTCAAGACAAAATTTCTGCAAATATACATTACTAGGACAACACTTGAATGTGATCGTACCTTCATATATAACAATATGGCCGATCAGCATCAATTTTAGTTTACATTTTTTAGGACATGGGCTTCACATATTTTAAGAAAATTAATACTAATACAAAAGGCTCGAATGAAATTATTATTGTTTGAATTTGAGGTAGAAAATCAAGCAATACTTTGATAAGTCAAATGAGCCTAACCATTTTGGGCTCATTCCATCGAGATGAGTCATACCTACGCATGCATTGCGGATTTACATGATCTTTGTGATTTTTGATTCAAATCTTTGAACAGTTTCCATCACTAGGCAGTCTTCCCATGTAACTCCTTTTTTCTTCTTCTAATAATTCGTGATCCTACATTGCTAAAATTAAAATAAATTATTTTTTTTTAATTTATACATATGCACATCAAGAATTCGTTTGGGTTCGAACTCATAACCTCTTATTTTATGTGGGAGACTTTTGTCGTTGGGCCATAAGCCACTTGGTAAGATTAAAATAAATTGGTTGAGTGATATACTTTTCATATTTATATGTATAAAGTTCGAAATCTAAATTTCATTGACCTCAAGTTATTGGTGTGTATAAATTAAAAAAAATTAAAATTAGTTAAATTTTTGGCCTCAAGAAACTAGGAAAAATGAAATAGAAAGAATCGGGAGTGGATTGATGATTAAGATGGTGTTTGGCTAAGTTTATTTTAAACATCTTATAAATTTCTACATCTTATAAAATATTTTTGATGCTAATAAAATGTCAGATCTTATTTTTAAAATAAATTATTAAAGTATTTGAATAAAATAAGGTCTTAGAGTTTATAAGATGTTAATAATGGTGAATTTGTAATTAAAATGATTAAAAATGAAGGAGTTCGTTAAGATCTTAAAAATAAATTAGGGTTTCGTTACTTTTTTTAATAGAGTTTATAAATTTCTAACATAAATTTTTTAAAAAAAAATTATCAAACACTTTTTATCAACTTATAAGTTTTTAAACATTGCGTCTTATCTATATTGCTTGATAATTCTAAAAATTCAATATGAAATGTGTTTTTAGTATTTTAATACACATAGTTGAAAGTCAAATGCATCACATTACGTGTTTAACCATTTATTTCATGAAATCATAGATCGAAAAGAGCCTTCTAAAGCACATCCTTCATTCTAAAAGAGAAGCAAAGTTGCCTACTTATGTGCATGACCTTTGCAGATTTCAGTCTATAACCCAAACCACTCCCCAACATGCCTATAAGGAGAGCTTACATGGAACCTTTGATTTTAGTGCAAAAGTGGTATAACATAAAAAAATATTAGAATTGTGTAATACAGGAATTGTTTTTGAGAGAAATAGTGTCTATTTGGATTGAACACAAAACCTTCCATATAATAAAGGAGACTAATGTCACTTGGGCTACAAGTCACTGGACATTAAAGTTGGTTGATTAATTTATGCTTCATTTGCATATGAACATTCAAATTCCGAACTTCACATATAAGAGTAATGTTACTTGACTAATTGACGAATTAACCTTAAGAGTGATTGTTAAATCAGAAGGCATTTGTCATAGGTTAGTGGTGGGATGTAAACGAGTTGAACCGAGCCTGAGTATAGCAAGCTCAAGCTCAGCTCGTTGAACAGACGAAGGATTGGGCAAGTTTTATCGAACTCAACTTAATAAGACTTGTCACTAGTTAGCAGAAGAATTCGATTCATATAAGTTCGGATGAATTTAAGCTCGTATAGATTTGGATTACTTCAAGCTCATTTAAACTCAAAATAAAATCAATAATTATAAATTTTTCAAAAATCTTTGTTATTTTCTTAAAAATAACAAAAAAAATATTATTGTTGTTGTTGTTGTTGTTGTTGTTGTTGTTGTTGTTGTTGTTAACTTATCTTTATGGACTTTATTATATACAACTATATATAGAAAATATAAAAAATTTATTTAAGTTCACGAGCTTTTCGAGTCGAATATTATTAAGCTTGATTTGATTCATTTAACTGACGAACTCGAACTATTTGTGAATTGACTTTTAATGTAATTTTTCCAACATTCCACTCAAGGCCTACAAATGGCCCAAACTCAAACCAATAACTTCCATAAGAGTTAAGACCTATGCTTTTAGTATGATGTCTAGCCCAAATTTTGGGGATCTCATAGTAAATTAGCCCATTATGGAAATAATATGAAAAATGGCGATAAAAACACAGTTCATCTTCATGAGTCCAAAACTCAGATTAAAAACTTAATCAATAGTTTTTGCAATTTCGATTAAAACTTCTAAGAAGACGGGCGATCCGAGTAGTTTGGAGAAACATCGCCGCAACATTTCAAAACCCTTAATTGCTTTTTCGCTCAATTCTTTATCTATCTTTGTTCGAATCAAGTCTTCTTCAGGTAAATTGATCAAAACTCAGTTCTCTAGCTTTGATTGTGTATATATTACTGATTTCGGCAATATAAATTGTGATGTAGGAGTAGGTGGTTACTGAATAACAGAAGATTTTTGGCGATGGGTAATAGAGATTGCTGTTTCTTTTCTGACATGGGATTCCTAAATGCTGCAATTTTGTTCATAATTGGTGCTTCCACCTTGATTTTGGTCCGAATTATGTATGTGTTATACTGGAGTAGCAAACCCCTATATAGTAGATCACCAGGGCCTCTCAGTACCTTGATAGTTCTGGGTTCAGGTGAGCAAATTCTTCGTTTTCAGGGTTTTTTAATTTATCCTAAATTTGTTGGCATGGAATTGCAGCTCTATGATTGGAATTCTTGATGATTCTGTTAAATTTGAACAAAGTTGATTCTTAGTCTTAATTCCGAAGCTGTAATTCAATATGGGCAGGCATATTCTTGAATTTTGTTGTTACTTTGCTGGTTCCTTCATGTTAATTTTGTGTAATTTGATCCTAATTCTAGGTGGTCATACGGCGGAGATGCTAAACCTAGTGGCTGTGATGCAGATGGACAGGTTTAAGCCAAGATACTACGTTGCTGCTGCAACTGATAATATGAGCCTTCAGAAGGCTCGCCTGATGGAGGATTCCTTGATGGACAAAGTAAAATATTTTTGGCTACTGCATAAATTTGTCATCCTTCCTGTTGTAGAATTATATGGCTATTTCTGGGTTCAATTCAGGCAGACCCTTTTTTTGGCTTAAACACAAATTCAAATATCAGGCTGGAAACATGAATTTTTCTTGAAAATGCTCCACTTTTTCGCATACAGGATAGAAATTTTGAAGGTTTTCTAAAGATCTCCTGGAAGTTTTGCTTTGGATTTGGTAATTAATAACCTCACCCATCTGGCTTTGCATGCAAAAATGTTTGCCGGGGGATAAAGGAAAAATTAGGTCTTGGGACACTTTGGAGATCCCTCAGCGTTGTCTTCTTATTTTTGCTCCTGATTTCATGAGTCAAATGCTCTCTGAAATGGAATTTTGTTGTGTTAGGCAGATGCTGAGTTGGTGGGAACTTCTCGTTTTATGCAAATTTACCGAAGTCGTGAGGTTGGCCAGTCGTATTTAACTTCAGTTGGCACAACTTTAATTGCTTTGACCCATGCATTGTGGCTAATGATCAAGATCAGACCTCAAGTGGTATTGCGACTTCTTTCTCACCAAACTGTTATGATTTTTAAACTTTTCTTTACTTCATTTGCTTGATTTATTCTTTCACTGCAGATTTTGTGCAATGGGCCTGGAACTTGTATTCCGCTTTGTGTAATTGCATTCTTTTTCAAGGTTTGCGTTACTTATTTTGACAGTTTTTTGGGCTTTAACTTTTAGGAGCCATGACTTGGTGTATTAATGTACGCTTAGACCCTGCTTCTGCAAGATAACATAGTATAATACTATAATGTCTATGCCTGGCACATCCAGCTGGGTAATAGAGGCATCGTTCTTTTTCTTAGGAAATTTGAACTATTGATCAAGTTATAATGCAACTCTCAGGCTTTCGGGATCAGATGGTCATCGATTTTCTATGTTGAGAGCATTGCTAGAGTTAGGAGGCTATCTCTGAGCGGGTTGCTTCTTTACAAACTACGGATGGCTGATCAATTGTTTGTGCAATGGCCGCAGCTGAAGAGCAAATATCCTAGAGCCAACTATGTTGGTCGTCTTATGTGATAACTCTGTTCTTTCCCCTCAGGCGAGGTACTTCTACCGTTCTGATTATGCTTTCTAAGATGAGTCCACCACTTAAATCGTATAGAAATCCTTAAATCTCTATGCATGCAATGCACGTTTTCAGCTATAATTATCATGAAATACAAACTATGCATGAGAATTTATTTCAATTGCTTTAAGATGTCAAAGTATGATCCATGCGACTAAATAAATATGTATCAAGTGTATGAATCTTTTGTACCCATAGTTGTATGGGTTGGCTGCTGGTCTCTCAATCCTATGCTATGACAGGTTTATTGTCATAATCTGACATTCCGAAGTAAAACAAATTTTCAATTCCATGATTGAGAATGATAACATTCTTATAATTCTTGCAGGATTGGTTGGATTTCTTATTTTGGGCTTCTTCTGAGGTGCAACGTTGCTAGGCTAGTTGTCTCTGGTCCAATGACATCAGTCTCACACATAAAGTATGAGCTCGGAGGTTCGAACTTAAAGGACTCTTGATCTATATAAATAAGTAGAGAAAAGAAGAATCAAGCGGTTGTTTACTCAATTAACAAGACGTGCAGAAATGAGTATGCCAAGCTTTTTCACTTATATAGGATATTTCACCTTTGACATGTAAGCTACAATTGCAAGACATTAACTCAACTTCTGTTGTAAGTACATATGAAAGCATCTATAATGTTGTAAGGACAAGAAGCAAAGATCTGTTGTTTTTCTCTATTGCACTTTCCCCCAACTATGAATTACCTGTTCCAATATATGCAAAGAGAGAATACAAATATTAGGCAATTTATTACTTTAATTTCGATAGACCAAAAATTTATGATGCCCATAGAATTACTTATATTGCAATCCAGATCAAATTAAGCTTATTCAATTTGCAGGGAGAATAATGTAATTAACCCACTTGATGAATGCATACTTGCATGGTATGCGATGGATCCACCAAACGAGAGGTTAAATCGATTTGCGTGTGTATTTCACTAGGGGTTTGTTTGGTTGTTAGGATTGTGTAGAATAGATGTGTAATTTTGTCTAATTGAATATTTGGTTTGCATATTTGAAATCCATTATTAATAAAAAGTTCAGTATTTTATTCTAAAGTGTTGGGATTGTATGTCTCACCTCCCGTGACTTGATTAATAATTTTAAAATCAGAAGCATTAAGATTAATATATTAGATGATGAAATTATCCCTGCATAATTTTGTACACCAATATTTTTTATATATTTATACATTATTATATATGATTAATTAGCACACACACACACACATATATATATATATATATATATATCACTAAACCTTGATTTATATAATTAAGTTTTTGTGAAAATTTATTTTTATGAAGTTTTTATCTAAAAAATATAGAACTTTTTGTATAATAACTATTTCTTCCATATTAATAAGGTTTCATAACAAATTTTTTTCCTATAAATAGAAAAATAAATAATATTATTTTAAATATAGATATGCATTTAATATAAAAAAATTGTTGTAAAATTACAAACTAATATCCGTAAGCACATCAAATATAACTAGTTTAATTTGTGAAATAATTGTAAGATGTTACAATAAAATTTCAAAGCTAATTATTCTTTCTTTTATAAGTAATAATAAATTACAAATGGTTGAGAAAAAGACGGGGGGAAAGTGACTTAGTCACTATATATACAATATATATTTAAACCCTTTTAATGAGGATTTTTGAACTATTAAAAGAAGTTGAAGGATAAATTTGATATTTTACATTTATCATAAATTATAATACTAAGCATTCAAACAACTGATTGTATTAAAATTAGGAAATCCAAACTAATAATTCAAACAAGCAAACAAGATATTGATAAGGGCATATTTTCTATAATAAATCTTATATTTATCAATTACATCTAATTCTATTATTGCAAGTAAACGGGCTCTAAAGGATAGTTTGCTTGGTTGAATATAACATGATCGATATAATTTCACCTTTTATTTATTGTTTGCTTTATTTTTTTATGACCTATGATATATTATAGGCCTGATATAGTATCAGGGGCAGGGTGGCTTGTGAGTTAGGTTGGTATGACCTGACATGTTATCTCAATTTTGTGTGAGGCTTGATTAGAATAGGAAACTACGTTTTTGATTTCATTCTAATAAAATGATTCAATATTATATTGTTGGCATTGCAGTGTGAAAATTTTGTGTATATACTACGTGAATAAATTTGTAAGGCTGTGATTGCTTGTGAGACTTGTCTGATGTTTTACTATTTTAGAGATTTTGGAAATGTTTCGATGTTTTAGAGATATGAGAATTGGATAGGGGTTGTGATTGGTTGTTAGATAAAGTGTAATAATTATTGCGATGAAATGGGTTGATGTGATGTAATGTTGTAATTAGTTATGAAATTATTATATATATATATATATATATTTGAGAGATTTATTTAAAATAATAAAATTATTTTATGAGTTCTAGTTTTTTATTTTATTTGTGATTTAGAATAAAAAAAAATTATAAATAATTTATGAATTTAATATGCATGTATTTTTTTTGTAATTTAAAAAATATATCGTCTATTAATAAATCAAATTTTGGTGTTTTAGAATTGTTTGAGATAATAATATAAAAAAAAGTTACAAATAATTTATAAATGTAATAAATCAATTTTTTAATTTAAAAAATAGATCGTCTATCAATAAATCGAGTTTTGATGTTGTGGGTTTGTGTGAGATTTATAATATTGTAAAAATTTATAAATTTAATAAAGCAAATTTCAAAAATATAAATTTATAAATAATTTATCAGATTTAATAAAAAATTTCAAATTTAATTTTCTTTTTTGTAGTTTTATTTAATTATAAAAATTTCAAAAAAAACTAATTAAACATTTAAATTTAAAATATGCATAAAACGTTCCTTGGAAATGAAAAATTTATAAACACTCATATTTAATAATAATTAAAAAATCAATTCATAAATTCCAAAAATCTTTAAAAAGGGGGTGAGGCTCATATCTAGAAATTGTAGGTAAAAAGAGAGACTTGATATATTTCAGACTAATATAATAATACTTAAATTATCTATAATAAGTTTAAATAAATATCTAATTCTTAATAAATTTAAAAAAAACACATTTTTTCATAATTTTAAATAAAAAAGAAAAAATTTAAAGTAATAAATTAATATTAACAAAGAATGAAAAATATTAGTAAAAGAAAAAACAAACAAAAAGGAGAGAGAGAGACGAATGTGTCGGCAACATTATTTTCAAATATGGAACCCAAAGAAGCTTTAAATTTTAAAGACCAAGAAGTGGTCTTACATTCAAGAGTGCCTTGGTTTATATTTCGTGTCTAAGAGGTAGAAAAATGGGATTCCATCCCCCAAGCAATTGCATTTAAAAGTCCAAATTAAAAGTTAGTCTAAAAATGAGGTCATCATAGTCTTCATTAGGACTGTGAATAGACCGAATTTTAATTTGAATTCGATTTGATAATTTAGGATTTTTAATTAAAAAAAATTCGATGAATATAATTCGACGAAAAAAATTTGTAATTTGAAATAAATAGAGCAAATATGGATTTGACTCGATTCGATCGATTAATAATCCGAATCCGAATATATATAGTATTATACATATATAAACATAGAGTTCTATAGCAACATCAAATGAATTTTGGGATGAAAAAAGTAATGAGCTCCTATACAATATCAAATTAGTTGATTTTCATAAAAAAATGTTAGATTTGGAGGTTATCTACATCATAATTGCATCACTTGTTTTTTTATTTTTTTTTTAACAAAAATGATGTAGAAAAAATAATGAGCAGGAGCTGAATGTTGTGATATGGAAGAATATAATACAAATCTCGATTTAATTGAAATGAGTTTCTTTTCTTATAAAACTTTAAATTTATAATTATTTGATTGAAAATCAAGTATATATGTATTTATAATCTCAAATAAGTACTATTATCAGCAGCAGAACCTAAAGTATAATGATATGATAAATATATATGATGAAGTTATATGCTATTATTGCTTTTATATGATAAATAGATTTGAAAAATTATTCATTAATATGTTTTGTATATGTTTTTTTAAGGATGAATGTTTTGAATTTAAATTCCGCTAATTTTTTAGAAAAATAACAAATATATTATTTTTTGGAGTATTTGGATTTAGATTTTTTTTTTTTTGAATATTCGATTTTTATATGAATTCGGATATAGTTATAATAGCCAAGATCCTATAGGATTCGAATCCAGTATGATTCGATCCAAATCTGACCCATTGACAACCCTAGTTTTCATCATGGTTTTTATTTTATGTCAGCATTTCTAAAGCATTTCAAGAACTTATATAATGCAGGCTATCCTATATTTGTACTGAATTCTATCTGATTGAAGAATCTCTATCTAGTTATTCTGGAACAATTAGGAAATTCTCTAAAAGAAATACAGGCTTCTGGCGACAATATGTTTGGCTCGCTTATGATGTCAAATCAATACGTTTTAAGAAGAAATATTTGAATAACAATCTCATCGATCTCATACCAAATTCCATAAATCAAATCACTTTTTTAAAATATATAAGACATTTAAGTCATACAAGTAAAAAGATCAATTCATTAATAAGAAAAATTAAAAAAGTGAATGCTATCACATGTTCTTCAAAATGCATATAGAATATATTTATAGTAGAAGAGCCTTTAACGTTTAACTGACTTCATTGATTAGAAGTGGATAATCAATTGATTATTCTGTCTAATAGTTATTCTGTAAAGTATCATAAAATATAACTCATTTTGGTGTAAAATAATGTCATGGAATGCCACTTGAAGCTATCAAAAATTGTGTATAGGACTATTGAAAAGTAAGTCCACTCATGTGAATGACTCAACCCATTTTGCTGACTCATGTTAGCAAATAGGTTAAAGGGAAGTTGGGTGGAGTTGGTACTACTCCCTACCAGTGATTAAAAAATTAGATCGGATTGATCGGTTCGATTGATTCAATCGAAAATCAGCAAAGACTTCGAATCAATTTGATAATTAAAATTAATTGACCAAAAAATCAGTCCAAATTGGTGCACACCAGTAAAAAATCGGTTGAATTTCTCTATTTTTTTTTAGAGTTCAAACTGCTTTATTTTTTTTATTCTTCCATTTTCTCATTCAAATTCTCCCCAAATATCAAATTCCAAATCCAAATTCAAGAACTAAGCTTCAAGATAATTGAAAATTTGCGTATCTTGATTTTGTTACCTATTATAATATTGCTCTTAATTTATGAGTTAAAACTTTTATATTATTTGAGTTGATATTTGTTGTTCTTGTAAGTTGTAATAAATTCTATAAAAATATTTTTTTTTGAAAAAATTACTTCATAATTTGACATTTTAAATTCATGTATGGATATTATTGTAAAGTAGAGTTTGCAGAAAGTTTAATAAATACTAGGCAATTTTTATTTTTTCCTTAGATATATATTTT
>JACGDI010004487.1:598224-629475 GCA_014898725.1 Jacaranda copaia
TAGGTTCAATCCAAACCCCTAAAAACACAGCGAATTTCTCTCACGTTGTTTTACAGTGTCCAACTCCTGAACTCCGCGGCGTAGATCCGAGGAGTTTCGGAAAAACATCGCCGCAAAAAAGCAAAAGTTAAATCGCTCTCTCAGTCAGTTCTTCCTTCCTCAGATCTTTGTTCGATTCAAGTTTTTATCAGGTAGCTTGATCGAAACTCAGTTCAATCCGTATATGTTTGTCTGTATACGTGTCGTTCTGTGTATATCTATGTAGGATATTAGATGAGTGATTGATGTTTTGATTGTTTTTAATGGGAGATAGAGTGGTTTTGTTTTTTTGTTTTTTTTCAGAAGGCTTGATTTGATTCGGTTGCTTTTGTGGAAGATCTGTTAGTTTGTGCTGTTATTCAATTAGTTTTAATTGTTTCTATGCTTGTTTACTGTTCGGCGCTTTCTCTTTGTAACCTGGTTGTGTACAGTTTCTTGTCTGATATTGATTTTTATTGTATTTTTGCTTTCAAAGTTTCAAATTGTGCTGTTGATGGAGTTGTTGAGCTGCACTTGTGAGGCGGAGTGAATAGCTGTGCTACAAATTGGTGTTTTGGGGGATATATATGTACATATATCTCATATGTTACTTATGCAATGACTCCTGGAGAATTACACCTTTTGAAGTTTATGACTTTTGAAGCTCAATGAAATATTGGATTACATCCGTTTGATCTGACTTTTTGCGATGTTTTGGGGGCTTTCTATCTGGTTTGCTTTTGTTGTCATTAAATTGTTATCACTAAGGGTGCATTATGAGTTACATTTACCTGTAGGCAGAACTTTGGGAAGTTTTGCCCATACAAGTTTGTTTTTGATGAATTGGGAATGTTGAACATTGTCACTGATTTCTTTGGTACCAGTATTTTATTGTTTATTCCCTCTTTTTTTTTTTAAATGTTTGCTGCAATCTAATATGACCATTTATGACTAATGGTTGGGTCAGGAAATTACTGGTTTTTACCTTGATTTTATTTTGTCAAACAACCTGAACTTGTTTTTGGAGTCATTTAAGGGGTGTGGTTTGTGATGGTTTTCCTCTATAATTTGATTATGTTTCTCTATAGTGCATAGCTCAGTTCTTTTGTTCCTTTGTTTTCTACTACTGCAGTCATGGCTGGAACGGCACCTGAAGGTTCTCAATTTGATGCCCGCCAATTTGATGCAAAAATGAATGAGCTGTTAGTTCTCCTATTTTCTTGTGACTTTCAGCAGCTGAGTGCTTAAGGATTTGTTCGTTATTACTGTTTCTTATCTCTTCTAATAATATAGGCTTGGAGCTGATGGCGAGGAATTCTTCACAAGTTATGATGAGGTGTATGACAGTTTTGATGCTATGGGCTTGCAGGAAAATCTTCTTAGGGGCATCTATGCTTATGGTACATAACAAATTAAACTAAAGAACATGCTACATTTGTTGAATGTAGTTGGAAAAAGAAAAAAAGAAAAAAAAGAACATGCTACATTGTTTTAAATGTTTTATTAACTCTTGATGAGTCATTTTGTTGGATTGATATCCTCTGTTATGCCGCCTCAATTTTTATACCATCTCTGATGCAATTGGGTCATTGTGGCTACTTAGTGATGAAGCTGCTTATGCATATGTTATCACTGTGCAAGTAGTAGTAGTGCCTTACTGATGTGAATATAATGCTGATGCATGTGTATAACTGAATTCCTTCTGACTAGTATCATTTTCTGTTATTTGGCAGTATGAGATGCTACGTTAAGTGCTTGTTATTCATTTTAGTCTTCTTGTTAGAGAGAAAAAACTTCTTATTTTCTTTTTTATTTTGAAGGTTTTGAGAAGCCCTCTGCAATTCAGCAAAGAGGGATTGTTCCCTTCTGCAAGGGGCTTGATGTGATCCAACAGGCTCAATCTGGAACTGGGAAAACTGCAACTTTCTGCTCTGGAATTCTGCAGCAGCTGGACTATAACATAGTTGAATGCCAGGCTCTGGTCCTGGCACCCACCCGTGAGCTTGCACAGCAAATTGAGAAGGTTATGCGAGCTCTAGGTGATTATCTTGGTGTTAAGGTACATGCTTGTGTTGGAGGTACCATTGTTCGTGAAGATCAACGTATTCTTTCCAGCGGGGTTCATGTTGTGGTTGGTACTCCTGGACGTGTGTTTGACATGCTGAGAAGACAGTCGCTTCGCCCTGACTACATCAAAATGTTTGTGTTGGATGAAGCAGATGAAATGCTCTCCAGAGGGTTCAAGGATCAGGTATTCCTCTTAGTTTCTTTACTTAGCTGTTTCGTGCTTTAATCTAGTTGGCTTTTAGGATGATGTTAGGTTTTTTATACATGTGCTCACAAGATACACCGTTGTCTCTCACTGATCGTCCCTCTTGTAAGACCAAACTGAAGCTATTATTTGTGACATTGATTGCAGTTTTCACTTACTGTGTGCTCTGAAAGTTGTGCATCTCATTTCTCCAGCACTTGACCTCTTGCCATGAGTTTGATATTTTGCAACTAATGTCTGGGAATTATTCTTTCAGATATATGATATCTTCCAATTGCTGCCTCCTAGGATTCAAGTTGGTGTATTTTCTGCTACTATGCCACCAGAGGCTCTTGAAATCACAAGGAAATTTATGAATAAGCCCGTCCGTATTCTTGTGAAGCGTGATGAGCTAACCCTCGAGGGTATCAAGCAGTTTTATGTTAATGTCGAGAAGGAGGAATGGAAGCTGGAAACCCTCTGTGATCTGTATGAGACATTGGCCATCACTCAGAGTGTCATCTTTGTTAACACCAGGCGCAAGGTTGATTGGCTCACTGATAAAATGCGCAGCCGTGATCATACTGTCTCTGCCACCCACGGTGACATGGACCAGAATACAAGAGACATAATTATGCGAGAATTCAGATCTGGTTCTTCCCGAGTTCTCATCACCACCGATCTCTTGGCCCGTGGTATTGATGTTCAGCAAGTCTCTCTTGTCATCAATTTTGATCTGCCGACTCAGCCTGAGAACTATCTGCATCGTATTGGACGAAGTGGACGGTTTGGAAGGAAGGGTGTTGCCATCAACTTTGTCACTAAAGATGATGATCGCATGCTTTTCGACATACAAAAGTTCTATAATGTTGTAGTTGAGGAGCTTCCAGCCAATGTTGCTGATCTCCTCTAATGCGGTTTTGCCTCCCCAAATGTTCCTTAGTTCAAGTAACCTATTTCCTTATTTCCTAGGTTAGTTTAACGTGTAATGGACTTTTTAATTGGGAGATTTAAGTGCCATTAAATTTGCAGAGGGGACTTCTATCTCCCAATTTTATTGCAGTTCCAAACTACTGTTGCAAAATTTTTGGTTTGCTGTGTTGTAATTGCCAAAAATAACTGCAGATTTGGTTGCTGTTGGACCTTAATATTGAGTCTTTTAAAGTTGGATTTTACTTTATTTTATGCATGTCAAGTCTTTTAAGCATCCTCAATTTGGTTTTGTCTTGTTCTCATGTACATGGTATTGGCTCATTGTCCGGTTCTTTCAATATTTAGAAGAAGGATGTCATTAGGTAATTGCGAAAAGGGTTTATCATGAGATGAGAAATGCAATAAGATGAGTAAGGAATGCCCCATTTTTTGGAATTTTCATGACATGGGAAAATGCAAGTGTTTGTTTTATATGAAACTTAAGAATTAGTGATTGTATGATAATGAATAAGGAATACATGATTTTCGGAATTTTCTATGAGATGAGATGAGAAATGCAATGTATTAATTCTACATGAAGTTTATGAATTAATGAGTGTATGATAATGTGCAATATATACTCATCTTTCTCTTAGATAGGGCATACTGAATACCAAATTCATATGATTTTGCATTTTGATCATAATATTTGCGTCATATCCTTCTCTAGTGACCTTTAAAGTGCTTAAAATGAATGGATCAAAGCATAATTGATCAATATCGTACCCCCAAAAAAAGGGAAAGAAAGAAAGAAAGAAAGAAAATCCCAATTTCCATGTTCAAAAGCAAAACATGGATAAAGGTGGAAATTGGCCACAAAACCCTTCAACCACACCAAGAGTTGAAGTATTTAAATGAAATTCTCATTTACCATTTCCACAATCCATGTGAACTCACCACTCTCAAAGTCCTACTTTTGAAAGTTGAAATTGATTTGAAAGCAAATATATGTTAATGCCAAGTTGAAGGTATCAATTTTTCCCACCACACAATACTTGTCAAACATATGTATTTTATGGGCTTATATCTTACTAAATGTATCCTTTTCTCTTTGTTCTCAAAAGAACCACACATCAATTACATATAGTTAAGCCAGCAAGTTTCTTTAAGATAAGTTCCATCTTATGATTGTTCTCTGCAACCTACCATTCTTCAATAGGTAAATGACAAATTAATAATGCTACCTATGTGTCTTGTCTCAAATAATGTAACTTCTTGATTGTTCAATTTCATGTAACAATAATTTTTATGCAACTAAGGCTCTGATTAAATATATACCAATCGAATTATGACGTAGATATTTTATTATATGGTGTTATCATATTTTTATGCAACAATTTACAATTCACTATGATATATATATTCAGTGAATGAAATAGAATATCTGATTATATATTTGAGTAGCTAATGAATTATTAAATTATAGATATAATATTTTTAGTATTTTATTTCATAATATCATATTTCTATTAAGTAATCATGACCCACTAATCCAAGCTACGTGTGGCGAAGTATACTTGCCATTCATAATATTATCAAGAGAGGCTGTCATTGTGGTTGGTAATGATCCATGGCTGCCGGATATTCACAGCCATTTCATCTCTACGGATTTAAGTCCACAAGATGTGAATAGGAGTGCTTAGTCTCTTATGATTTCAAGGCAAAATAGGTGGGACACTGATATGATATATTCTTTATTCAATCAAAGAGAAGCTAATCTCATATTGAGCATTCCCTTGAGCAACAGGTGGTGTGATCATGTATGGGCATGGCCAGGGGATTCTGGAGGAAATTATTCTGTTAAGAGTTTCTACAAGCAAGTTGGAAATTCAAGTGCGAATTATGGTATGGAGAGCTGGATGTAATGCACTTCCAACGTTGGATAATCTTCATTCCAAAAGATTGAATGTGAACTCCAATTGTCCGATTTGTTCTATTGAGCATAGACTGTTTTTCATGTTCTGTTCAACTACTCTTTGGCAGTCGAAAGCTGGTCTCAATCAGGCTTGTTTGACAACGTGCTTTCTATTAATGTTAACTCCTTTATGGATTGACTGGGAAGGAGGTTAGACAACGTAACATTGGAAAATAGATGTAAAGTGATGATGATCTTGTGGAGTTTGTAGAGTAATTGTAATCAGATGATCTGGAAATCAAAGACTGGAACTCCTACCTCAGTTCTTTTCCTTTCCTCTTCAATGTTGCAGCAATGGCAATCTGCTCAAGCAGAAAAGAACCAGAAATCCAGTAAGCCTTCTCTAGCTTGTAGCGATCGATGGTCTCGCCTTCTTGTCAGCTGGTTGAAATGTAATGTGGATGCGATTCTACAAAACCAAGGAGTGGTTACTGCTGCATTGGCAACACCATTTTCAGTGGTTGTTCTTCCTTCCTTGTACTCTAGGGAGGCTCGGCTTTCAAATGTGATCTTTGAACTCGGTGCGCAAGTAGTCGTGGATGCTACAACAACTGATTGTGTTGATCTTTCTTGTTTTGGTTATACGGTTTCTATTTGTAAAGCTCTTTTAAATGAGCTAATGAACTATATAGAGTTATTTTTATTCGACGTTTAACGAATTAGGTGACTCATTATCTTGCTAAGACTTTTGTTTCTTTGTCTGAATAAAGTATGTAGGAGAATGATGTTATTATATATTTAATTGATGTAATTTATTTTGATTTGCAATGAAGTTTTCTTTTGGAGTAAAATAAAAAATAAATAAATAAATAAATAAAGAATTAATCATGACCCACCGGCCCTATATGTTTAATTGAGGTTTGATTTTATCTTTCATTGTCCATATTTTTCTTTTTCATGAGTCTCATTGTCATCCATAATAGTAATACTTGACTTGACCCTCTTTGCCCAATTGATTATTTGTCAAGTTGTTTTTTCAATGATGCTCATAATCTCAAGGCATTTACTTTCTCACTTTGACATAATTGAAAATTTCCAAAAGTGACTTTAACCAACATATGTACCCATAAATTAGGGGTGTAAAATAAAAATACTAGCTTTCCAAGACAAATCACAATAATAATTCCACCCTCAAGTATTATACTATGCTTAATTTGTACTTGCTACTATCTTAATCCAAGAGATTAGTAAAATATTATATTTTTTATTAAGAAATATTGCATAATTCCTAAAATCCTTTTAGGTTGTTAGAATTTCAAATATGAATTTGAACTTTGAAGAAATTAAATTTGAACAATTTATATAGAAATAGGTATGAAAATGACTTTCTCATACGTTTACTTTCAAAAACACTCACCAAATATTTTTAAATATTTTTTTCAAACATTTAAAAGAAAGATAACATATTCAACATACTACGATGATCCCTATTTATCCACATATCCAAGAGCCAAAAACAAAATTGCATTTTCTAGAAACCAAAATTCAAACCACATGTTTGCCATTTATATTCAAACCACAAGTCCTCCCTTTGAACCTTTTATTTTTAATTTTATATTTCATATAATATACTCTCATTAAGTGCAATTTTAAAAAAAAATTAAATAAATTAACCTACATGCATACAATATGAAATATATATATATGTGTATCTATATATATTAGATTGGAACTTGTGTTTGACTGGTCCAAGCTTGTGGTTTCTTAAGACAAAACTAATTCCCATTATTGATATTAATTACAAGGCATCAAGTATCTAATCCTACAACATTTTCAAAATCAAGGAATAAAACCACCACTCAAATTCTCTTCCTCTGGCAGTTTCCTCTCAAAAAACCAACCCCAAAATCCCCTCAAGACCCAAACTTTTTCCCACCCCATCAGAAGAAACTTCAAGAAATCCATGGCAGGTTACAGATCAAACTTCTATAGTGATGAAAATATGCAAATAGAGCCTTACTATGGCCCCCCTTCTACAAATAGGCCTAATGATTTCAGGTCTTACAGTGCTTCCTATGCTTCTTCTTCTTCATACTATTATGCTGCGCCGCCGCCGGCGGTGGCGGCGCCACCACCACAGAAGCTTAAGAAGGGGAAGAGTACTAGTGGGTCAACTTCAAATTCTTGGAGTCTTAATGATCCCGAGTTTCAGAGGAAGAAGAGGGTTGCTAGCTATAAAGTCTACTCTGTGGAAGGAAAAGTCAAAGGTTCTTTTAGGAAGAGTTTTAGGTGGCTTAAGGATAGATACACTCAGGTGGTTAATGGATGGCGGTAATTTTTAGACAAGAATTGTGGTAAGAATTTGATTTTGCTTTTTATGATATAGTTTTCTTTTTGTTTTTGTTGTTTTGGATGAAGAATTGTTGAGTTATTTTATGAATCAAAATGTTCTCTCATGGGATGTCAGCATAAAAGTTGGATCTTGGTGATAATGATAGACTTTCTTGTTTTTGGATGTTTGTACTCAATGAAAATGTTGTCAAGAAGTTTCATATATTCCTTTTTCTTGCACCAACTTTTGGGATTTAATGTGATAGATTGGTGTAGTTTAGGAGTAATATGCATTGCATTTTTGCATTATGTTGTATCTTGGGAAGAGATGGGGGTAGAGGATATATAGATTAAGATGAGTGCATTAGGATTGGTTTTGTCCTTTATTTAAATTATGATGCTTCTCTTGGATTATAACTTGGTGTTGTGTTGAAATTGCTTGTGAGTTGTCTATGTGTTTGTAATTTATGTTTGTGCTTGAGTAGGAAAAGATTGAGAGAGGGGCTAGTAGGGACAGTTACCTCCCTTCGAGTCTATATAAGCTTATTCTATATGTATATATATATATTTTATAATCATATTTTCAATTAAGGAATCGGGGCTTGGTTAAATTATAATTAAATTAGTTAAGGATTGAGATGCTTGATGCGAGCTTTTGAGCATTTGTAAATTATGGAAACTCAGGTTGGGTTTGAAATTTTGCAGCATGACTAGTTGACATAGATGTTATTAATTGATTATGATCTTACACATCATTTGAGTTATTACGGAATTGTTTAAATTGAAAATTTTGGAAGTGCATAATATGTTAGAATCTAACCTTGCCTTCAAAATTGTAATTCCTAACTCTATCCTACTTGTCTTGTTTCTTTGTTAAAAATTTCAACAAATAATCTTATAGATTGTTCGCTTATTTCCCTTTGATTTGAAGCATCGTTTGCTTATCTCCTTTGAAGTTGATTGATGCAATTTTTCTAATTAGTTAACTTTAGTATAGAGAAATCAAGATCGACAACTATTTTAAAAGAATTGCATTTGGATAAAATTTAAATGATGTACTTTTGATCGCGATCCCTCCATGTTATGCTCACATTTCAGCACATATATGCTTGTATTTGTAGCTTGTGAAGGAATTAAACATTCATTTCTTCATCACAAACCAAATTTCCCACTCTCTTGAGTCATGTATAGTGCCAAAAGCACCACCCCTATTGCAAAGTATGGTAAAATGATTGATCTTATTTTATTGTTAATTGTTATATTTGTGGGTTGAAAGAATTATGCATAAGTAACTGGTTTATGCAATAGAATTTCCTTGCAAGAATTACTTCCAAGCTGCAGTATTGATCCATAGGAAAGAGGACAAGGGAAGAAAAGCCTACCAAGCAAATGAATGGACACATAAATCTACCATAGTTACTGGCCTACCTTAAACTGAAATACCTCCAATCCTTAAAACACGCATACTTCAACGAAAAACTTAGAAATAATCCCAGGTTTGATTGTAGAGAAAGATTTCACCAAGGCTAATTATTTACGGCTTTACGCTATCGGCCTGAAGAAGACCCTCGCGGATCTGTGAGGCGATATCCTTGACAGCACCAGGACCATGTGGAACAAAAACTGCAGAAGACTTCGAGGAAGCTCCAATTTCCTTCATTGTGTCAAAGTACTGAGTCACCAGAACCATGTCCATCACATCCTTTGCTGTAGTTCCCGGCACGTTCTCTGAAAAGGCCAGAACGCTGTCTCTCAGCCCATGAACGATTGCTTGGCGCTGCCGAGCAACGCCAAGCCCTGACAAGTATTTCGACTCAGCCTCTCCCTCAGCTTTCTTGATTTGCAGAATCTTTTCTGCTTCTGCCTTCTCATTTGCAGCAACTCTCAGCCTAGCAGCTATTATGCCATTTAAAAAACTATCAGGTCTATGTGGATTTTAAACCTACAAATGCTTTCATTCTCTTTTCAAGAAATACAAGACATTTAAGTCATACAAGTAAAGAGATTTATTTATTGACAAAAAAAAGAAAAGACATAAATGGTGATTGGATTGATGATAAAATAGAATTTTGTGTCCTGAACAATGATTTGATTGATGATGAAAAAAAGAATTTTATAGTTTAGTTCTACGCCTTAGCAAAAAAATAACTGATTAAATTCTATTGAGTTTGACTCACAGTTATCATTTATCTAAAGAATATCTATAAGGAGCAAATAAATCATCAAAAGCACTTAAAGATGCCATTGGGAAGCTGTCATATGATCAGGACAAGAGTCGAATATTTGAGAAATCCTAAGCAAAGTAAAATGAGTTTGCATTCTGAGTATATTCCTGGAAAAAATTCAGTTTCTGAGTATATATACTTGCCTGCATTTATCTCATTCATGGCTCTCTTTACATGAACATCTGGTTCTATGTCGACAATGAGGGTCTGGACGATTTCAAATCCATAAGCAGACATGGCCTACACAAGCAGCAAAAGGAATGAAATTAATTCAAAAACTCAGAAAGAATGTGATTATTGAATCCTTGTGATGTCAAAAGCATCGAACCTTTTCAAGTTCTTCCTCCACAGATTTGGCTATTTCATTCTTCTGTTCAAAAACAGCATCCAACTCCAATCTCGGCACACAGGCTCTTATAACTTCATAGAGAAAAAAGAACAAGAAATCAGAGAACAAATAAGAAGACGTGAAAAGAGAAAATAAAATAGTCAATCTCAAAATCATGATGCATGTGAGCAAAAATGGTGGGAAGAATATAAAATCAACCCCATACCGTCAAAAACATATGCTTGGATCTGTCCCTTTGTATTAGAGAGCTTATAAAATGCATCAGCTGCTTTTTTTGCCACAGCTCGGTATTGGACGGATGCAACAACGGTCACAAAGACATTGTCCTGAAACAGCGAACATTGTCAACCAAAAGATCATTCCAACAGTAAAATATGGAAGAGGACAGAACAATCCATAAGTTTGCAATGGAGAACTATAAGGAAGAATACAGCAAAATGAAGATTAAGCAGATTCAAGTACAAGTCAATGTTATGATATATCATCCAAATTGCTGCACTGGATGACATTTAGATCTAGTCAGAACAGATATTTTCAGAATTGCATATTCCCAAAATCATAACGTTTTTGACCAAAGTCGCTGGTTGAAAACACAGAACAGAAAACACACAAAACGTACCAAATTCTCATCTTCATTATAAGGAAAGCTAGGAATCACCTTCGTTTTCGTTTCACAACGAACATCAAGCTGTTGCACACGCAGCGATAGCTTACCAGCCAACTTGTATCCAAGACACCAGGGCAAGCAGTTACAGCCAGGCTCAAGAACATGGTCGAATTTACCAAAACATTCCCTCACAGCAACAGTTGACTGATCCACTTGAACACAACAGAGTGTTTGACCCATTGTTCAGACCTACAAACAGAATAAGCTTGTGAGTCGTAAATTGCGGAATTCTACTTACAGTACTCTCAATGATGTGTGTGCTACCATTCTTTGTGTGGCTATCCATTAGAACACCACGCTAAAACACAAAGTGTTACTGCTGTTATAATTACTATCCAGGGATCAACAAGCTACACAGGTCATTGTTCTTTAGAAATAACCCTTAATAGAAGCTGCACAAAGATATCAATCAGACAACAACTTGAGAACTCGAAAGCACAAATAGCTAATATTTTATACATTCAAGAATAAATTGAAATAAAGATCCTGAATTTCTGCTACTTCGTGGAAACTTAAATATATTTCGAAACATCTTGAACGGGAAAAAATGGCAACGAATACATACATACATACATACATGCAGGGGAAACCATAAAGAATAGAACAAAATAATAAAAGTACGTATGATGTTGTTGAACACAAGATCAATACAAAAGTATAACGGTAAGCATGGTTGCAGGTGAAAATTTTAGCCATTAAAATATCACAATTTTTTCTTAAAAACAACAAGCAAAAAAGACAGAAACCCATCATAAATCCCAGCAAGAAAAACCAAAAATTTGGGATTATGAATTATGTACATAGCAAAGTTGTCCAAATTTTTTCTTGCCAAAAACACCACTGCAAAAGCCAAATTCTCCAAATTTGGCAACACACAAGAAGATAAATAAAATAGAACAGGAGAAATAAATCCCGAGCACAACAGCAGAAGTAAAAACCATTTTCAAGAACTTAAACAGATAAAAAGAACCCAGATGATCACACACACTAAACACTCCAGACAACTCTAACGAACACGTCGAAATTAAAGTAAAAGCCCCGCAAGAAAAGTTCACCGCCTTCAAACATGCAACCATAGAAAACACACGAACAAAGAAGAGAAACCCGTTTGTACGTGCAACCCGCTTCGTACGGTACAAGGTTTCATGAAAATAACCTTCGAAGAAGGGTTTTTGTTGCCGCCTAAAGAGAAAGAAAATGATGAGAAATAAGGCTAATAGGCGTATACACGCACATTAACAAGTTTTATAGGGGAAATGAGAGTCCATGGATTCTCGGAAACGAAGCTCTGATCCTTTTATTATAAATAAATAAATAAATTCTTATATATGAAATTAGATTTTGTTATTATTATTATTTTTTTTAGTATTAATTGATCAAAAAATAGTAAATGCGATTGGGAACTAATATTGCCAATTGTGTCTGTTTGTTTTTTTTTAATAGAATTTTGATGAGACCAATGTCTTATTTTATGTTTATTTTGGATTCATATTTGAGACATTTTTCTATAATATTACGCAGTATGTTTGAAGTGTCTCACATATTCATGTTATAATATGTATATATATTTTTATTTATATCTATATATGCATATGAATAATTTGCTGAATTTGAATTCGAACTTCATACTCATATGTGTGGGGACCATATTGTTAAACCAGTTGAAAAGTTTTTTAATTATGGATGACACCTGCAGGGAATGAAATAAAGAGTTACTCCCCCATCCCATCCCGATTCTCAATCCCCACTGCAGAAAAATTTTGCCCCCCCTCTCCGTTTCCTGAATCCCCACGAATCCAATCTCCAAAATAATTAGTAAATATTTTTTGGTGTGTGCATAAATGGCTAAAAAATAAAAAATAATCAAGTCTTTATTAATAAATTTTTATAAATTATATGAAATTACTAAAAAAGTATTAAAAAAATAGTGTATATATGATAGTATATATGAAAATATATATAATAAATATATATATTAAGAACATTTTAATTAATATGACGGGATGGGGGGTTCGCAGGGCGGGGAGTATGATCTCCATCCCTCAATTAGCTTCGAGGGAGTTTTATCCTTAACCCCATCCTTGCGAAAAAATTCCTTAAATTCGAGGACCCAAATTCATGAGGATTTGCAAAATTAGAGAATTTTTTGTCCTACCTACTCTTAATCATAATGACACAATTTTGACCCATTTTTGAATTCTTCAATTTTATAATCAAATCAAAAAATAATTATTTGTTTTTACCCAAAAAATAATAAACTTAAAATATCCATAATTATCAATTTGTATCCCATTCAAATAATATCAATCTTTTTATATTATCAAATACGTTTGAAAGATTCATAATAATAAATTTTTATCTTATTAGATGAGTTCCAGACATTCAAAACTAAAGATTTGTATCGCACATAAATTTGAATTTTCAAAGGTGTTTCATATGCCCCCACTTAAGTATCCCAAAATTTCACCCTATAAATTTAACTCATCCCATAATTAAGAAACCAATCTTCAATTTATTATATAGATAAATATCGTAATTTAGATATTTAAAAGATATGGATGTGGCTTCTAATTGAATAAATAAACCATAACCAATGTATTAGATAATATAATCAAAAATTTCCTTTTTGAAGATTTGCAGTGCTCTTAGAGTTACTCTCTTGTAAGAATAAAAATCTCCCATCATGCATGTTGATAGATCAATACTTTCTGAAATTAAAATTTCCATGTATGATGTTAAATTTTAACGTTACGACCATAATTTCGTATCCATTAAATTTTTCAGAAAAGATTTAATAGTTTTGTAGCTATTGCTCAATGTTCTTCATGCTCAATAAGCATGCTACTTGGATTTTCTCTTAATAACTCATGAATGCTTGCATGACATTACTTAGAGCAATGCAAAGCTTATTGAAATATTTTTTTCATATGGCTCATGGATGAGTATAATGCATGGAATTACATAAAAGCAATTAATGCTATTTTATGATCCAATTTATAGCACATTTCTATCTATAGAGTTCATGACTTTCCACACCAAAGTGAAAATTGTATATTAAACAATTTTTGGATTTTCTAAAATTCCAAAAACATGCAAAAAGGAAATGCTATCCACACGACAGAATTTTTATTTGTTCAAATATCAATTAAGGCAAATAAGATCATAAACGACAAATCTCACAAGTTCATTGTTATGGATAGTTCCTTCAAAAGATCGAACTGATATCGTATACTTGAATTCTCGACATAAATTCTTGAATCTATCAGGGTATTGGATTGAATAGAAACTAACAATCAAAGAAGTTAAAATGAATTTCACACCACATGCCCTCCCTTCTATGTATAAGGACAACATACACTAAATCATGTACCTATGATTGTAATAATAATACCTCATTAAAATGCATGAAATAGATCAGCCGCGTCTTCCCATAGATATGATATTAAATTCATTCCGTACTATATATTTCAAGACATGATAAAAAAAAATGTATAGCAGAAAATCATAACAAAAGATAATGATCTCCTAACTCAAAAATTTACAACAGTAAAGGTTATAGTATAAGCCCTCTGAACAGTCAATGGCATGCATTACATGCACAGGACCATAATTTAACACTGAACTAACACAAGCAGAACTGTGCAAAGTTCATGTATTAATTGTACAGTAGAAAGGCAGGTCTCTTAAAGCAAGGATAGGGCCAACTCAAAGCACTCAAGGCTCATACCATGTTAGGCTTCCCATGATCAAATATTTACCCGGAAGACTTCCAGCAGATGGTGCAAGATATGTGATTTTCTTGCTGCAGTGGGACGAATTGAAAGAAGATCGTGTTAGAGGCAAAAATGGAAGTTCATGATTCATTTGAAGAAAAAGTTCAGGTTAAACCTTTCGAAGTTTATGTCAGTGATCCAGATGAACCCAGCAATGTTACTGCCAAGAAGGAAAAAGCAAAAAATGAGAGAATTTCTTTCACTTATTTCCAATTTAGCAAGTAGGAAAATAACAAAAGAGAAGTGATAGAAAGAAAGCATCTCACTTCCATGATGCTTATATGAGTTATTTCGGATGAGTTTTGTGGATGATTTCTCAGAGAAAAAATAAATCTCGCACCGGTCTAACTACAAAGATGCTTAGTCCAAGTGCCCAGAACATTCAAATGGAGAAATTGCTATACCTGGATATAATTTCATCCGGTTCTTTGGCAAATGAGACAGCTAGGACAAGATGCAGTAAGTCTTGGTTGACACTAACTGGGGTCAGTCTTGTAGGCTCTGCGGTTGGCTCTGCACCGACGGGCAGAGCAGAACGTGGGGCCTGTGGTCCACCACCAACTCGATAGATACGCAAATCACTGAAATTCACAATGTTAGAATGCGGGGAAAGATCATTTGCAAGACCATAGAAGTACTCCTGCAGTCACAATGAAACCGAAGAGAACATTTCAAAATGGAAGAAAACTGTGCTAAAAGGCAATGCATCTGTTGCAAAATCAATGATCATGACGTCAAATCCAAATAGTTCAAACTGAAGTCACAATCCCCTCTAGAAGTTGCATACACGTATTCTGAAAGCCCTAGCCTTCTGACGGACTTTTGCATTTCTAGAGACAACACCACCAGACTTCTGAAGCTTCACCACATCTACATTAGCTTTGTTTTTCAGAACTTCTTTAAGCATGCTCCAAAGCTTTTCCTGCAAAATGTTCACGAACAAGAAAGCAAGAAGAAGATCAAGATCAATATTTCCCACAAGCCTTTGAGAGACAGGCAGGGAACAATCCTTGTGACCCTTCTGTGACAGTAAAATACAGCCAACAAAGAACATGTTCAATGCAAAGCTTAATCATTCAGATGAAGAGTCTTCATCACTTGCATTAAGATCATAGTCATCGAACCTATATCAACTGTGTAGGTCAGAACAACTGGATACCTGACCCAAAACCAGAACAACTGAGGCATTCAACGTATCAATTGCATGCAGCAGCAACTGCCAAGAAAAAAAAGGAAAACAGAAAGCAAAATGAAAGAGTAACTGAGAAAATACTGTTTTAATTCACCAAAGCCATATGCAGTGATAAAAATATATCAAAGTTGAATACCTCATAACCAACACCTTCAATCCATCCCATGGTATTAATAACCATGCCTGCAGCTCTAGATTCAACATTTCCTGTAAACTGCCTCTCCAAAATTTGAGCAAGCTCCTTCACCAATACTTTGTAAAGGTCCGTATTAACACTGAAAAGCACCAAATTGAAGTTGAAAAGAAAGAAATTACAGTTGGGAAAAGATGGATTCTAGCAAGAAGCAAGCAGCATGTAGTATAAATATGACCAGTTGCAAGAACAGAGGATATGCAATAACAAGATCAAACTCAGGAAGTTCTCAGTGCAGACTTCATACTTTGGTGTCACATGGCCATGGAAATAAACTAGAGGCATATCAAGACGAATTCCTTCCACTGGATCAATAGGCAGTTCAATTGGTGTTGCGGCTATGCATCCAGGTATTGTTATAGATCCTTGTCCTATGTCTAAATCTACAAAAGTAGGTTTCCATCCTTGTTTGGCTGCCCAACTAAGAAGCATCCTTGATAGTGTACTCTTTCCAGAATCAGTAGGTCCCACTACAATAACCCTTGGTCCCTGAAAAAAAATTAGCTGAAGGGTGAATTCAGGAAAGTATGCCAAAGCATAACTGATGACATCAATTGCTAATGCCAAAACAACCACTTTTCACAGAGACAAACAGAATTGCTGGAATTCTCCCTCTTAAATGATTCAACTTCATCTATTGTATTTTCATAGAATAGGAAACAATAAAACTCAATGGGATTATGGAAAGGGGAAAAACTATTTCTAAAATATATTTTAAATAGATGCCAGAAGGAGTATTAAGTTGCTGGATTTCTCCCTGTTCAAGAATCCTCACAGAAGTGTTAGGAAATCCTTCTGGGAGATTCCGTGTATTCTATAGTTGCTTACCGCGTCAAATCTTTTAGCCCCTTATCGCTGTGGGGGCAAAATTATATAATTTTGTATTTCAAAATTCAAAATTTCATTTTATAGGGCTATATGTCTTTTTTCCCCTTTCAAGGATAAGACATACTTGGCTCGATCTATCAATTAAAATCCTAGATTTTTGAATTGAGAGAGATAGTTATTGGTTCGATACCAATAATGGCAATCGTTTCCGTTCCACTTTATCATAATTGATTAGTTCTTAATTGATGAAATTTGAATATGAATAGGGGTGGACTGACTATTTTCCCATATCTTTTACCCATCTTATCTATTTTTTTTTATTTCTAGACATAAATGCCACTTAACAAAGATTTGAGTCCCTTCTCAGCACAGGATCTTGTATATGTGAAGGTAAAGTAAAGGCGAAAGCATACATTTGTATGTCCCATCAAGGATAAGCAGAAACACACACACACACATAGATGAATAGATACAAAATAAGGAAACAGGAATGTTTTCAATGATTATTAATACAAGCTTCATACTGAGAACAGAAGTACAAAACAGTACAAATGGGATCGGTAAAAGAACCCTTTATCCCTTTATCTTTCTTAATTGGTTTACTCATATACATAATGGTACCTGAGAAGCATCAGAATCACCAGGTGAAGCTTTGGCACGATTTCTTCGAGCATCCAGCACAGCATGCACATTAACATAGCTGATCATGGGTGTCTAAAGGGTATATGAGAAAATAGTTAAATAGCTATCAGAGTAAGCAGCAAAGCAATAGTCTCTTTGTGTGCAAAACATCCCATGGTAAGTGTTAGAGAACCAAAAAGATACCTCATCTGCTGTATAATCAGTTTCAGTAGTACCATCCATTTCAATTGTCGCACCATACCAAGTAAAAACCTAATGCATTCAATCAACTTTCAATCAAAACAACGAAATTAACCATGTATAAGCATTATAAACCAGAATTTAGTAGTTCAAACATAACAATCCAAATGATGCAAGCAAAATAACAAGTGTACGTATGCATACAGCAAATTTGAGCCTTGGAGGAAAAGTCAACCAAATCTCCGGCGGAATTTCAGTTCCAAAAATCTCAGCAGTGCCTTTGAGCACCCGGAGGCGAAGGGGAGAATCAGGACTAACTTCAACTCTCAGTTCACATTCTTTGTCCAGCTTCACCTGCCTCACTGTCGTCGAACCACCTGGTGGCGCAGTTGGAGCTACAGCAGCTCCGCCATAAGCCATTTTCAAAGCTTCTTTCAATCAATTAGCAAAAGAAATTACACATAAGAAAGAGATTATAGTAGAATATTCTGGTCATGCACATGCGGATGAAATAGTTGCGACATTTGCAGCTGCAGGCGGTCGTCGGCGAGCGGCGGAGGGGGTAAAAGAAGGGTGGCGATTTGATTTTCTCCTCTTCGTTTGTTTGTTTATTTTTTTTGGCCCTATAATTTATTCTAATTTACCTAACTCCCCCTAGAAAATTATTATTTACATGAGGGTCCTCAAATTTTTTAGTATTTAAAACTTAGGACATTAAATTTACAGCAACTGACTTTGGGTTATAATAAGTAATTATATTTCGGTATCTTTTAATTAAAAAAAATTACATTTTTATAAAATTCTCTCTTTAGTATTTTTCTCAAATTATTTCATATGGGTTTAAATTTCTTTGTTTTGCCAATTCACAAATTTCTACGTAGGAAATATATTTCGTTGTATTTTAATTCAAATTTAGATTTTGATATCATATAATATTTGATGGATTCATGGGCACCAAAATGTAATATCTAAAATTGATTTTCTATTATAATTAAGCATATTTCCCATGTTGCAAAAAATTTTATACATGAGCTAAAAATAAGTTTTTTATTGAGTAAAAAATTAGTGGGATTTTGTTATTATTTTTAACCAAAAGATACTTTTGAAAAGAAAATTTTTTAATTGAAGAAATGAGATATTATTCGGAATAAACAAAACACAAAACTTTCTACATAATAGGAAAAACTTAATGCCACTGAACTACAAACAACTGTATCATCAAATTCTTTTTTTTTTTTTTCTATAAACTAACTAGTAAAAAGTGTTAGGCATACTTCCATTCTTAAAGCCTAAAATATCCCAATGAAATCTCATTAAGACCGTAAATGAATATTTGAAAATCCGTTTACCATTCGCATTCGTATTTTTTTATACAAAGTTTATTCGCATCCGTTTAAAATGGATACTATTCATATTCGATTAGTATATATCTAATTATAAATGGATATGTGTATGATAAATGCGTATCCGATTTGTTTAATATCCGCTCCAAATGCATATTTATTAAATAATATATTATTCATAATTTTTAATAAAAATCTCATAATCCATAAATATATATACATAAATTATAAATGAAGAATTGGGAAAAAAAAGAATAAATTTAAAAAATTATTGTAACATAGAGAAAAAAAAATTGAAGAATAAAGTTAATCAACTCAATTATTGTTGGTTGACTTAATAATTAATATACTTAAATGATATTATTATTATTATTAATAAGTATGGATAACCAATTATAAAGTTCATTATTGATTAGAAATTATGTTATTTGTTTGATTATTTTCTTTTTAATGAAATTATATAATTCATTCGATTAATTAAAATATGTATTTGTTATAAATTTACAGATTTACTTATTTGGATATTTTTAAATAGATATTTAAACAATTATCATTGAATATGAATATAAAAAAATAATTCAAATATACAGATAAATTTAATAAAATATGAATAAATTTGAATAATTATAATCGGATAATGATATATCCAAATTCAACCAATATCCAATAAATACGAATTCAAATATTATTTTTTAATATTTATCAAATTCGTATTCGTATCCAAATGTTCAAAAAGTTAAACGAATACAAATATGAAAACAACGTATCCGATCCGTTTAATATATGCTTGCACCCCTAAATTTCACCATGTGATATAGGCAAATGTTGTTCAAAGACTATTCTACCCTCAATAACAAAATAATGATGAGATTTGTGCACTTTTGCATGGACTAGCAAACCCAATATTTGACCCACCGTATGACCCTAATTCGAAGCCGAATCCAATGTTGACATGTTCATACCAATTCACCATTGTAAGCAGTGTTTTCAAAATCGGACCGGACATTGAACTGGTAACATTACTGATTACTGGTTCAACCGATTCAACCAGTGGTCGAACCGGTATAACACAATAATTATATTTAATTTTATAAATATATATAATATTTTAATATTACTAAAAAATAAAACTTTCATTGATATAGAAAGAATATTATTTGAAAAAAAATTAACTTACTTATTTTGAAGTATATTTTTTAGAAAATAATAATGTTTAAAAATTAGTCAATTATAAATAAATAAAAAATAATATTTCACATTAATTTAAATAATCATCGTTTCATACTTCAACTCAAGTAAAAATAAATTCTTCTATGTTAAATATTTGATATAATTTTAGAGATATTAAACAAAATAAAATAATAAATTAAATATAAACATTGGTATACAACTACCACTTCATTAAATTTCAAAAAAAATAAATTTCTGTTTCAAAAAATTAGATATCTAAAATTTTTAATCATCATCTTCAACATAATTTTCTCTTTTTTTTAAAAAAAATTCAAAATTCAAAAGAAAAAAAAAAACTGAACCGGTTGAACCGGTCCAGTTTTGACCGGTTTTGACCATGACCGATTTTTATGGCTCAACCAGACCGGACTGGCCTCCGGTCACCGGCCGGTCCGATCCGGTTTTCAAAACAGTGAATCAAACTCGGCTTCAAGCTCGACCCTGAATCACCGTACCATGTATGTGCCAACCACAAAGTATTATTAACATTAAAACAAGGAGTGCAGCATGTTTTAATTTTAACTTTTATATGATTCGGGACAATAGTGGATGGTCCAGCAAACAAGAATTTTTCTTAATTCATTGTGAACTACAAGTAATCAAATGTGTTTCTGGAATCACAAAAGACAAGTCATATCATCCACTAGAACCAATTCTGAATGTCCTGGATGTACTCACAGGCGCACATGAATATGTTACAATTGTCTTTGGTTTGTCCCATAATGCCCTACCTACACTTCTGGTTGGCACATGGAATGTTAGAATCGTCACAATCGATTGCTTATTGAACCCTGTAAATATCAAAAAAAATTTAGTACACTCAACATACTTATCAAAAACATTCTCACATAACCTCAAGCAAGAATCTCATTTCTCTAGGATTCTAAGACAACAGTAGTTGGCTTTTCTATCGGCAGAGAAAGCTAAAATTAGATAAGGCTGCCCTCTTCCCTGTGGCCTCAAAAACTCCATAAGACAATCCAAACTCATTTTTTGACCTTTTTTCTCAAAGAAAAGGTTGTAGGGCACCCACTAAAGTTCAATCACAATATCATGTCAAAAAATTCCAAAGCGGGGGCTTCAGGACAGACCATATTGGCCCCCTCAAGCACCAGATTCCTTCAGAGAAGCATGTGATTTGCGGTTAAGGGAGACGACATCAGATAGTTGTTTTTCCGTATATGTGAAAAGAACTTGTGTTCCAGGGGATAGCTTTTATAGAGTTGGCCAAGTGTATTTCCACAAACTGATTCTAACATGTCTTGGATGTATTAGTGATCTGGGCTAAGTTGTTTCTCACAATTCTTACAACATTATAGTAAATCAAATGCTTTTCCCACTATGTACAAATGGTCACTAGACAACTAAGTATTTTCTTCACATCTTTCCCTAGCAAAAATAGTGTTTTAGCCCCAAAAGTCTAGGTTCCATCCTATGGTCTAGTGCACAGGTTTAGACTTTCATCCGATGATAGGATTAATGTCTGATGGTAAATGCATAAGAGGATAACAGATTAGTCGCCAAAATGGACCCTAAAGATGTGATTTGGTTCATAGGAAAAGAGCTCATAGAAGAACAACTTAAAAATAGCTTATAAGGCAGCAAAAATACCCAAAATTTCTCCGCATGACATTGTTACAGACTGTTCTTTTGACTTATCTCATGGAATAAGTAAATTAAGTATGCAGAAAGCACATCAACGATAACTGGCAGATATTCAAGAATCTGCATGCAGAAGTTCGATGAAAATTACCAACTATAATTGCAAGATAAGAATTCGGTTTAGCTCATATAGTTAACATATATACTTGAGCATTCTTACATTGGTCATAGTAATGATCAGAGGTTTGTTGAGTAAAACCTTTCTATGGTTAGTGGGACCATAAAATGTGCAGCCCTGATGTCTTCTATCGTATAATGTTTTGTAAGAATTGTTAGCATTTCAAAGAATCCAAAAGTGTGAATTGACAATTTGAACTGATTTATCACTCCAACAGCAGTTAAATCGTGCAAAACAGAAAGGATAACTCACGCCGGGATTCAAATCAGAAAGAATTAAGAGGCCACACTTAAATGCATCATTATGTAGCGGCCACAGATGAAAACTCTCTAACACAGAAAGCAACCAGAATGAATCACATCAGGGTTATCTATCCAGTGAAATAGGCCTACCTACCACAAAATAGAATTTCCCATCATGATTTTCTTTCTGTTGGGTAACTACCCAGTTGCTCCATCTGCCAGCTTTCATGAGAGGCGACCTGGTCGTCAAAAGGGGTGTATTGCTGCACAAATCAGACAGCCCAAAAGAAATCAGCTGTTATAAAATGATGAAAATTCAAATCAGCATATGTAGCTGCTAAAACATGAGTTCTGTGATGATCGTTGAGGTACAATAATCCTTTGGATTAATGCATCTTAATAAGTTTTAACTGAGTAAAAGAAGAAAAAAACAAAGAAGTTAATTCAATAGAACTATATATTCCAAAGTGAAATTTACCTCCATCTTTGTTAACAGCTCTTTGGCAGTAGGAGCTGAAAGAACTATGTGCCTAGCAACAGGCTTTATGAAGCCTTCTTCAACACCCTTGTCAAATAACGTGAGCAAAGAGTCGTAGTAGCTATCAACATTGAGCAAACCAACCTGTCCAAATAATTGTCTCATATCAAAAGAAAACAATCAACTTCATATGACCTATAGGATGAGGATGGATACACCACCGGTTTTTTATGGATTCCAAGTTGTGCCCAAGTTATCATCTCCAGTAACTCTTCCATCGTTCCATATCCTCCTAAAATTTCAAGAAATATATATGCAAAGCTATAAAACAAACACAAGAAAAACTAACTTATCTAACGCATTTTTTGCTTTGATTCTAAATCTTTACCAGGAAGAGCAATAAATGCTTCAGCCTCCCGAGCCATTTCAGCTTTACGCTCATGCATGTCAGAAACAATTTTCACCTCTCCAACAGTTTCTCCTGATATCTGTCCATGCAACTCATATCCATAGTGCCTTATTTGAACATAACTAATTCCATAACAGATGAGATAAAAACAATATCCATCATTGGAAGCGAGCATGACTTCAGTAAATTCTATCACGTTTTCCTTCATACATCTCCGTAAAACTTAAAATGTCAACCAGAAAACTTATAAATAACAGTAAAATTAAAATCCAACTCAATTGGATTGTATCATCATCACAATAAAGATTTAAATACAGTAGACACAATCGAAGAACAAAGTGACAGCAGCAACTTAAGTAAGAGGAAAAAGCTGCCGATTGAGTTTTGGAAAGAGCCTCACTAGCCGTCCACCAGTCCGAATAATGAAAAAAAATTCCAACATATGAGCAGAAAACAAATAAAACCAACTTAAAACGTAGATTAGACACAAGATAATGAAAAGCAGTTGCAAAATCTATGAAGACATACCTCAATAGGAACTAGAGCTTTTGGAATTACTCTGCATATTAAAGCAAACAGCAATCAAGTTAAGGCGATTGTATTAACCAGGACAAGCCATTTTTAGTTCAAGAACACATTTCCAAGTCAATTTTTTTCATAACCCTTACCCAAGAACATGGCAACCACCATCATAGACTCTCTGGGATATTAACCCCATTAGCCCAACACTTCCACCTCCATACACCAAATTTATCTTTCTATCCACCTGCAATTACCATCACAAAGTACGATTATCATTCGAGCCAAGATTGAACACTTCAAAGAAAGTACATAAATCATGAGAATCCAAATGCCTAACTAAAGAAAACCATTTGAATAAATCAACACAAATTCATCCATAACACCATGAACACTTCCAAGAATCGTATTATCAACCAAGTAAAGGATTCACCAAAAGGGGAATATCATAACACCATGAACACTTCCAAGAATCCTCTTATCAACCAAGTAAAGAATTCACCTCAAAATGTCAATATTATAACACAATGAACACTTCCAAGAATCCTCTTATCAACCAAGTAAAGGATTCACCTCAAAAAGTCAATATTATAACACCATGAACACTTCCAAGAATCCTTTTATCAACCAAGTAAAGGATTAACCTCAACAGGTCAATGTTATGTCAACCTCTGTCAACTATGTTAAAAATTTCAATCAAAAGATTGACTTTTTTGGCCAAGAAAAACCAGAAAAGAACCAAACCAGTTCATTCCCCAAGTCAATAGCAGCATCACTGAAGACTTTTCTGTGGCCCGGATGACTTCCACAGAATACGCAGATTTTCTTGAATTTGCTACCGCTCGTTGAATTGTTCTCCATTCCAACTCAATCCTCTTGCCCACCAAAAAAAATTCAATCTTTACCTATATAAATACACTAAAAGATTGAAAGCTGAAAAGTGAAAACAAACAAAAATTCACAGTCCCTCGCTTGTCTTAACTCCTATGTATGCATATACTAATTACTGTATACTCCCATAATTGAAAAGGCAGAGATGATAAAGACAAGACGAGAATTTATTTTAAAGAAAAAAAGAAAAAAGACAATCTGGGTATTTCTTGATTTAATGAATAAAGCTGTTGAGCTGAGCCCAGGAAATCAACAAAGTTTCCAGACGTGTCTGCGGCTACTGCGTGTGTGTGTGTCTCTCTCACTGTGTGTGTTTTTGCAAAACTGGTTTTTAATGATTAAAGAAAAACATTAGAAGCCCACAAACTCTTTCCCTGTCGGCATTGAAATTTTTAATTAAAACATTTATGTTAACATAAATTGCAAGATTGAATAAATCAAAGATCCTACTTTATTGGGATAGCAAAATTCTGATATTTATTTTTTCTTTCCAGTTTGTTATTAGCTCATATGATTTGATATTTGATGCCTCTCTTTATCTTTTCATTGGCAAAAGTCACTTTCTTTTGGCTATGTACTTATAAAAACACATATATTTAATAATTGTAGTAATCATCATCAATAAAATATATAAATGCGTATATAAAAATTAAAAATATAAATTAAATTTTAACCTTAGAATCACCTAATTACATATAAAATAGTTTCTTGACTTTTTGAAGCTTCATTTGGTTAGCCAACAAATAAAAATTGAAATTGAAAAAAATAAAAATAAAAATCATTTCTTACCTTTTATAGTACACCAATAAATAGAAATAGACAGTTTCATGGCTATCATTAAACATTTGACATCCATGCATAAATACTATGTGTTTGTGCAGGCTGCAGGCACCACCTTTGTGAAGATACACGCATTTTGGTGGAGGCATTTTGTCACGTGTGAAAATCTTGGGCCCACACAAAGATGTAAAGTTATGAATACAAATGAATCGAACCCGACTTGCAAACTTCATGAGTCGAACTTGAACTAACTCAATTCGAATTCAAGTTGTTTCAATTCAAATCTAATTAAATCGAGTTTGATTTTTATTTCGAACCAATTTATCAAATATGTTAAAGCCATCATTGGTCGGTGTATAATCCAATATTATTACTATTAATTAATACGTATTGTATTCTTAAATTTTTTTTTTGAGTTTTAATTTGAGCTGGAGCTCAAAGTGTTACATTCATCAAGTTCGAATACGAATATGAACTTAAAAATTTTCTTTGAGCTCAAATCGACTCGAATTTTTTTTTGCAATTTTGCCATTCTTCTGTGGGGTAGGTATTTTTGTGTTTTCACATGTAGTAATAAATGAGAATATTCTTTCAAAAAATAAATAAATAAATGAGAATATCACCTTACTAAAAGATGGATGCAGCATGTTTTTCCACTTTGGTTGTCTTAGATTGATTTTCTTTGCTAGCCCACTTGGACTATACCTATTTTTCACCCAACAAAAGAAAAGGGCCCAGATGTCCACACCCACAGGCCCCACCCAACCAAAAAGAAAATCTAAGACCAAAAAAAAAAATATACAAAAAGACTTCACGTTTAAGGAGGTTTAGTTCAAATGACAAAATAATTTTAAAATTACGAAGTTTTTTAAATTGAATTATACCAAATTGTGGATTGGTCCATTTTTATAATATTTTTTTTTATTTAAGTACATACATATATTACGAATTTATTAGAATTTAAATCTAAAATTTACATTTATATGTATAAGAACAACATCATTTAAACATAATACTGAGGCGGGTTGGGATGATTTTATCCTAAATTCATACTCATTCCAAACTTAAACCCGCAGAGTGAAAGGTTTGAAAATTTCAACCTATTCCACACTAAATATGTAAAATTCGCATCCCTTTTGCTCCATCCTATACCTATTAACTTTTTTCTCAAGAAAATCAAATTAATTATAATTTGATAACTTAAATATAATTTCATGAAACTAATTCAATCAATATGACAATATTCAAATATATTAATGAAAAAACAAAAAACAAAAAGAGTTCAATAATAAAAATATATAATATATCATGTATTATAATTATACAATTATTCGGAATGAAACAAAATATGCTTATTTTACACTTGATCACGTACTTTTCCATATGAAATTCAAATCAAAATCCACTTCACCCTATTTGGAATGAATTATCAATTTGTCCGTACAAAATAATTACTTGCTAGTAGAAATGAAATCAAACGTAACACCAATTGAACACTCAACATAAAAATTATCAATCCCAAATATTCATTATGTAATAATGATAAGCTTGGAATATAAGACTATGTTCACTTGTGTTTTGGGGGAATTTTTTCAATCCCAAAAAAAATTCAAAAAGCAAATACATTTTTCAATATTTTTCCCAAAATATCAAAATTTTATATCCAAAAAATTCTTCTCAATTCAATCCCAAAAATCTCTACACTCTAAAAATCATACATACCCCTTCATTTTCTCACCCCACCTTTCACATCACTTATTTATTTATCTCTCTCAGTTCACTCATTCATATATAAACACACACACACACATGTATATCTTATATATATGAAAAAAAAATTTTAATGTTAGTAGTTAAAAAATTCTAAAATTTACATTTGCAAATTTAATTAAACTAATTTTTGGAAAAATTAATTAAATTTAATTAATATGTTTATATTATAACTAAATAATTTATTTGTTAAATAACTTATTAATACCGTATAATATTAACACAATAATTTATTTAATTTAATAAATTAATTTAAAAAATTGTTTTGTTCATTACTCAATATTGTATCTATCAATAATTACATATATATACACACACACACATCATCATCAAACTATATATATACATACATATATTACATAAAAAAATCAATATCTCCCCACAAATTCAACAAAAAGTAACTGATTTAACATCTACAGTAAAATTTATCTTCCCACCAAAACATAACAAACAACTACTCATTTTGAAACCATTTTTCTTATTTTTTCCAAAACAAAAATAAATGGTGGCCACTTTTTTCAATTTTTCTCCCAAAAAATCATTCTTCTAAAAATTTTTCTACAAGATACCCAAAATGCAAGTGAACATAGCCTAAATTTATTTGTTTGGCTGAAGTAACTAATTTACCGGTTGACATTTAATGTTACATATATATATATATGCTAAAATAGGAATTCTAACAACCCTTTTGATCCTCAACTTTTCCAACACGGCCCTGAATTCAAGCAATCTGTTTCGGGAAAATATTCTTAAGACAAAACAACAATAATTCAAATACAATTTTCCATAATTTCTTGCAAGAAAGTATAATTCCAGTCTAGAAATTTCCTTTTTCTTTTTTCCTTGTTCTTCCTCCACCATGGGAATAAAAATAGGTAAGATATATATATATATATATATACAATCATATTAATCTAATACATATTAACTTGCAATAATTTGCTGCAGTTTCCTTCCTCTGCGGCGGCTTAACGGGCAAGAAATCGGCGGCGGCGGCGGCGGACCCCGACGATGAGAACCTGAAAAGAGAATATTCCCCCAGCAAACTCGAACAAGATGCATCCACGAAACCAGGGCCATCTCCCTGTGTTGGCGGATCCGAGGAGCACCAGAGGGACACGGCGGCTCAATCACCGGCGAACGATGAGCAACAACCGCTGCCGCCGCCTCCCGGGAGGCAGCAGCCGCAGCACCTGAGAACCGTGTCCTGCAGCCACCACCAACACCAGCGGTCGAACTCCGCAGCGTCGAAGCTTGTGTCGAGCATGAGCATGAGGGTACTGAGCGGCGTCGGCGGCCTTTCCCGGCGGGAGGAGAAGCCGCGGACTACGGGGAACAAGAAATTGGAACACGAGGATTCGATTTGGAAGAAGACGATAATCCTAGGAGAGAAATGTAGGGTTCCGGACGAAGATGATGACGCCATTTTGTACGATGAAAATGGGAACAGAATTTCTACGTATCATCGGAAGAACAACGTGAGTTCGATGTCTTTTTCCAGGCAGAATTCGTGGACTGATAAAAATGATCATGAGGAAGAACTATCAAAAAAATAGGTAGGTATATATACATATAAATTCCTATAGCTATTTTCCTTCTTTCTTTTTTTTTTCTTTTTTTGAATTTCATTATTTTGTTAATAATGAGGATTTTTTTACAATATATTTATGGGATATATATATTTAATCCTTTTACATTATGCTATATATAGATGATTTTTTTTTCAAGTCAATTTTACTTTTATATATGTTATGGGCCCTTTTATTGTATTTTTTTTTTAATGATTGAAATCTTAGGCATTACTCTTGAATTATATATTAATAAGCATGTCAAACATGTTCAATAATTCACAAATTATACACATCAAATAAGCATATAATTATGATATAATTAACACACATAGTGGTCCACAAACTTTGTGAAAAAGTATACAAATGCATGTAATTTATGTCCCAAAGATATTTGAACCTAATGGTGGAGAAAACAAATTAATTCCCTTTGCCATCAAACCAATGCCAAAGGAAAATGTAAAATGCTTTATTTTGGAATGTGAGATTAGTTTCCAAATCTTTCCAACTTTTCCATAATCTAGTAGTTGTGTAGGTACTATCAATTCGTGATATAATTATCAATGAAACAGTAGTTTAGTTGGACAGGTCCATTACTTCCTACAAGAAGGTTACGGATTCAAACTCTTTTGTGGTAATAGTTTATAAACTAGTCACTTTTGTAATGAAGAGGCCTCAGCTGACTATCGCTTCTGTGGGGCTATGGTAATGAGCTCATCCTTTGGGTAATAGCTATGACTCAAATCAAATATTTCACAGAGGAGTGAAACTCTTACGGTTACGTTCAAAGAGGATTGCTACGATTCATGATATAACTTTCGTAAGAAAAAGAAAAAAGAAAATCAAGTTTCTTTTACTTAGATCAATGCATACTATCTTTATTTTATTTTTTTTCTTTTCATGCAATTTTTGTCATCGTTCAAAAAATGTGGTGTGGTTGAGCGATTATTCCTATCAAATTATTTGGTTCTACTTGTTATTAATACTATTACAACTACTTCCACCAAATTATTTGAGACTTAGATGATTAGGAAAGCTACTTAACTATACAAGAATTTTTGAAAAACGTATTTTATTAGGGATTATAATAATGGTACAAAAAAATCATTTTATTTATAATATTCTATATAGGAACAAAGGGATGTGAGCTTTGGGTAATGGTTGGTCACGCAAGACTAGATCATTCGGTATTCTAGTCGTATACTTGGGTGATGATCAGAGTAGTTTTTTACGTTCGTTCCAATCAAAAGTCACTTATAAAGGTACTTTTTTCGATTTTATAGAAAGTGATTTTGTATAATCATGACATGTTATGTCTTTTAAGGTGAATGAAAGATGATGCCACGTATATTCCATCGATAATAGTACGATCAAATTGTACTTTCAGATAGAACAAAACCCATTAAAAAGATACAAATCTACTAACCATTTTGTCATAAATTTATTTTGCCGTTGTTAGCACATTTCTTACTTCCCTACCAAACCCAAAAAAAGTCCCTAAACTATTTAAAGACCCAATCATACAAATAAAAGGCAAATCGCATTGAAACAAACAATGAAATAAGAAGCACAAGAATGAGCCTTTCTCTTCTTACCACATTCTTGATTTTCCTCGTACTCCCAACATATTCAACCAACACTTTTAACATTATTAGCAAACCTTAAACCAACAATAATAACATATGAACTCATAATCACGATTTGCTCTAACACAAGAAGCCCATCTCTTTGTCTGCACAATCTGCAATCTTTGAAGGGCAATAGTCTTCTTCCCAATTCTGTTGCAGCCCTTGGCACCACCTCCATGGAACAGGCACTATCTCATGGTATATAACTCAATTGCTGCGCAAGAATATGGGCACAACATCGAGCTAACGAACAACATGGGACTAAATTAAATCTGAACTAAGAATAGGTACTATAAGTGTTTCGTTAAGTACACAAATGTAATGAAGAATCTCAAAGAAGCTAAGAAATTTATGGTGGCTGGGGATGCAAAATCTGTCAAAAGCCACACTGATAGAGTTAGTTTGTGTGATGAAGAATTGGTGAGGGCTCGAAGTAACGAAGAAGGGCCCCTCTTGGAGGCTAATGGCAAGCTCAAAGATATCTGCAGCATTATTGTGGCTATTTGTAATAAAGTGCTTCTCGTTTTCTATTAAGGGCTCGTTTGTTTGATATGTTTGGATTCGGGCATGATACGTGTGACTAGGATAAATAGTCGATTATTGTGTATCCTATCTAATGTTTATTTATATATTTTAAATAATTTGATATCCAACTTTGATTGTTTATTTGGCTTGACTATTCCAGTTGATAAATTATAATTTATTTTTAACTTAAGTTAGAACACATATCACACCCCAAGGTCTTAATACATAAGTTAAGTTTGACCTTCAATGCATGCCGAGCTCTAACTGTATCTTAATACATAAGTTAAGTTTGACCTTCAATGCATGCCGAGCTCTAACTGTATCAAGGACTTTTGAAAATAAATCAAACATTAAAATTGAATTGGATTATATATCTATCATGTAATATCAAAACAAACAAACAAACAAACTCTAAAGAATATGTTCTTGAAAGTTAGTGGATTTCTCATGGATATATGTCATTGTGGATTCTTGAATTTAAAGTTGAACTAACCACAATATAAAAAGAATTCAACTTAAAAATAAAAACACAATATTTTTTAAAAAATAAATAGATTTTCTACTAATCAATTTGTTGGGTAAAGCTTGGTATATGTGAAAGTGCATTATTAC
>JACGDI010004487.1:643535-675177 GCA_014898725.1 Jacaranda copaia
ATATATATACATGCATGTGTGTACCTAAAGATGCAAATAAGTCGAGTCAAGTCGAGTTTGAGTTTTCACTGAGTCGAGCTTGAACTCGAACCTAATAAATATTTTGAGGTCAAGATCGTACTCAAAAATTTCTTTCCAGCTTGCTCTGCTCAGCTTGATTGAATGTACCAATAATTTATTAGAGTTCCAACTTAAAAACTTCACACATACAAATATAAGAATGATACTAAAACAGTTGACCTCTTGATAAATTTTAAAAATATTTTATAAGGAAATAAAATATATATTGTTTATTTTAAATAATCTTAACAAAACACTTTTTAAGTTATGTATAAATTGACAAATGTATTGGAGTAGAACCTTAATAGTCCCTTTGGTTTTATTTTCAAAAGCCATTTTCATTTCTAACCATTTCTAAAAATTGAAAAGTTAGTTATGAAACGAAAATAGAAATTGAGATGTATTTGGATGAAATATTGGAAAGTAATGATTAAATAAGTTGTAGAATTGAAAAGTAGGTTAATTTATATATTTTTTTATGTTTAAAATATTTATGTTTTTAAATATATGTGTAGTTTATTAATTTAAAAATAATAGTGATTATTTTATATCAAATTAAAATTTAATTTAATTAATGTGTAATAAGATGATATGATAAATTTTAAAAAAATAAAAAAAATGAAAAAATATTTATTTTTAATTTACATTCTTGGATGAAAATGAAAATGGATATTGGGAATGAAAACAAACAGACAATATACCACAAATGATCATAAATGGGTACACTATATATATAGGCATGGTTAATAAAGCTTCATGATTCTATTACCTGCAAAGTAACGTGGTGGAATACCATTGGCTCAGTTCCGTGCGACCCTAGAGAAGCAAAAGGGCCGACGCCGTACGATAGCTGTCTCCCCTCGATCAAGGAAAACGACGATCCGCCACGTGTCGACTAAGCATCCTTTTTTGCGATGAGGTTTACTGCAGAGGATAGACCTGCTGCATCTGTAACATGGCTATACTTCTTCTGATCCGTCAGATGACATAGCTGATCGCCAGCACTGGGGTCCACTCTAATCGAATGACGTCACAGTAAGAGACTGTTTGATTAGATTTATTTATTTATTTTTTAGTTTCAACTAAAATTAGAAATGAATTTATCCTCATTTTCGATTAAAACTTCATAACATATCTTATTATCATATTAATAAAATTAATTGAATTTTACATGAAATATTTGTCAATATTTTCATCATATTAATCCAAAAGTAAAAAATTTTGCAAATATGAAAAATATTAAAATTGAGAAACAAAATAAAAATATAATCAAAGGGCCACCTAGGGAATGTCGGGTTATGTTTCTCCAAAATATATCCTTATTTTCCCTTCAAAATACACATTTTTCAATATATATATTATATATACATAATATATATTTTATTATTATTATTTCAATATTAAAAAAAATCACTCAATTTCATTTTCACCCAAAAAATCCAACGAAAAAGTATTAATTTAACTGTTTCAGTAAAAAATACCTCTCCAAAACATAAACAAATATATCAAAATACAACTTTCACATTTTTCGATAATTTATTTTTTCAAAACACATAATAAAATCATACAAAAAACACAACCAAACATTCCCCTAACTTTTAGGTCATCTTGATGCAAATTGACTATATCACACAGCCTTATTGCTACAAAAAGTTGACACAAAAGTTGGACCAAATTAAGCCTTAAAATAGATTCAAAAGTTACAAGTTATTTTTCGTTTAAATTAAATATAATGAGATCTAGTCAATTATATGACAATATTATTACATTTACTACTAATAACTTTCCTTAATCATATATTATCATAAATTAATATAATTCCTTCATCATCATGAGCCCTATAAATGCAAACACACATATGTATATGTGTGTTTGTATGCATATAATATATGTTTATATATAACCCATCATTAAATTAAAACCATAAAAAACTTAATTTTTATAGTAAAAAAAAATTGAAAGCTCATTTTTTGAATTCGAGCAATATCTCTATGTAAATGTGTAGTGACAAAAATTTATTATTTAATAATTTACGAAAATAACCCTGAATTCGATTCCATGCAACACTATTATTCTACAAAAGACTTTATTTGACGATACTCAAATATATTACTAAATATGACACGACATTATTATTCTATGGATGATTTTTTATTTTTATTAGTAGATACTTTTGAAAATATGCAAAAATACCTATATTTAATTGAGTGTCAATAATGTCTAAGCTCACGTCACCTCCCTAGGAACCCTTCCCCAACTCCCTCTCCGTTTCCCGTATATAATAACCCCGCGCGCCTTTCTCCTCCAAGTACCCATTAATTAACTCCTCCCCGCTCCCGTCGGTGCAATTATTTCCTCAAACATGGCGATGCAAGGCCTCCGCCGTTACCGGCCGATGGCAGACGGCGGCGTCCGCCTCGAACTCACCACCACCTCACCACTCGCCATCGACGTGGCCGAGTCCGCCGAGATGCGGATCCGACGCCTCATATCCGAGAACTCCGTCATCATCTTCAGCCGCTCCTCCTGCTGCATGTGCCACGTCATGAAGCGCCTCCTCTTCGCCGTCGGCGTCCACCCTACCGTCATCGAATTGGAGGAAGATGAGATGACCGCACTTGAAAAACACAACAGCAACTTGGACTCCTCCTCTGCCGTCTTCGGCCGAGCCTCCGGCTCTCCGGCGTTGTACATAGGCGGCGCGTGTGTTGGTGGTCTGGAGAGCTTGGTGGCGTTGCATTTGAGTAATAATCTGGTGCCTAAGCTCGTTGAAGTTGGTGCTCTTAAGAAATGAATTTTTAATTAGCTGAAATTATTAAAAGAATTTGTGATAATTATAGAATTATTATTGTAATTTAGTCATTAAACCAAAAAAAAAAAAAAAAGAAGTACCTATTTTGAAATTACTACAACTATGCGTCCTTGTTTTCTTATTATTATAATTGTTGTAAGCTTGTGAGTAGGATAAAAATAAAATTATATGGTTGCAAGAATAGATGTCACTGATAATATTCCTATTCTTTACAGCCAGTCTTTTTATGTTTTTAAATTTATTTTACTATTTAAAAATAAATTACTAATAATTTATTATTATTTTTATACAACTTTATACATATTTTTCAATAATTTATATATTTTCTCTCAGTGACTTATATATCTTCTTTCTCTTCTTCATTATTACTATTTTTCCCCACCTACAGCCTACTAAATTTTATATAATTATTATTTTTTTGACATATTATTCAAATATAATTATTTTCAATTCATTTTCTCTAACTAATTTTTTAAATTTAAAAAATAGTAAAAATGAAAACTGAAAACAAAAACACAACCGAACTGGCTGATAGTAACTTCAGAAATCATGTTTAATTATTTTATTTAACTTGTTCTTTGATAATAAATTGCAAATAAATTAAATTTGAATTTAAAATTAATTGAAAAATTTATTCTGGTGGACATATAAAAATTGATGGAGGTTTATTATTTTTTTAAAAAAATTATGGTTAATTTTTCAACTGCCGTTATTTATTCTAGAAAAAGGGATGTTTGTCACCTATATTTTTATTTTATATCTTTATATAATGTGATTGAATAGGAATTGAGGGTATATATAATTGGTCTTGAATTAGGACGTGTTTTATAATAAGAGAAAGTATCACTTGACTAATTGATCATTGATATGATTAGAGTTGTTAATGGATTGGAATTCGATTTGAATTTTAAAATTTTTATTCGATTAAAATGTCCGTTGTATCATATTCGATTATAAATGTTTGAAATCCGAAATAAGTGAATCGAATATAGAATTAAATAATCGGATCCGTTAAAGAATCAAATTCGAACTATAATATTTTTTTATTTAATTAATACTCTTATATATAATATTAATAAAGATATTAAAATAAAATCTATATATTATATTGACATGTCTATATTGTACTATTATTGAGTTTTTAACCTAAAAAATAAGAGGAATATTAATAAAATATCAAATATAATAACATATAATAATTTATATATGTATTAATATAATGTGAAATAAAAATTTAATATTTAAATATTTAACTTTGAATTAATATATAATAAAAAATTATTAATAATTTAAATATGACATATATTTACTTTATAAATATAATATTTTTATAAAATTTAAAAAGAATAAAAAAAGAAAAAAGAAAAAATAAATCGGGTTGAATTTTTTTAATCAAAATTTGGATATCCATCAGATTTGGATATGATACTAACTAACAAAAATCTAAAGATTGTCAATGAATATTCAAAAATTCGTTTACCGTTCGCATTCGTATCCGTTTATATAAAAATTATCCACATAAGTTTAAAGCGAATATTATCTATATTTGTTTATTACATATCCGATTATAAATGAATACGAAGATGGTAAATGCGTATCCAATTCGTTTAATATTCGATCTGAATATATATTTATTAAATAATATATTATTTATATTTTTTAATAAAAAAATCTCATAATCCATATATGTATATATAAATTATAATTGAAGAATTGGAAAAAAAAAGAGTAAATTTAAAAAATTATTGTAATATAGAGTTATTTTGAGGAAATATAACCAAACTTATCCTCTTTTTCTCTCCAAAATACACATTTTTCAATATATACATAGTATATATTTTATTATTATTTTAATATTAAAAAAATCACTTAATTTCATTTTTACCTAAAAATTCAATAAAAAATATTAATTTGACTGCTACATTAAATATATTCCCCCCAAAACAGAAACAAACATACCGAAACAAAATTTTTATATTTTTCAATAATTTATTCTCTCAAAATATATAATAAATACATAATAAAATAAATAAATAAAATAACCAAACATTTCCTTTCTTTTGGGTGGGGGCGGGGTTGTAATTTTTAATATTGTCCTAAATATGGTTGGTATTAGAGCATTCATTGTTGGCAATTCCAATGGGACAAGAAGTGACTCCCATGATGGGCTGCTTTTGATGGGTTTTCTTTGTGATTATTTAATACATACCCCACAAAATTCCATCAAAAAATTACATATGTTAAAGGAGGTGAAAAAAAAAAAGAAAAGAAAGGGGTGGGTGAAATTCTTAGTTGGAATAAATATATTATATTTGATTCAATTATGACTGTTGAATTTGTAGAGGGTAAGTAATAATTATCACTCATTCCTATAAATTCAATGATTGCAAATAAAGGTATAAATGAGTTGAGCTCAAGCTTAATTTTAAGGGTTCAAGTTCAAAATACTGAGCTTGAGTTGAGTTTGAGCTCGAGTCAACTTATCAAAAAATTTTGAATTAAATAAAAATATTAAATTATTAATATATTATTATTTAATAATAATTAATAAAATAATTTAAATTATTGATGAAATATTAAATTGTTAATATATTATAATTATTTAATCATATATAATAAATATTTAAAATTAAAAAAGAAAATTATTAAAATATATACTAATTAATATATAATAAATATTTAAAATTAGAAAAAGAAAGTAAATTATTAATATATATTAATTATTTAATTAATATATAAAAATATTTAAAAAAAAAAAAAAGCTCGTGAGCTAGTTTATGAGCTTTCGATCAGTCTTGAATGAGTTTAAGCTTGGCTCATCAAGAAGTTTGAGCTTGAGTCGAGCAGGTTCATGAAGTTCATAATCCAGCTCGACTCATCTTACACCATAAAATGAAGCAAATTCCGATAGAATATGAACAACAGTGATTATTGAAAAAGGAAGGATTGATAGAAAAAAGAGCCATTTTAAATAATTATTAGGAATAAAAATTCATTACATCAGCTGTTACTTCTAGAAAAATGAGTTAAATAAAAAGAAAAAAAGAAAAAAAAAAGCTATAACAGTAAAATGATGTGATAGAAATTGAACAATAAATGACATCCATCAGCTATTCATTCTATCTGTCTACTCATCAGACCAAACTTTTGTTTTTTCTTTTTCTTTTTGTCCTTTCATGATTATGTTTTATTGATAAAACTAATAATAATTAATAGCCCATTGTTTTTACTGAAAATGACAAAAATTATTAGTTAGGACATATGATTTAGTCTAAGATATCAGCTCTCAATTAGAATTGTTTGGTTTTATTCTCAAAAGTTACTTTTATTTTCAGTCATTTTTAAAAATTAAAAAATTAATTATGAAATAAAAATAAAAATTGAGATGTATTTAAATAAAATATTAGAAATCAATGATTAAATAGGTTATAGGATTAAAAGTAGATTAATTTATATTTTTTTATGTTTAAAAAGATTTATTTTTTTAAAAAATATATATTTTATTAATTTAAAAATAACAGTGGGTACTTTATATCAAATCAAAGTTGAATTTGATTTGATTGATATATAATAGAATGATAGAGTAGGTTTAGAAAAGATTTTGAGAAGAAAATATGTGATTTTAAAAAAAAAAAATTGTGAGAAAGTGTTTGTTTTCAATTTTCATTCATGGATGAAAATGAAAACAAATAGGCTCTTAGGGGCCATTTGAATTTATTTTTTTGAGGCATTTTTATTTTTTGATGAAAAGAAATAGTGAAAATTTAATTATAAATGCATTTTTGAAAATAAAATGTTGTTTGAAGATTTTGTTTAAAACGTAATGATTATATGAGGTTGAAAATGAGTTGTATTTAAATATGAATGGGTTTTTATATTAAAAATCGTGCAAATGAGAGTAAAAAAAATAAAGTGTGAAAATAAAAAGAGAGTGTAAGAGTACGTTTGGCACAATATTTTGAGAATGAAAATATTTATAAAAATAAGGCAAAGGTTGATAGCTCTTTGTTTTTATTTTCAGCAGAAAATGAAAATAGGCCAAGAAAACAAAACTAAATGGTCTTGTTTAGTTTTGTTTTCAGGAGGCATTTTTATTTTATGATGAAAAGAAATAGTGAAAAGTTGCAGGGGATTTGGTTATGTTTTATTTTTATTTTCAGCTGTTTTTATTATTGAAAATGAATTATCAACAACTAATTATTGTTTTTACCAATATTTCAACTCATTTTCATCTTAAAACGCATTTTTCGATAACCTATATATCTTCTCCTAAAAATCTATATATCTTTTCTCTTTTTTTATTATTACTATCTCTTTCCACCTACAACCTACTAAACTTTTATATAATCATTACTGTCCCAATATACTATCCAAATACTAATATATTTTCAATTTGTTTACTCTAACTAACTTTTCAAATTTTAAAAATTTTGAAAATGAAAATTGAATTTGAAAACACAACCAAACTCCCCCTTCGTTATAAGTGTCAGTTTGAAAATGAAATGTTGTTTGGATGTTTTGTTTAAAATTGAATGATTATATAGGATTAAAAAAAAGTTATATTTGGATACTGTTGTGTTTTTGTATAAAAAATCGTGCAAATAAGAATAAGAGAAAATAATATATGAAAATGGAGAGAAACTATAAGAGTGTATTTGAAAAAATATGTTGAGAATGAAAATGTCTATTAAAATAGAGAAAAAAAATCAATAGCTTTCTGTTTCTATTTTTAGGAGAAAATAAAAATGGGCTTTGAAAACAAAGCCAAACGGGGACTTAGATTGCTCCATTTGCTTTATTTGATTAACAAACTTTGAGTTTAGACTTTGATGAAGAAAACTAAACTGTAGAATACTTTTATACTGTTTATACACTAACTACTTACTCCAAGACAATATTAGTACTATGCTTATAAATTAACTAGAACTATAATTGATAATACTAGGTAGTCTTCTTCTGTAAAAGAAGTTCAAAGTCTTGAAAAATTGATTAAACTTTTGGTAATGTTTGATTATGTTTTTCTTGTGATTTTATAATGTGTTTTGATAAAATAAATTATTAAAAAATATGAAGATTGCGTTTTGATATGTTTGTTTATACTTTAAAGGAGATATTTTCTACTGTAACAGCCAATCAAAACTTTTTATTAAATTTTTAGAATAGAAATAGAATTGAATAATTTTTTTAATGTTAGAATAATAATAAAATATATAATATATGTATGTATATATTAAACAATGTGTTTTAGAAGAAAAATAAAAATATATTTAGTTATATTTTTTTAAAATAATATTATTTTAGGAAAACATAACCAAACATTTCCTTTGCTTTTTATACTTGCTGACGTACCTTTTTATAAACATAAAACCCCTTATCGCAAGCGTTTCCAGGACAAATAACTTGATAAGTTGGACATTTTCATGTCTAGCAATAGATTTGGACATCATCAATATTCAATAATAAAACACAATAAACAACAATTAAACATGTTATTACATAGCTATCCACTTACAATTTTCTATCTAAAAGTTATGACTCATCAAGCTGCTCTTTGCTGAATTTTCCAGCATATTTAATGAGGACCCTTTTTACTAAGACAACAAATGAGATCCAGCCCTACCAGAAGCCTCCATAGATCAGTAGTAGTTGAGAAATCTATTACAAAGAGAATACCAGAAAAGTAAACCTATTTAATGCCAGACTTCAGCAGCATCATATTTAAAGCAGGTCTTCAGTGGATGCACCTTCCATTTGGTATTAAAGCAAAAAATGAGTTGGGCCCATGAATGCTAAACCTACTTCAGAAGATCTTGTCCAAATTAAGGAGATAGGATATGTAAAGGTCCATTATCAGAGGAAGAGAACAACCCCACATCATGTCAATGGACCACAGCAAACCCCACAATTCAAAACTGTGTGCCAGTGGGTGTGTGAATTTGGTGTAATTTTTAAGGAGTTTAGGAGCTGTGGGACAATAACAACCATTAGTGGTTTTTGTTGAATCTGGGATCAAGATCTTTAGTCTTTACCTGAACCGAATGAACAAGATGGGATCGCTTTTTTATGGACTCATTAAGAACATTCGAATTTAACCCAATCACAGCTTATTTGAAGTAGAAGAAGCTTCGACGGGATCTTTTTGGGCAAAAAAGATTGCAGTTAATAATCGACTTACGTTGCTGTCTCGGCTGAAACCGAGGAATCCCTTACATGTGATAATTCCATTGCTAAGAAAATGTTCTAAAAACATGTGAAATAGGTTGAAATGGAATCACAATATCTACCATTTTATAGGTAAGAAGGCACAAAAGTTAGAAAGGCCCACAGAGAATCTCACAGCTTAACCTCAATAGAATCTGCAACTCAAGTCTTGCAAAAGGAATCCAAACAAGGTTTTTCCAATACTCAATCATACAAAGGCACCAATTGGATGTGTATTTTATGGAGTTTTTTAGGTAGAAAAAGTTAATCATCCCCACTCCAAGAAAGAAAGGGATTTTCTTATTGCTGATGTTTGGTTCACTCTGTCTCCAACTAAGTCTAGAGTTCAAAAAGCCTCTTTAGATGCTTAATTTTTCTTTCCCTCTATCATAGCTGAAGTCATGTTTGCTTTGGCTTCTTTATGGGGTTCCCACTTTAATTTTAGTTGCTTTTCCCTACTCATACCTAACTGGTCCATCTTTGCTAGCATAAAATGCTCAAACATCAGATCATTTACCAATAAGAAACTATTTTTATATTAGACTAAAGTGTATTTTATTTATAGAAGAACATAAAATAAAGCATCCAATTATGCAGTGCCCTATTATAGATTTTTGTTCATTTTTTGGCCCTTTTGGTCACTGATTTCTTTTCATGATCTATCAAGCTCATTCTTTTCTCAAGAACTATTCCAACATTAATCACAGAAGTTACAAGAAAGACTTCAACTATTTTATCTCTATAATCCACTTAGCTTTGTGATGCGAGTACATGTATCTTCGATAATCTAATAGCAAAATTACGTTGATATAATATAAGGTACGCACTCTAGACTTAATGAAAACTTTTCAACACCGATAAAGAAGTGCAGAAGTGTAAGTTCTGACCTGAGATATATGTGAAGAACTCAGCTGATGGATCAACCAACTGCAGATGCTTAGAGTTCCCTGCATAACTAGGCAGCCAAAATCCCTTGTGAAGATGAAACATAATTACGAAAGACAGAGAGGAAGAAAATGGTAATATTTTCCAATAATTTCTTGTAAATCCTGATGCTTTATTCAAGAAGGCAAAAAATGGGGTGTATTGCCAAAAGGGCAACAGGGTTTATAAATCTCTGTAGGTGAGCAAAAAATGAACCAATTTGCTATAATCCAGTCCAATTCATAAGTTTCTTGATCTCATCATACAGAACTAAAACAGCGGCTGCACCTGTACTTCTAAATATATTCGACATAGCCCCACGATAAAAAGAAGTGAAACCCTCTATTTTGTATATCGTCCTCCAACAATCCAATGTACTCTGGTACATTGGTTGTTCTAAGCCAGATTGCATCATCATCCGCCTCCTCACTGTATCAAGCGGATATGACAACAATCCAGCCGCTGTTGTTACTGCTTGAGCGGCAACCCACCGTTTCCACAATGCAACATCTGAATTAGATTCTTTTGACATCATCTCTTTTATTGTATCAAAACCACCGAAATAAAGACCCCGGTGAACAATCATGCCTTGCAGAGAGGCGGGAAGTCCCCTGTAAATTCCACGAATTCCGTTTTTCTCGTTTATGGTGCTCAGGAAGTGGAAAATGCCTCTGAATTGGCGAGTTTCAGTTCTTCCAATATCGGCAGCAAGGCGTGTATGTGCAATATCGAGTGGGTAGATGATGATCAGAGTTGTGCACCCAGCTGCAGATCCAGCAATGAAATTGGCAGATGGTCCAGATAAAAAATCACCTTCTCGTGAGTTTCCACGCAGGATGTTCCTATAGAGATCCTGTCGAAAGATACACAAGGTCAAATCTGGAACATGCCATCTTATTACATGTTATTGCTCAAAGTACGACAAAGTATTGCCCTGTTGCTATTTTTATACCTTGTTTGATAAATTTTTTTCTTTACAAACATCCATTAAGCTAGTTGTTCTTTTACTGTGAGGTTATTGAATTTGATTTTGGGCACATGAAATACAGTTACCATGTGGAGTATGTTTGAGCAATAATACTTCCTATAAACCACCAAGCTTCACGTAGCTTCAAGCAGTCAGATGTTTCACAATGTCTAAAGTACAAAGAACCCATCATCGTAGATCTACTATAGAGTTACTGAAGATCGTAAAAATGGATATACTCTCCATCTCATTAATTCATATAAAATTCAGTTTCTTTAACATCCTCCAAAAGTGGGAGTTTCCATCTTCCCTGTGTGGTCTATTCCATAATGATGGACTTGAAGAAAACAACAGTAATCAGCATTGCAAGATATCAATCAATGCTCTACATAATTGGTCAGCTTGCACTTCTAAAGCAAATAAATGCAGATAAGATTGGGGGCTGAGCATCCGCATCAAGAGCATTTAAGAGCGATGCTAATCTCAGCTCATCTTCTGAACCACAGCATGCAAGAAGTTTTTAATTGAAGGTACTTCATCAGGGAATTCAAGGGCTACTTTCTTCTGTCAGTTATTAAGTAGGCAGGTAACTACCCTATTGGCCTATTGATATCACACACATCTTAGCAAGTATTCTGGTATCTGGAGCAAATTGCTGACAATATGATTAAAGACTGAACATCAGCATGAAAGAGCATTTATAGACTGATCTGAATGTCAGATCCTGTTCTGCAACTACAGCGGCATATGGATGAACTAGACGAATTTCGTAGTTTCACCCAGTTTTTGATTTGTAGTCGTTTCAGGTGAACCACACGAATTTCGTAGCATTCCAACGTCATCAATTTTCACCCAATTTCTCATTTTTAGCCATTTTGGGTGAACCCAACAAACTTCATGGCATTCCAGCACCATCAATTTTTACTCAATTTTGCACCATTAGTCATTCCAGGTTGTTGCATTCTCCTAATGCATATAGAGCATTTACAGACTGATGTCAATCTCAGCTCCTATTTCAAAATTACAGCATTAGTAAACTGTGTCTCTCATGGACTGAACGTGCTACAACTCTGGGAGTAAGTTTAAATTATACGCTCAACAAGAAATGTTATCCTCACTTCATCGTCCTCCTAGGTCTTCAGGCCAGGCAAAGCCACCTTCTCATCCCTCACCTTCCTTGGTTGATTCTTTCCTAGAAAACCACAGGACTTCAAGGCAAGGGGTAAACATTTTCCAATTTATTGACTATCACTATTAGAGGCAATAATATATAACCAAAAGGTGAATTTGTACAGAGAGTTTTTCAATAACTGAAAGATAATCCAAAAAGAAGTATCTTTGTCAATTTCAAACTTGGACATAGAGTGCTATCTGAATCTGAATAACTAAAAATTACTCAATTTAAAATTACTGGCACAGCATATATAATTCAAGAGAATGCTTTAAGGAAATTCATGAAACAAGGGTGGCTATTTAAAAAAAAGCCATCAATGATAATGGTTGCAATTTACAGTTGTATTCTTGTAGTGTCAGGTATGGACACAGTAAAAGTAGTGTTAGACACCAGAACTTTTACTTCAGTCCCTTCTCAAACAGAAGGGCATGTCATATAGCTAAAAACAGCATAAACCATCTATAAATTTCTAAATTAACATGACCTGATAATTTTTGCCCATAATGGAACCACTCTCAAGTATTACAATAGATTGTTGCCCTTTATATATTCACCATATAACCTTCTCAAAGTGGAGCCAGCAATAACCTCTGGTGATGATCTGATCTAAAACTATTTCACTTAGTTTTCTCCGTAACCAAACAACCACCTGAAATGAATACATTCCACATTTTATTCATCAGTGCTACTCAGCACCATCATATTGCAACACCCTTCTTCGCATTCATACCTTAAACAAAAAACCACCCAAAATCAGCTTGTAACTCGTACGGTTTAACACAAGGGTGCATTTCAGAACATATCTCAGGCGCTGAGATCAATATTTCAATTATAAGAAAGCCAATTTAGTAAATTAGATTATCACAAATTCCAACTCCAAGCCAAATTCCACTCTAACAATCATAGTTTTCAAAATATCATAACTAAGACCTATCAAAGATAACATTCAGCAGTTCACATGATCGCCATTTCTTCTGAGGAAAGCAATGAAAGAACTAGGCATCCTCAAGCATTAACTTTTCCACTAAAGGCAAATCAAATTCTACTACAACATATTCAACAATAAAAAAGATTAAATATCATAAAAGTTTAACACCATTCTACCCCAACCACTCATGATTCTTGAAAGTAAAAAGATTGATTTTTCTATATTACCTTGAGAGAGAAATTCAAGGCAACAGAGGGGTAATATCTGACCACACTGCTACCATTGCCTCTCCACAGGGACAAAATGCCTTCCTCCCTCACCGTACGGACAATGCAATCCACCATCCCTTTGAACCTCCTGGTGGGCCCACCAGCCAAGATTGCCATATTACTCTCCTGAGTCTGCAGGAGCAACTTCGCTCGCTCCATGGGGGCCACAATCGTGTGCACCACACCCCCCATCACCGCACCCGCCATGAGATCTCTGTGAAAGCTAGTCAACCAGCTCGACGATCCAGATTGCTTTCTTGAAATTACCTCACCACCACTCTTCTCTTCACCTGCCTCAACTTCCTCCGTCGCTCCCATCATTCTTTCTCGACAAAAAAGGGCACTTCAAAAAAATGAAAAAGCTTTAAACTTTCCCCCCCTTTTCTCTTTAGCTAGCTAAATAAATCAAAATTATTCATGTATGAGCTCCGCTTCTTGAATAAACAGAAAAAGAAAAAGAAAAAAGGACCAAAAAGCCTGTATCTGGGTTCTGTTTCTGCAATTGAATTCTGTATTTTATTTAAGGTGCCTTGACTGGGAATACTAAGCTAACTTTTATATGGGCTATCTTGATTCTGTAAATAATTGTACTAAAGTCAAACAATGTACGAGTTCTGGCTGGCGTGCTCTTTTCTTTTGATTCCGTCTATGGCAGAAAGAGTTTTCTTTTCTGTTTTTTTTTTCCGCCTCTTTCCTTTATCTGTAAATAGATGGATGTATACAGAACTTGGAGAGGGCGGCGGTGCATTTCTTGATAGCGATCGCTTATTTTTCCACGAAGCTTTCGTGATTGGAGCGTCGAATAGAGATTAAAAGGGGCATCTTTGTTATACTTTGAATGGGGATCTTCCAAAAGAATTGTTCAAATTGAATAATTGATTATTAAAGATTATAATTCAATCCATGAAAATTATAAGTAAAAAATTCAAGTTATGTTGTTTTGGTTTTGGAGCGAATCGTAGAAAATATTTTGAAAAAATGATTTATTGAAAAAAAATATGAAAAATGTATCGTGTATTTATATTTTTGGAGAAAATATGAAAAATAAATTGAAAATGATTTGGAAGAAGATAAATTTTACTGTTGATATCAAATTAATTGCTTTTTTGTTAAATTTGTAAAGTGAAATAGATTTTTATATATATTTGTAATAATTAAAATATGGTTATAGAATGTTTTGTAAATAAATTATGAGGGTTTTTTGTTATTAAAATTTTATTTTTTGAAAGAAGAATTACAAAATATGTATTTATTTTGTAATTATTTAGGGAGAATGAATTTTTTTTGGGTAAAGTCAAAACCAATTACCATATAAAGTATATATATGAGTTAAAAAAAATTAATACTATAATTAAGTAGATCTTCCTCCCAAATATTAATTTTAATCTTCAATCAACGGATGATTAATGTAGTACACATACAGCACATACTTCACGAGCGTTGTGTATATTAAATTCAAAGTAGACGTCACCTCAAAAATATTCCAATATAATTAAATTTTCTTTAAAATATTTAGTGGTTACAATTAAGTAATTCATATGAAAAGTGTAAAAATAAAATAAAATAAAATCATATGGATCAAGATAATTATAAAACTTTGACCAATAATTGAAGCTTATGTAACTAGAAAGAGTAATTATCTTTTCTTAAAATGTAATATATATATATATATATATATATATTATCCACAAAAAATTATTATTCACCTTAATATTTATTTGAAAGTTCAGCAATCATCTTTAACCCTTTGTACATGAAAATATTGGAACCATTGTGGCAAGGAAGAAGCCTATTAAAGTAGCATGATATGAAGGATGAATTCTTGACTGCTTACATTATTTTACTTTTACGTTAAATGATGTTTTATTATTTGTCAGCGCAGTCGCTAAATTATTTTGAGTTGAATTAAAACTATAATTAATAGATATTAAGATTCCGAACTTTGATAATCAAAACCCCATGAGTGAATACAAAGAGAGAACTTATTTATTCAATCTTCATATTGAGATATAGTGTAGTGTTTCTAAAACTCATTTAGGTCTTTCTTCTTGATGAAGTTGTGCAATTTTAGCTCTCTTCATACTCCAAGCACTAAACCTTGAGATCTTAACACTTCTTGCCCCATAGTTAAATGCATAAATGTGGGAGTTTTGGCCAATGGCCAACTCAGGATAAACTCTAGCAGTTATGCAACTCTTTCCTTCTCCACCAAAACTCTCTATTATGGAATGGTCTATCTGCACAAGATTTTTAGTTTAAGTAAAAATGTAGGAAATTTACCCTTTTGTTATCAGATAAAGAGTAATTATAAGTATATTCACAAGCCCATGTACCAGGGTTCTTAGGGAAATTCTCTGACTTGGATCCATATCAAGAACCGACCCGAAAACTGCTTCTTTCACTTGTATTTTTGTTGAAGATCTGTTGAAAAGTATTGCAATTCAAGATTTAGGTCAAGAAAATGAAGAGAAGTTGTGTTCTTACCTGCTTTGATCACTGCACATGAGCACAACATATCTGCCATGGTTTCTGAATATCCGAAAGAAGACAGCAGTTTGTTCTGTCAAGTTGTCGGAAGCGAAGGCTAATAAGCCAAACGGCCCAAAGACCCCTTTTACGGATGCATTCTTTTGGCTGCAGAGGTGTTGGGGATTGATCGTTTGTTCGTCAATTAACTCAACGCCCTCCAGGTTTGGTAAACGGAACGATACCTCTACATCAGCCTATGGGATTGAGAAAAGGAATGAGTAATATTATCGAATAAACTGATATAGATACATTTATGGTCAATTGAAAAATTAATCAAATCTACCTGTGAAGCTGTGATCCCTGTGATTTCTATCACATCCCCACTCTTGATCTCTTTATTCCTTAAACTAACTTTTCGACTGCGAAGGTTTTCAACTTCTTTTATAGGCCATTGTATTAACTGTTTTTCGTTTTTATCTAACAGAATACTTCTTGGAATCGACTGCAAGGGGAAACGAAGAAAGAATGATCAGAAGCCCTCTTCTGTCGGCTTAATCTTGTCGACAGAAGCATATTTAACATAGTTTACATAATATCGTTTTGCAGTACCTGAAGACCAGACCATCCTTTACTAACGTCATCAGATGCACTATCAGCCTCAGTCACCCATCCCCAAAGTATCCTTCGTTTTTTGGGTCCATCGTGGAATGTCTTGGACGCATAAAAACTGCCACAATCGTATCTCAACTGAATATTATCATCCATAAAGTCGAAATCAGCTGTAAATCCATCCGTTTTGGGAACATAAGTTCCTATGATGTAATAGTCAAGATCGCTAAAGCTTGCCTTCAAGACATGCTTAATATCCACACCGTTAGCAGACGTATCGAGCCCATGTCTACTGTTTTTCCTAACGGGATAAAAGTCCGGACATTCCCACATATCCGTTTTATCCGATGAATGGAGGGGCTTGTCAGCCCTCCTCCATTTGATGAAATCTGAACTCTTGTACAGAATCACGGCTCCATGGCCGTCGATCTGAGTTCCAACAAGTACGCGCCAAGTTTTATCCGATGATGTCCGCCATGCTGTTGTGGGATCCCTATAGAACTTTGGATCAATTCCATCTACTGGAGCCATTAATGGATTGTGCGAAGATTTCACCCATTCTGTCAAAAAGGGATCAGACAGATTCTTTGGCATTGCAAGATTCTGAACCTGTTGGTCTGAAAATGTGTTTCCTGTGTAAAGAATGACGGGTTTATCGTGGACTCCTGGAAGAATCGTCGCAGAACCAGACCAGCAGCCGTTGATATCATACGGTTCAGTTGGATCAATGGCATCCTCCAGATGGAACCAGTCGATAAGGTTGTAAGAAACAGAATGTCCCCATGAAATGTTTCCCCATACTGCTGCATATGGATTGTATTGATAGAATAAATGGTAGACTCCCTTATAATACATAGGTCCTATAGAATCAACCGAAATAGTATTCATCAGTTATGGATTAATCATAATGAGAATTAACTACTATAGTATATAAACGTCGAGCAGCCTGTGGTCCTGATCCTGCAGTATAAGTCTTTCATATAATGTAGGAGATTAAGAGAATGTCGAGTGGCCTATGGTCCCACTGCATAAGTCCCCTACATAATGTAGGAGGTCAGAAGTTCAAGTTCGAATGAACTCTTAATATACATATATATAAATATATATATATATATATAAAGAAACTATTGCTTCATATGGATTGTATTGATAGAACAAATGGTAGACCCCCTTGTAATACATAGGTCTTATAGAATCCAACAGAAAGAATAACAATCAGTTATGAATTAATCATACTGAAAATTAACTATAACAGTATTTTCTTTAAATTTGATTAGATTAATTTCATAAATAAAATTACGATTTTCAACATCAACTATAAATTCAACGTAATTGTTGCCCTAATCTTTTCTTAGTTATTAGCTAGCCTAATTCTTTAGATACTCAAGAAGACAACTAACGAGTAAAAAACAGGACACAAAGATTAAATATTACAGTTTGATCATTACATCATGGGCAGATGCAAACTAAAAGAATTCAAATATATCAGCATAGAGAGCAGAGAAAATGAATGCAGAAATATATATATATATAAATAAACAAACAAATAAAAAATTTACCATTGGGATCTTTAGATTTGTTGGCAAGCATCATCAGATTTCCCCCAATAGAATCGCCAAAAATAAATAAATAAATAAATAATATTAGCAAAAATAAATGGAGAAAAAAACCCCAAAAATATGCATTTCAAGGACAAAAAAATGTTACCATTCATCCAGTTTTTGTGGGGTTGCAAATGGAAAGCAGTTCTGTGTGACTGTTCTATTGGTTCTTGTTCAAGATTTCGTCGATCTTCATAAAAACCTTCAACTCCAACTCCATAAAATATCAAGATAATATGTAAGAAAAGGACCCTTATTACTGATATCTCCATCCTATATTAATTTTTACGAATAAAACAGATGCTTAAGTTAACTTGTAATGCTTTATATATATATGTATATAAATCTTTATTGCAGTGATTAATATTGTACTGTGTACGATGAATAAATAATGAGTACTTAGTTATCAGCTTGAATGTTTTGAACAGCAAACGTGTTTTGTTGAAGGCATAGTGTTAATGATCATTAGGGTAATTATGAATTCTTTAGACCTATGGTCTACAAATTTAGTTCTAAAACAAGTTATTTATGTGCGTGTGACTATTTATTAAAAATACAGAATTTATAGTGCTAAAGTGTATATATATATAGAAAATTTATTTTATGATGCGTGGTTAATTATATTTCTTGGTAGGGTTGTTCATTGAATCAATCCAATTCGAATCAGATGAAACCAATGATCGAAATCGAACCAATTAGAGATCCGGTGATCGGGTAAAATCCGATCAAACTCGATTACATTTGGTTTGGTTCTCGGATTTCATATCCACTTACTCGACCCGATCATTTAATTAAAATAAATAATATTTTTTAAAAAATTATGAATTCTTTTATTTCTATTTATATTTAATGTTTAACTTGGATTTGAATTCGAGATTTTATATTATCAATTATGACTTGTGGTAAAGAAGGAGATAATTTATAACAATTGTGACTTGTGGTGTTCAGGTGCAATACTGTGTGCTTTTGAGTTTTTATAAATATTTTGAGAATAATTTGATTGTCTTGATTTCTTAATTAAAGAACTAAAGAAATTGCAACTTATGTTTTCTTCTCTTCTTCTTCTTCTTCTTCTTTTTAATTTTTGTTTGAACCTGATTACTCGAACCAAACCAACTCAATCTAGATCAGGTTAGTTTGGTCAGGGTTCAGGGATTAAAAATTATAAAACCCGAACTAATCTAAACCAATTAAAAATGATTGGTTTGGATTCATTTTTTCCTCAAACCCAAACTAATCCAACCTATGAACACCCCTATTTCTTGGATAGGTTTATAAGTTTTTTTATTTTTATTTTTATTTTTATATTATATTGGAGAAGTGTTCTTTTTGTAGTCATAAAACACATTTATTATTTTATGTAATTCATGTAAATTGCATGTGTATAATTAAAATAAAGAAAAAGCATTGATGAAGGATGTTAGTATCATCTTATATCCCAAATCCTATTTCCTATAAATTTGGCAGGCCGTAGATAGGCTATAACTTGAATCATAAAAGCATTTTTGTAAGGGGTAATTGCATAGGATTGATTTCTAACATTTAAAATATTAATAAAGCATATATTCCCTTTTTAGAGTTTTTTAATAATGTACTTAAAATGCAATTATTTTGTTTGAAAAAAATCATTATAACTACAATTTATGCAATAACTATCATTTACAACTCACCAATTTTTATAACATACAATTACTATTTTATCATTTTTTTCTATCACTACAAAAAAAAATTAGGGCATTAACTATAGTCAATCCATAACTGAACCTAAAAATTTATAATTTTGACTATGGAATTGTTCCAACAAAGTCCAATGCTCTCGAAACTAAAATGCGCTACAACCAATCCGGTGCTAGTGATTATTCTTATATATATATATATAAATTAACTTTCATACAAATAATGTATAACTAATATGTTACAATCCGAAAGTATAGTGGTATGAATTGATAATTAATAGCTTTTATTGATTATAGTTAAAAAAAATTATATTTTTGACAAAAATTCGTAGCTATTTTTTGTAGCTATAGCTACAAAATTAATTCTGTAGGAATTTTCCCACAGTAGATACTTAAACTTTCGGCAGTATATTACAAAATATGTAAATATTTAAATAAATATATTAAAATTATTAAAAGAATATTTTTTTAATGTATTGTATATTATAAAAGTTTAGCAAATATATCAAATGTGCCCAAATTACTAGTATAAGATAATATTTGTATGGTCCATCCTATGTAGTTAATATCATTAAGATCAATGATAAAGAAAATTTATGGACACAAGAATAACGTGGTGCGATTGTTAGTGATACCAAGTGCAAGGGAGACGTATTTAAACTTCTATGATCAATGTAGCTACCTAACTACATAGGTTAGGCCAAATAAATATTATCATTTTGATGTAATTATCCATTAAGGCCTTGTTTGTATGATTTAATTAAGTGTGACGCATACCTAATCAAGTCTTTTTTAATATTTATTTTAATTGATAAAAGCCCTTAATAAATTTTAGACACAATATTCTTTATTGTCGTTTTTGGAAAATGGATCAACGGGGACAATACTTGATTAGGTTTAATAAGAATTACAAAAATCTAATAAGACATATTTTTTATCTTATTTTCAATTAAATTATGTTCCTAAAAATGAGAAATAATGAAGAAATTGTGAAAAATTTATTAGTTATTAAAAAGTATACGATATAATAATAAATTTATATATTATATTTTAATTTATTTATATACTAATCATGCTAATCAAACATAAAATTAAAATGTTCTATTCTAATAGATTTAAAATGTATCCATTTATTTATATATTACTTCTAATTACATTATTTCAAACAATGGAGGCCTAAGTATTTTTCTAATTCAATTCCTACCCTAACTACAGGTTGGCCAACCTTAACTTCATGGGAAATAGGATTTCTGGTATGATGTTACATCCTTCATTAATGCTATGGATATGGTTATTTTGACATTGATTTTGACACATGCAATTTATATTAAAAAAAATTTATGGAAATTGTGATCTATGGTTAAGTAATTGTCCAAGATAATGTAAAATAAATATTTTTTTAAATTACTTAAAAATTTTCTAAAATAACGTATAGTGAAAATAAATAAATATAATAATAAATATATAATTAAATAAACTCATGAAAATATTCTTTTATTTTTACATATAGATACGAGAGTTAGTGATTTTGTGGTCCCAATTCTTTAGTGAAAGAAACACTCTAGACTTCCTTCTTCCATCTCTCGGATGGATAGAGAAATATGGTAGAAATTTTAATTTTTTTTATACTATAAAAAACTCAAAGAGTTTAACAGTGATTTTTCATTTTATCAAAGATTTAACAATGAAAATAAACGGTCACTCGCTCTTTTGACCTTTCAACACTAATTAGGCATCTTTCATATACAATCTTATGATTTTGTGGAGATATGTATTTTATATTAATAGTCGCTCTGGCCTACATATGACTCTGAAATTATGTTGTTATTTCGTCGAATTTCTTAAAGAGAGTTGTTTTGCAATTCTAGGTATTACATACCCACCTCCAATTTATACATAAGGTGGAAGTACTTCTATCTTTCCTATGTTTATGTGGAATAAAATGAAGATCAAACCTTCTTTTGTCCTTGATACTGTTGAAAGCTGCGTATAGAGAAAAAGGAGGTTGTGCTACTGGTAAATCGACTAAGGAGGTCGAGTACTCAGGATTGGGTATAACTGGGGGCTTGAGATCTGCAACCATAACATACGTTAAACTAGTCGAGATGCCCCCGACTAAGCACCCTGACGCTTAAGTTAGTTATAGTCAAGATGGAAAGATCAAACAGAATACATAGAATGTAAATTTATAGTGTATGGGCCATTACCTTGAACGTAGATGAGCTTGAAGTATTTATAACTTTCTGTAGGCGTGATTGACCCTAGTACCCTTATCGGGTGTACTGACTTTTGTCTTTGCCAGGGGGTTGGGGGTCATTCCATATCTAGATCCCGATACTGTGCCAAGTGGCTAAATCTCCTGTTTTTTCGGATAAACAATGCCAATGGAGGTGCATCTCTGCCAAAGTTATTGGCAGGGTTGTCAGAGTTAGTGGCAGCGGTTGTACCGGCTGTCACGTGTCATTAATGCAGAGGCATGCAGCCTGTCAGACTAATAAATACGGCAGGGATCTGAGTCAACGCCGGAGTGGGTCTTGAGGTCGATACATGTCGACGAGACTCGAATATTCAAACTTCTGGAGTGGTCTTGAGATCGATACAGGTTGATCGCAGACCCTACCAAATGAGGTCGATATCGGTCGACCAAATAGATTTATCGTTGGGCCTCCTGAACTCTCTCATTTGATGTTGGGCCTATTGAGCCTATTAGGTTATCCCATATCAGTCCTAATCAAGAAGTAGGAACTATTGTATTTTTCCTAACGGAAAAAATTCATTTTCTTTAATTGTTCTTACTCAATCATTAGGTTGTTTCCATTAGGTTATTAATTGTTTAATTAGTTTCCTAACCTTTTTAGACTAATTTATTAGATTTATTATGATTATTTTTTTTGGCATTTTACTGTGCAGAACTTTAGCAAACTTTACCATAACTATAGGTGCTACATTTATTTTATTTAATATTATATGTACTATGTAACTATTTGATATCCCAACACGATTTTCATTAGATTTCTTATTGTTATTTAGCTTGAACATTAATTCTTTTGTCTTTCAAATCCATCTATTGATATTTGTCAATTCTTCTTTATTTTTTAATTAACAAAAATATTTAAAATTATTATTATTATTATTTGATTTAGACATGAAATATATCTACCTTTAGAACATAGATTCATATATGATGCTGACCAATGCAACTTAACTATTTCATTAAGAATATATGAGGAAAATTTAGGACATGTTTGGTTTTATTTTCATTTTCAATTTCCATTTATATCATTTTTAAAATTCGAAAAGTTAAAAATTAGTTTAAAACAAGTTTGTATTTGAATAAATTATTGAAAAAATAATAATTATGTTGATTTTAATAATTTGTAAGTAGAGAGAGATAAAAATAATGAAATAGAAAGAAAAAATATATATAGGTTATTGAAGAATATACTTTAAAAATGAAAATAAAAATGATATTAGATGAAAATATGTAAAAAGTGATATATTTTAGTTCTAAAATAATAATAAAAAAAAAGTCCTATGGAAATGAAACCAAATAGAACCTTAGGCAATTCTTTTCTAAAATAATAAAATAATATAAAAAATAGCAAAAATTAAAATTGTCCAAACTACCAACATGATAAATTAATTTAAAAACTGTCTCGCTTTATACAGTGACAAATGATAGTTATTGAATGGAATAATTTTTTCTTGAAAATGAGTAAAAAAGTGAAAGATGCATTGGGTGCACACATAAAATAATCTTTTTTATGTTGGATGTTAGGTGTAAAATAATCATATTATGTTAGCACAATATGAATATCAATATTAACAAAATACCATTCTCGTTGTTCATATAGAATTCTTTGGTTTGGGTAATAATTTTTGAATATTTAGAATTTTTAATTTTTATATTAATATAACAAAATAAAATCCAAGATTTAAAAAAAAAATAAGATGTCAAATTAAATAAATAAATAATTTCCAATGAACCCATCAATTAAACCCACTAAGATAAGTCTCAAACTTAAGGAGACTGAAGCCGATAAAAATTTAATCTATATAAATATCAACTTTTAAAACTATAAGGGCTAGTTTGATTGAATGATAATAAACACTACGGCTGGCATGAATATCAAAAATTCATGTTTATATGTACAACTTTCATGATAAATTAATATGTCACCTCCTATGAGTTTATTTATTATACAAATCAAACAGTATCATATTGATAAAAAATTATTTAATAAATAATCATGAGATAACATAAAAATTCAACCAAACTAGCCTTAAAAGCATTTAAATGATCATTTGCAAATTCAAGGGCTGATTCAATTTAAGCATTTTTTAAAAACAAAAACCCAATGTCACACTGATTTTAAAAAAGGAGTCCTTTGTACAACATCATATATCATGAGGGGAATCTTGAAACATTTATTATGTTGGTTTATACATTGGGATAGTTTGATTGGAATGATAAAATGTGATACAGTATTTTTATTTCATTTTATCATTTATTTGGTTAAAATAATAATAAATATTTAAACATGCATGAATACCAAAAGCTCGTATTTATATGTGCAACTTTCATGATAAATTGCTACCTCTCATGATTTTATTTATTATGCCAATCAAATTATATTACAATGATAAAAAATCATACAAATTATCACATAATAATTTATCATGTGATAACCTAAAAATCCAACCAAACTAGCCCATTGTTTATATATTCTTACATGAGATTGATATATATACATATATATAAAATTATAGTTTTGATAAAAATTGATCTAGGATTGGATTTATTCCTTTTCATTTATGTATTTTAGTTAAATAATTTGAAATGGGCTTGTGAAATTGACTTACAAATTGAGTTTTGAGGTTTTAGCCCAAGCCCAACCCAAAATATTTGTATATGGGCTTCCACAATTGCCATATGATTTGGTTCTGAATTTTGGCCCAATTTTGTAGCAGGGCCCATATTACCCCTATACCAAATTATATGGTAAAATTTGATATATTCGAATAAATCCAATTTTCCTATGGACATGATTTTTGTTACAACCCACAAAATTACATGCAAAAGAATTGATGGACTTTAGTTCTTCATCATTGTTGAAGTAGGAATGCAAACAAGCCGAATTCGGACCATTTCTTCAAGAGCTTGAGTTTTTGTTTAGACTCGATTTAATTCGTTAGGTTTGAATTTATCAATAAATTATGAACTTAAGTTTAGGTTCAGATTTGAGCGGGTTTAAATTCGAAAAGTATTTTACAAAAAATTCTAAAATTATTATATTTTTTATATACACATTTTTTTTTAAAAAAAATAGGCTCGTTAACTTGCGAACAAAAATTATTTGACTTGAACTTAATTCGAAACTTATATAAACTTAGTTCGAGTTCGAACATTTTTCCAACCAGCTCGTCAGGCTCGTGGATTGGCTAAATTTGTTTGTATTCCTATTTTGCAAAGGTATGATAATTTAAATCAAAATTATTTTAATTTCTCGTAATTTATAAATATATTTTTGAATATTAATTATTTAAAAATTAAAATTTAAAATTGTCTAAATTTATTTTCCACAACTCAATCTATTTACATAATTTGAATTTCAACTGAAAGATCGAGTTTTGTTACATACCTATATATATATATATATGTGAGATTTGATAATCAAATTTTAATGAACTTTTGATGTATTTTTGTACGTGTGTAAAATAAAAAAAAATTAAACTTAATTTTTTAGTTGACTCTTTAAAAAAGTTAGGAAAAAGAAAATTAGACAAAGTAAAAATTACATTTGGTTGCCATTATTATCAAGCTAAGCAAATTCACGTGGTATTTTATTTAAGATACTATTTATTTATTCATTTTTCCTTCAAACTCATATCTTATTTAATTAATTATTCTTTTAAACTGAAAAATATCAGTATTGCTCATCCCGAACCTCCGGTGGCGAGCTTTCTTTCCTCTCAGCGTCTTCTCCTCCACATTTTCACCGGCCTTTCTCTTTTGCGCTCCAAGATTTCCAAAGTTATAGATAACAGAGAGACGAGAGAGGAGATTTTAACAAGGGAAAAAAATCCTTATTCTTTTTTTCATTTTTTTCTTGGAAAAGAGATGGCTATGAGGCGCCTTCTCAGTGAGGTTAGTTGCAAAAATCTAATCGCCTGTGTCTGATATGAAATGATGTTTATATGTATTGAAATTTTTTATTCTTAATGGGAAATTTGTTTTATATTATATTTCTTGTTTCTGTGGAATGTGTAACCTAATCTTGAAGTTCTTCTGTTCATTTTCTTAAGCAATTTTTTTTTTCTTTATTTGTGGGTGTTTGGAGGGGTAAATATTTAGGTTAATTATGTTGGCTTTAGCTGTATTAGGAAATGGTAGCTTGGTTTTATTGACTCTTTTTATGGATTTAGTCAGCAAAAATGGGGTGGATTAGGTTATGAATGAAAGATAGCATTTTTATCAATTCCTCTGGCTATGCTTGGCGTTCTTGGGAGGTTTCCTTATTTTCGCATAGGATTGTGGTTCGATGTTTTCACGTGGCTTTTTAATTCCGTTGAAATGCCCATCTGAATATAATCATTTTACATTCAAGATTTCATTTTGTTTAATTCGCCAGCGTTTACTGTATTATTTTGGGTATATGTTATCGTAGGTCAAAGGGCATGAATCCCACTTGAGGCAGTTAAGCAATCTGGCTGCTCGGCCTTATCGGGCTTCACCATATGCTAGAGGAGGAGGTATATTTCACTTTTGATCAGAATTCAGTTTAATTGGTTTTTGATTTGTTTATAGTTTTTGAGTTTGCTCTTCTGAGTTTTTTTCACTTTCTTTTTCCTGACATGTTAATGATCCATTGCTTTGAAGTTATTCAAATCAGGTGTTTGGCTTCAGAATGATCTAGTTAAGTTGTTTGGTTAATTACTGCATCTTGTGATGAACATATCTTATCTTATGTTTTATGGAATATGATTTAGTGGTCTGACTGTTGGATTCGTAATCATCTAGCTTTGTTAGATGAACCTCAATCATCCTGTCTTTTCATATGGGCTTGCATTGGAAATTGTCTGTAGTCCTATCACAAAAGAAGCATTCAAATGTTCATCTACAAAGCATGGAGGATGCAGTGGCTAGATTATCCATGTTCACAATTCACAATGTGTTCATATTCAGTAAATCATTTGGCGAACCTAAGAGGATCAATGGACTCCATTTCATAGACTTCAGGATTGTGTTAGTTGTGATGAGGGCAGTGTGTAGGGAAAGAGCATTGATTATTTTCAAGGCATTGCTTTGACTTTTGTCTATGAACTTGTTCAGTTGTTCAGCTGTTCAGCTGTTCTATGCTGTAGTTTTTATTCAATTTGACTTGCCATCTTCTGCTTCAGCATTGGCCATGATCATTCTTCTTTAATTTTCTGTTTTAGTGGGCAAGCTTTCAAGAACTGCCGGAGCAAATACCCTAGGAAGATCAAGTTATTTTGGAAGTCTAGCTCGGAGAGTGCGTGATACTGATGGATCGAGTGATGCTGCGTATCTGAAGGAGCTTTATCATCGAAATGATCCCGAGGCAGTCATAAGGTTGTTTGAGAGTCAACCTTCACTGCATTCTAACCCATCAGCTCTTGCTGAATATGTCAAGGCTCTGGTTAAGGTTGATCGGCTTGATGAAAGTGAGCTGCTTAAGACCCTGCACAGAGGTGAGCATGTAACAAATTCCGGCTTTCGGACTTTCCATCTTAGCTTTAGGGAATAAAAGAAAAGAAAAGAAAGACTGAAATCATAGCCTAATTGATTTTAGGGGCCTTTTTTTGGGTCCCAACTCCAATAAGATCCCCATGCTTTGTTAGCCCATATTGCCTAGAAAGAATTGAAAGAGGCTCTTCTGCTCAGAAACAAGGTCTTGTACCAATCCGACAAGAATCAAATATCCTCAACTCTATTTCATTATTTTCCATCTATATCCCAATCCCATTCATTTAATACCCCTTTGGCGTCATTGACACATTAGATGCCATTTCTAGATAAATTAGCCTCTTTGGAAGAGCTCTGGCAACCGAGCTCCTTCTCATACTAGTTTGAGCCGCACATGAGAGACTCCTAGTTTTTTGGATTTGATTCCCTACATATCATTTTTGTTGACCTGGATTCTTTATAGGGATGTTGAGTGCCGCTAGCTCACAAATGGACAAAGAAAGTATTGGGGCTCTTTCAGCTCTTAGAAACGCGGGGAAATCTTCAAAAGAAGGAATTCTTGGTACCGCAAGTGCTCCTATGCACATGGTGACTGCAGAAGGAGGGAATTTCAAGGAGCAGTTATGGCGCACAGTCCGTGCTTTGGGTTTGGCCTTCCTTCTTATATCAGGTGTTGGGGCACTCATTGAGGATAAAGGAATTGGTAAAGGTAATCATATATCATTCCGTATGTTGGGTTTCTCTCCTGTGTAATTCAGTTGCATCCCTGACTGAAACAAAATTATTCTACTTCTCATCGTTGTTTGCTTTTAACAGGGCTTGGTTTACATGAAGAAGCACAACCCAGTATGGAATCTAATACAAAATTTAGTGACGTGAAGGGAGTTGATGAGGCAAAAGCGGAGCTGGAAGAAATTGTCCACTACCTTCGTGATCCTAAGGTAATCAAATCGCACGTCTATTATTCTTTAAACTTCTCCATCACTCTCAGGTACACACTCTAAAGAAAGAGAATATTTTAAAGTTACATCTGCATAGGTCCTTGTGTCACCATAAAACCTGAGTTACTAGACAGGTATTGGAGTCGCATTGTCAAGGAGATATTATTTCTTGACCTGTGAGTCACCCAAAGTATGGTATAAGACTTTGCTGAGTTGACTTGTTATTTCAGCTGTTGCATTTTTCTCCATAGTCAGCAATCTTTTTCCCCCTTTGGTTGGGGGAAGGGGTTATTTTGAGGCAGGTTGCAGAATTTTTGCTAAGATATCAAAAATAGGTGGGTTCTCATTATAGTCACCATGTCATTGCAGCGCTTCACACGTCTTGGTGGAAAACTTCCTAAAGGTGTTCTGCTTGTTGGTCCCCCTGGCACTGGGAAAACGATGTTGGCAAGAGCAATAGCTGGAGAAGCTGGCGTTCCTTTCTTTTCTTGCAGTGGCAGTGAATTTGAAGAAATGTTTGTTGGTGTCGGAGCACGTAGAGTGAGAGATCTCTTTGCTGCTGCAAAAAAGAGGTCACCATGTATAATTTTTATTGATGAAATTGATGCCATTGGAGGAAGCCGCAATCCAAAGGATCAGCTATACATGAAGATGACTTTAAATCAGTTGCTTGTCGAACTGGATGGATTCAAACAAAATGAGGGGATTATTGTGATTGCTGCAACAAATTTTCCAGAGTCGTTGGATAAGGCACTGGTCAGACCTGGACGGTTTGATCGCCATATTGTTGTTCCAAATCCTGATGTGGAAGGGCGGAGGCAGATCTTGGAATCACACATGTCAAAGGTAATTTCTTCTTACTTGACCACGGGTCAGGTTCTGAGTGGTCCTTGGATTTAATTTCATGTGGGCAAGTTGACCTGCGCTTATGTTATCTCTTTATCATCTCCCTCTCAGAACCTTAATGATTTATGGATGCCTCTTCTATTTCTAAATAGCAACTGTTTTTAATATCTTCAAGAATGAATGCATAAGCATACATGGTTGACACTTGACATCAGCTGTCATTTCTACCTATGCCCTGATAGTATCCAACTGCTAATTTTCTGCACGAACGGTTCACCATTGCCTTTTTGTGCCGTCTTGCAGGTTCTCAAAGCAGAGGATGTTGATCTCATGATCATTGCAAGAGGAACTCCAGGCTTCTCAGGTGCTGATCTTGCGAACTTGGTCAATGTTGCTGCTCTCAAGGCGGCAATGGATGGTGCTAAAGCAGTAACCATGGCGGATCTCGAGCATGCGAAGGATAAAATCATGATGGGAAGCGAGCGCAAGTCAGCCGTAATATCTCCAGAATCGCGGAAGCTAACTGCTTACCATGAGGGAGGTCATGCTCTTGTAGCCATACACACTGATGGGGCGTTACCGGTCCACAAAGCAACTATTGTCCCGCGAGGAATGGCTCTTGGAATGGTTTCCCAATTGCCAGACAAAGACGAGACCAGCATATCATGTAAGCAAATGCTTGCCCGTCTTGATGTTTGCATGGGGGGAAGAGTCGCTGAAGAACTCATCTTTGGTGAAAGTGAAGTTACTTCAGGTCCATCAAATGATCTTAAGCAGGCAACCGATTTGGCCCGGGCGATGGTCACAAAATACGGCATGAGCAAAAAGGTGGGAGTCGTCACCCACAACTACAATGATAATGGTAAGAGCATGAGCACTGAAACTCGGTTGCTCATCGAACAGGAAGTGAAGGAACTCTTGGAAACGGCATACAACAATGCTAAATTCATTCTCACCACACATAACAAGGAGCTTCATGCTCTTGCTAATGCTTTGCTCGAACATGAGACTCTTACAGGCAGCCAGATCAAAACCCTGCTTGCTCAGGTGAACTCTCAGCAAACGCACCAACAACCACAACCAATTGTTGCTACACAAAGTAACTCACCATCCAATGCTTCTGCTCCTCCATCCACACCCAGCCCGGCTGCATCAGCTGCTGCTGCAGCAGCTGCGGCTGCGGCTGCGGCTACTGCTACTGCTACTGCTGCAGCCAAGGCAAAAGGCATCGCCCCTGTCGGATCCTAGTGTGGAAATTCGTCCTCTGTTACAGTAAGTAGCATTCTACCTTGAAGATCTTTGCTTAAGGTACCTGCTGGATATTTCATCTGCTCCAATGTGCATATATGGTTAGTTTGTTGTTTACATGCTAAGCTCTTATTCCTTTGAGAAAACTGCAGCTGGGATTACCTCTACTGAGTTGATTGATTGTGTAAGTTTAGAAATGAATAGAAGCTGTAGAATAAATGTCATTGAATTCTCAATACCCCTAGTGTAGCTGTCATTTTGAAGAACATTTGGACAATTTAAGTTTTGCATGTAATTTGTCTGACCATAGAATTGAATATACTTTTTCCCTCATGGAGTTGGAATTAATCTCAGATATTTTCCAGGTAGCAAAAATGAAAGTCAGGAAAATTGGATTCAACATCATTAGAAAGTATCACTTGCAATTTGTTAAAGAGGAATAGAAGTAAAAAGGAGAAGGTTGCAATTTGTTATGCATATCTTTTATAGTTTTATATGCATGGTTTTAATATTTGATCATTATTGCATAAATAATGAAATGCAAAAAGGTGTTTGCATGTATGGACCAGTAGGCTTTTATAGTTTTAAGCAATATAATGCTGTATTGGTATCACTAAATCCAATTAGGGGTGCCAATTAAGCTGAGCTTGTGGAAAAATCTCCAGCTTGAGCTTGGAATATATATGTAAGGCTCGAATTCGACGAGCTTGATTTTTAAATTTGAGATTAACTTAGCTCAATTTGATGAAACTCAATTGTTTTAAGTGAGTTGAATTCAAGCTAGAATTCAATTTTATTTATTTTTAAATAAGACGATGAAAAATTTAGGAAATGTTGGATTATATTTTTTGTTTGATTTTATTATGTGTTTTTGAAAAATGAATGTTGAAAGAATAATTGGAGAATGTGATAGTTGTGTAGGGAAATGTGATTGATGCTCGGTTGTATTTTAGAGAATAGTTAAAAAATGGGTTTGGGAAGTTTTGATATATTTTGTTATGTTTTGGGGAAAACATTTTATATTGTAGCGGTAAAATTAATGCTTTTGTTGGTATTTGGGGGGTGAAATGGATTTTGATTATTTTTTTTAATTGTAAGGATAATAATAAAATATGTTGGATATATATGTATATATATATATATGTAATGAATGGATGTAATTGTGTTGTAATGCCCCATTTGTTTTAATTTTCACAAGCCATTTTCATT